>OX461808.1:131923286-132443840 GCA_949802685.1 Dicyrtomina minuta
CGGTTGACATTTGCGCATGTACATAGGGATTTAGTGGTGCGAGTCGTGATTTTCGCATGTTATCAAATGGGGAAAAAAGTTGACATGAGGTTGACCCGTCTCCTCCAACGCTACCTGTGCTGCAGTGACCCGATGATCAAAGTTAATGATTCTATTCATAAGTAACAAATGTGAGAGTACGCATACCAATTTTCACCTTTTTTTCACTGGCTCAGCCGGGAGATATTGATTTTTGAATTTGAAAAACCGTGAAGTGAGTTTAAAATTTTGAGACACCCGATTTTCGGTTTTTAATTATTTGAATGCGAACCACTTGACCCCTGGGGGTCAATCAAAGTTGAATCATAATTAATAGTGGCTAGGCATCTAATAAAAAATATTTCGCTGAAAAATTCCTTCTTGAAGGGAAGAAAACCCCATAATCAGGGGTGAGTTTAAAATTATGAGACACACTGTACTGCACCTGAGGAAGCACTATCTTAAGTAATGCAGTGGCATAAGTTTAGAGGGACTTTTCCTTTCTTTTTTTAATACCTAAAAAATTCAGTAAAAATATAAATTTTGTGAACTTGACCTGTTTTAATTTAAAACCAATAACTTACATAACATGAAATATAAAAAGTCCGTGAGATAAACCCTTAATCATATTGAAACGATAACCACACGTTTTTAAACTATTTCATGCATGAAAAAATTTTACCGAAGTGAACTGTTTTTTACAAAATACTCAAAAATCATGTTTACATCAGAAAATGACATCAGAAATGCATGGTGGAATATTGTTCCATTTTGCCAAAAATCAATTTAATGGACTTAATACCATTTTAGAAAAAAAATTGATTTGACCTTTACCATTCAACATAGCAACGTATCTGGTTGAATATTACGCATAGCACAAACGATCTTATTTTTGAAGAAAATTGGACTTATCCAGTTTTGCCAAATAACTCCTCATAAAATCACAAAATAAAAGTCGATGCACTCACTTCAAACATTTTAACTGTGCGGTGATGCGGTGCTCTTACAGTGTGTTCGTCAATAAAGTTGAGTTAATTGACCTTTTACAATAGAATTGCAATTAATAAACCAGCCTTTAATTCTGGATAGCAGTGATATGATTCAATAAATAGTAAATAGAATCGAAACAGTTATATATAAATACTTTACAGCACATTTTGGTATACGGACACTTTCCTAATGGGCATTTTCCTCCCGGACTTTTTCCTCCCGGACTTCTTCCTCCCAAACACATACGGAGGACATTTTCCTCCCAGCATCGAAATTCATATAACCACAATAAACGAGTACTTCTTTCCAGATAATTCATGCATTTGTATAAATTCTCGAAATTATGTCAAGTTCATATTTTGAAGTACTAAAATTGATCTTTTTCACATTTTGTATGAAATTATGAGTATGTAAATATTTATTAATCAAACGTAACGACTGTAATACGAACAGCATTGCAAAAATAATTTCAACTGATCAACTCACTGTATTTGTAGAAATTATCGAAAGTATGCAAAGTTCACAAAAAGTTTGATTTATTTTACTTTATTACTACGTAGCACCCTTTTTTCTTATTTATTGTCAAAAACGAATTTTTTTAGTATTAATTATTGCAGGTACTAGACTGGTGTTGTAATTAACATTGTTTGGATTCAGTTGATCTGTTGGCATAATTTGTGCAATGATGCTCATATTACGTTCCTTACACTCGATTAATAAATATTTAGATAATCATAATTTCATAAAAAATGGGGAAACGATCGATTTTAGTACTTAAAATACGAATTTTGGATACTTTTAAGAATTTCTACAAATTCATGCATTATCTGGAAAGAAGCACTTGTTTATTGTGATCATATGAATTTCGATGCTGGGAGGAAAAGGTCCTCCGTGTGTGTGTGGGAGGAAAAAGTCCGGAAGAAAAAGTCCGGGAGGAAAATGTCCAGGAGGAAGATGTCCGGGAGGAAAATGTCCAGGAGGAACCTGTCCTATAACCGCACATTTTCACTGTTTGCACTGACGAGACGATAGAAACCAGATGCTGTATGGCAATTATTGATTTATATGCTCGTTTGCCCGTTAACTTTCCTTGACAATGCTATATACTTCCCATTCCTAATGAACCTTTTTAGCATTATATGCAATCGGCTATAGCTATACATATATCTGCTATATGCTGTAAAAAGTTCATAAGTCCATTGGTAATTAATTTAACTTAAAATTCTAAGCACATCTCAAAATCTCAATAATCTATTACACTAATTATTGCAATCCATAATCCATACACGCGATACTTCTTGTATTCACTGTGCTGTAAAATATCATCAGTTAAATCCCCATTGCCCATACAATTAAAAATTATGAGTGCCTTCGTACGCAGGTTCATTGTTGTAATATTTTTAGTTATAGCCTGGTGGTTCATTTTAAAAGCCATCTGGTTTATGAACGCCAATATCAATGTGCCAACATCAATTAATAAAATAAAAAATAATCAATTAGAAATAGATTTAATTAACAATTCTACAGGAATTGAGCAGGACAGTGAGGTTTTAATTGACGTTGCACGGTTAGCGAAAAATATGCGGCTCAAATCCCTACATTTTTATAAATTACCATAATAATAATTAGGTAAGTACTTATTTCAAATACTGCTTTCATAACTACGTGTTTATTTTCATAATTTCAGTCGATATTTTCTGAAAAAACCTCCACCAAGTTCAACCCCTTACACCTTTGAAGGGTATTCTCGTAATAGCTCAACCTGCAGTCCGTCCTACAACCAGTCTGTAATAAATTCTATTGATTTTAATCCATCCTGTGGACAGGTCCAAATATTAGAAGATATTCTCCGAAGCCTTGTAAGAATTAAAAAAAACTAGCATTTCGCATATTAATTGTGAATGAAGAACAAAAATTAAAAATATCTATTTCCAATTTAAGCCAGAATAATAACGAGGTGTCACAAAATTCCCTATGACGAGATAAAATGTGATTGCGTAAACTGTTAATCACTCGCATTCTTTAAAAGTTCAGGTTCAGATTATGTTTTGCTTGCATGCTTTTTTGAAAGGTGCAAAATTTTCTGTTTACATGGTTTTAAAAAGTGCAAAATGTTTTAATTACATGCTTTTTGAAAAGTGCAAACAATTCAGTATACAAGGTTTTGAAAACTGTATACTGATTTATTTGAACGTGATTTTAAAAAGTGAGAAATATTTTATTTACATGGTTTTCAAAAGTGCAAGATATTCTATTTTTACAGGTTTTTGTAAAACGTGTAGAATGATATATTGTATGTTTTTTAAAAAGTGCAAAATGTCCTGTTTATATGATTTTCAGAAGTACCTACCAAATGTTCTATTTACATGATTTTTAAAAGCGTAAAATGTCACGTTTACATTGCTTTCAGCAGAAGTACAAAATATTTGTAGGGTATGTTTTTAGGACCAATACGATAATTATTTTGTAGATAGAGCATTTTACGTTTAGGTATATATGGATATGAGTCATTTTAAGTCTTCATTATAGCGATATGTTATTAATATAATTAAAATCAAGCTGATATACACTGCTTTTGAAATTTTTTGGAATTTTGGAAAATATAATAAACTATTGTCGCGGTAGACACCCGGGTTTTTCCTCGATTGCGGAGCAAACGATGGTATCTTTGTTTCGAACACAATTTGGCTGGAGAGGAAACTGGGTTGGACGGGGCTGTTGATAGAAGCGGATCCGAAGGCCTACGAGGAATTAGAATCAATTAATCGAAAAGCATGGCTTAGTGAAACCTGCATCTCCATCACACCTTTCCCTCAGCTGGTTACATTTTATGTGAATCCCCAATTTTCTGAAGCCAGTGGGTTAATTCGGAGTGGCTACTACGGAGCAACAGTAGGGGTCAAAGCCCAATGCTTCCCTCTCTACACGCTCTTACTTGCCACCGGAGTGACGACAATTGATTTCTTTACATTGGACGTGGAGGGAAATGAGCTGGAAATTTTGAAAAATATTCCTTTTGATAAAATCACATTTAAAGTTTGTCCCCTCCATTTTTTTCAGCATTTTAAATTCCATTATTTTCATCACAATAAGTTTTTGAGGGAAATACGGCGTCGTCGCAGTGATTCAAACGTAAGTAAATACGGTTGTTTTTTGAAACTATGACAGTATTCGTTTATTTTTCCAGATTCTGTCCATCGAGCACCTATTCATCCCGGGTGGGAAGGCAGCACTGCGAGACTTTATGGAGAGTAAAGGCTACATATTTTACAGAACCATAGTCCAGGAGGGTTCGGGTGACTCGGTTTTTTTGCATAGGTCCGTCGTTGCTAAGCTCAACTCACAACAATTAAAGCAAATGGGGCACGAAGATGAGGAAAAGAAATCTGCGATACGAGTTTGATAGTTCACCCGATTCATATAGAGTAACAACAACAATTCGGTGTCTGTCGGATAGTCGGATCAGACAAAATCAAAACTATCACGAAGTAATTAGTTTATATCAATAATGTATTCGTCTTGTTCGATTTGGCGTCTGCCCATTCAACATTGGTTTTACGTTATTACCTACGTTTACATAGTAAACATAAATTATAGTCAAAAATTATATTCACAAAGATAATTAATTGATTAGTTACAACTTACATCCCCTAATTAGCGCAATTATCTTTTATTATTGCTATTAGTGCGAATACATCAATAATCTGGATCAGTTTACCAACAATATTAAAATTACTGTCCAACTACGCGAAAAAAATAATTGCAGCTCAGTCAGTATTTTTAAAGTACTTTCTTCAAAAATTAAATAAAAGGAATGCTCCATGTGGCTCTGATTTTAGTTATTTCATTAAGTAACTTGTACTAACCGCTATTACGGTAAAATAATATGTCAGTATAAGCGATACATATGGTACTTATAGGTATATACTCGTATGCACTTACTTCATATTCATAAATTGCATACCGTATATTTCGCGTATTTTTCGTATTTTTTTGGAAGCTTTAAATAAATTCCACATCCTAGAAGCTATAGTCCAGTTCAAAGCTGATCTCATAACTTGTATACTTACATTTACATAAATTAAAAAAAATGTCTACTCTATGAAACAAAACGATGATAATAGGTCGCTTATCACTTAAAGTGTTAGTTCCAAAGCAATTATTTAAGTTACATTTTATGTTTGTGACATCTTCTGACATTCTGCTTTATGTAATTATAGTCCGCAACCCATCTACCCTCAACCTCGCCACAACTTTTGTATCCTCCCTCTGCCCTTATTTTGTTTTCTTATTTTTTCAAGGTGCCACTAAAACTACTATCACTAGGAACACTACTTTAATTTGATAGGAATTTGGCATACTTGTAATCGAACAATCGAAGTTAAATGGTATGCGGAATCTTCATGATAGTTAGAATAGCAATAATAATTAGCAACTAGTTTTATTCGCTGTACCATCATAGCCTATATCAAGTAGTTGGCTACGGTACCGGTACCGGCACCAACAACAGAGGAGACAGTATGACAGATTAAAACAACAATTTTGTAGATTCAGATGCAGTAAATGCGATGCAGCCACTAACTAATATAAAGTTTTGACGATGAGACAATGCAATGGACAGAAGCCGGAAGCCGCATCTAATTACCTAATTCGAAACTCGGATTAAGGACGGGAATTCATTATGCAGCCTTACTTATTTAATAAAATCAAATCTTGTTGTTAAAAATGCTAAATACAGTTTCGACACAGAAAACTCTTATAAATTAAATCTTTTAGCATTTACTATTTACTTACATGTTACATCAAAATCAGGAATCACGTTAATCGTAAATCAGAGCTTCCTGTTCTAGCCTAGTCGCCTAATTCTACTTTGCTCTTGACTTTACTGTCTATTATTACTATTGTCTATTACTGTACGAGTTAGATTTTAGAATAAAAAATGTATTTTAAGACATTAGAGACCTATAATCTTTGATCTTTAAGTTCGCCTTTAATCCTACCCGAAATATTAAAACATCCTTGGAAATTAGATAAATTCGGGTAGGTATTAAGTAAGTAAAAGTAGGTAATGGGATTTTGCATTGTCACGTCATCACGTGTGTCTGTTTCATTTTCGTACCTAGACTTAAAATAGGTAAAAGGGGCTGACGTTTTCATTAAATATTCGAAATACGAAAATGCATTGCATTATATTATTATTATCTAGGTACTTCATATAATAAAATAAAGTAATACATATATATACGGTACTACGCTCTTCTTTTACTTTAGAGATCGTCCATAAATAACGTAATCGAAAAATCCCCATTGTATGGACCTTATGAACCCCTGATTATCAGCTCGCGTAAGTGGCTTTATAATCTTTAGCATGGGATGCCATCATCAGTACTATCAGTTGCCAAGTAGTCCCATTAACCCCACCGATGAAATAGTTTTTGGACAGCCCCTTACTGATGCATTCGTTCCTACAAATCCGTCTGGCCAGTAGTCTGGCGATTGCCGGTTGTCATGTTCACGGAAAACCTCAACGGGAGTCGTTCGTAAAAGACGTCCGTTAGTGGACACAGTTATGACCCAATGTAAGACATGCAATGTTTTTATTATTACGTGGTATAAAAATAGAAACGAAGACAAAGGGCCCATTCTTCAACCCTTCTATTCATTGAAGAGGGGCGTATTGTGGGGACGACCCCTTTCCCTTTTGCCTTGTAGCAGTTTGTAGATGTAGTAAAAGGGAAATTCCTTTTCTCTCGTTCGTAAATACGTTCGGCACACATTTTGACACACTACTACACACTAAAAATTGAAAGTATTATCGTATTATTGAAGTGCACCAGACCCCAGATACCAGGCCAGGCACCAAGCAGAAGTTGTGAAGTAGCCGACGTGATCGTATTTTCGTCTTTTATGATATACTATTGTAATTTTGTAATTGTTGCTCAGATATTTATTTGGTTTCTTAGTTCCGTTCTTGTTTACTCTTGAATTTTGATTATTGCTGATTTTGGTTTCGAATCTTTTGTATATAACCAAATGTCTTCAACTTTCAACACCAACTAACTACAAACTAACTAGCAAGTCTATAATTTTGATAATAGAATCATCCTCTTCTCCTCTTGTACACTTGTACTCTTATCACCTGTTGCCTGTTGACCTGTTGCTTTTGAACAGTAGAATTGCCGCAGTTGGGTTGGTTTGGCCGTGTCGCGGAAAGGCTAAAAGGTTGAGGGTTGAAAAAGGTAATATTGCTTAATTATTGTCTTCTACTTAATCTACTTCCAGCTTCCTCTACATTTGTTATAATCTTGTTTATTACATTCATAATTCCTTGATTTGTTGGAATGTGCTTTATTTATAATAATGTGGTATATTTTCGATTCGGTCTTTCTGTCTTTCTGGCAGATCACAGACAGGTCTGATGCTATTATGTACTACGGCGACATTGATCAGAGACATTACCATATTTACCATATAATTTATTTTTACATTATATGTAGTAACTGACAATTTATTCCTATCATCAATCATCTATAAAATCAACCATATTTTGATATTTGATTTGATTATTATTAGTCAGTGGACAAGATTAGATATATTTAGATTTAAATACTGTGGTAATTGTGGTATTTCAAATTTCAACCACCAACTATGAACTACGATTGACGATTGAAAAGTTACTTCTACATCGGAACCGGAATGATGACGGCTTTCACTCTGTGACTCGATTTTCATAAAAAGTTAACTTCAAACTTGACTCATCAGTCATCAGTTCCCGGCTTAGCCTGCTGGTTAGAGAATGTTTTTCTAAACACTGATCATCAGTAATTAATTGTGAATACCGACCGTGTATTGACAACTAATTCCTTTGTATTTAAAGTAAAAAATTCAGGTTGTATTGAAATCTAAATACATAAGTACTTACTAATATACTAAGTATTTGCTTTTGGTGATTGTCCACAGACTGATTACAGATTATGCATACAACCATACAATATATATTATTAAGTTAGGTTACGTAATTATTGATCATCGTGTGATTTTACGAAAGTTCTTAGGAATGCTTAATGCTTTTAAAAATTTCCTTTCTGTTCTTAATACATCTGTAAATATTTTATATTCAGTCATCGGTACTACTAACTTACTAGTTAGCGCATATTTGATTTTGTAACTTGATTTATGCAGTTATGCTTGTTATGTTTTTGCAGGAAGCAAAAAGCCAATAAGCCAATGAACTAATGCAAACAACGAGTATTTAGACAGTATGGGTTTCTTGCTAAACTTCAGTTTTAGAGATATGTACGTTGAAACGTGAATGAGCTAGGCCTCACCCGTAGACCTGTTCCAGTTGTCAGCTCTGTCAATGGTTAAATGTCATGGGCAGTTAAATTAATCAATACTATAAGCGATAATTTAAATGGAAGTATGAGCATAAGGCTAAACTAAGTAAAGTATAAAACTAAAAAAATTAATGTTTAATGCAAGTGCTACTATAGTAAAAAATCTCACTAGTCAGCACTGGGAACTGGGACAACAGGCATCTCATCTTCCTGCATGACGTACCTGGACACATTAGATGTAAGTAGGTACATTACAAACGACGGTCAACAGTCGGAATGTTAGATAAGTATATATTCAACACTTGTAGAAGTCAATGTCAACAATCAGTATCTATTATCTATTTATTAGGTAGATCGACCTCATAGTTGTTATTTCATAGTTGCAGGCTTTATTATTGCTACGTATGACGTAGCTAGGAATTTTAAATTGACCACACACCATGACTAATAACTAACCTCTCCAAGTTTTCCAGGCAGTAAGTCTGTATAAATTCAACACTAATCATCAACTTACGATTTATCATCGGGAGGTTGTAGTTTCGATTATGTGCTACAACCGAAACGACTGTGCGTGTCAGTTCAGTCGTTAAAATAGTGTTGTTTTATTTTATGGTCAGTCTGGCCGTCTGGCCGTCTGGCCATCGGTCTTGGTATATATTGTCTGTGAAGAACCAAAATGACCCATATCCATTTTTAGCTAAAAACAGTATCAACTGTCTAGAAAAATATTCAAATATGTCTTAAGAGCATTTCAATAGAATATTTTGCACTTTGCAAAAATATGTAAATAGAACATTTTACACTTTTAAAAAACACGGAATTAAAAATTTGTGCACCCTTTCAAAAACATGGAATTAGAGAATTTTGCACCTTTTCAAACACATGGAATTAGAACATTTTACACTTTTAAAACGATGCAAATAGAACATTTTGCACTTTTCAAAAACTCCTAATTAACATATTACGCATGTTTCTCATTTTGTTTTTATGACATAGCTCCTGTTGATTGTAGCTTAAATTGGATATTGGTCATTTTGGTTCTTCCCAGACGATATGTATGTGTTGATTATTCGGAAGTTTGACTTCGGGGTTGGTCATACCATAATATTCGCTTCTACAACACATTTCGTAAATAATATTTGATATTTAATCTAAAGTTTCCATTTGAATGTGAATTTCGAGCTGCTTGTAATGTTCACCAACTGTCATGTAATTTAAAATTCAGTGACTTTTTTAAGTTATAATGTTAAAAAAATTTTCTTGTGTTCTTTTAAAACCATTTACTTTTTCCTAAAATTGTATTTTGTTCTTACTGTGTCCTTGTGGCAAGCGCAATTGTAGCGCCAGTTGTAAATAAATATTTACTTTCTCTCTGCTAACAGTTATGATGATTATGTACTACGATACAATGTAGGAATATGAATACGTAAACATCGCTGAATTAAATAGATGGTAACGAGGGAATTTGTGTAACTTATTTCTAGAGGATTCAAAATATAGCAGTACAGAGTAGGAATCGCTGTTTTCTCCCACTTCCTTGCAGTCCAATTCAACAATGACAAAGAGACGCAATAAAAATAATGCAAACACAAACGCCAAGATGGAAACGCACCAGCTGTCAGACTCACTTAATAAAGGGCAAGTACGCCGGGGCCGTGGCCGGGGTCATGCAGTGCTCACGCAATCGTCATCCGACAATGAAAATGACAATAACGGGAAAGTTAGGCTGGGGTTGTCTGCCAAGTCTATCAAAATCCAGAAATCGCACGGTGCTTCGAATTTTGAGAAGCAATCGCTACGATCGCAGGCTAAGACAGTTCCCACAGTTTTAGCCGCATCGAGAAGTTCTAATTCCGGAACCTTGTCTTCTGTAAGTCTTAACTCGATTTATGTTGGATTATATGGATATTTTAGTCTCATACATGTTGAATCCTATTTCACAATAATGAAAGTAATCTGGAATTATTTAAGTGTAAACTTAAAATGTCCCTACGCCCTACATGCATTGGATAAGAAATACATTTATTATATAGGTATGTGTTTATTTTTTTGTGGCAGAAACCGAAAATAAACCAAAGTTTGCTCGAACTGCCCAACGATGCATTTACTTTGGCAGGCTTGGCTCCATTATCAGCTTCCGGGTTGCCGACCTCCGCATATGTCTCTGTGCAAATAGAAAGATACAATCCTGCGGTTGGAGTGTCAAATTCCAGCGGAAGTTCTAATTTTGGGAGGTCAACATCAAAGAGAGTGAGTCATCGAAGAAAGCGAAAGGTCGGTGACACAGACAGCAGTACGTCAGATCAGGAGGATTTAAGAAATATGAAGAAACAGCCAATTACACCTGCGGAATCGATACCACCCTCAACGAAGTCCTCCAACTCTCAAACGGTACGGTTACCCAAGGATGTCAGGTCAGTGTCGGAAATCCGTCGGCATTCTATTTTGTTGAACGGTGCGAACAAAAGAATTAAAATAAATTTTACGGAGGGAGCTGTCAGCACTACTGCAACTCGGATACAAGCGCAACCAAAAATTTCAACATCATCATCAACTGATGGTCTAGCATCTTCTTCTTCAAGTGGTCAATTATCGGCCAGTTTCGAAAATGGCATGGAAGGCAATAATCAAAGTCAGATTCGAGCTATTTCAATGTCACATGAAGCCCACACCGCTCTTAGTGCCAGCGCGACAATGTACAGCAGAGATAGAACCCAGCTTGTTGACACAAATAATCAATGGACCCTCCGAAGTACAGGAATCAGGCAGAAATTATCAGAATCCTTCAATACGTATTTGCAAAAAGAAGTTGATAAACAACAGTATTCTCAAGGAGAACAGCAGGTTGGGGTATCAAAGCTTAAGATTAATGCAGACGTGTTCCAGAATCCTAGGATCGCTAAGTCAGGGTACATCCAATACCCAAATCCTTTTGTTGAGTTGACCCCGATGGTTTTGATTGAAAATCAGAATAATATTTTCGATCCCGTTTTGAAAGCTCAAGAAGAGTTGGAAGTAGTGGAAGCAAGGAAAAGAGAAGAATCACAACCACAACTCCAGGCTGCACTCGAAACAGCATCAGGACTAGAAGGTATAGGAGCCTCATCTCATTCAACAACATCTGTACAAATACCGACGATACAAGGCAGACACATTCTACAGAGTAATATCATAAGCATTAATTCTACATCGAATTCGAAAACAACAGTCAGCAACAACAATGACCATTGGATTAATCAAGCTCCACTCACCAGGCGACGAGCATCAGAAGCGGCAGTACTAACAGCAGAGACTGATACGGATGTGAATACTAGTGTTGGGCTTTCTTCAGTAGTCGCAATCCCCCCACGGACGAAATCCTTAGCTCATACGGATTACCCTCAGACGCATGTTTTTGTTTGTGACTTCTGCCTGGTTCACAGTAAGCTGAAGTGGATATATGACAAACACCTGTCAAAATCGTTGAAATGTCAAGTTCGAGGGAATCATCCCCCTGGCAGAATTGTTTATGAAAAGGTAAACTTGTGTGCTCTTGCTTTTCAAACAGTTTTCTGCGTGTTCCGATTCAACATTCATGCACGTAGTCAAGGCCGGACGAAGGAATTGCTTTTAGGGAGCAAATTGTTACCATACAAATACAACCATTTTTATTTTATTAAAAAAAGCTTTTCTTTGGTAAACCAAAATGTTCTATGTTTACAAGTTTTAGGAAAACGCAAAATGTTCTATTTAAAAGTTTTAGAAAAGTGCAAAATGTTCGATTTACTTGATTCAAAAAAGCGCAAAATGTTCTATTGTACAAGTTTTAGAAATGTGCAAAATGTTCGATTTACTTGATTCAAAAAAGTGCAAAGTGTTCTATTTACATGTTTTGAAAAAAGTGTTAAAAATTTTAGTTTCATGTTTTTGAAAAGTCAAAATATTCTATTTACATATTTTTAAAAGATGCAAAATGTTCCATTTGCATGGTTTGTTGAGCCTGCGCTGGCCGCATTATCCGGCCCTGCAGGTAGTAGTAGTATAGGTACTTACTAAGGAAAAATATATGTATTTGCAGGGAACTACACTGATTTACGAAGTGGATGGAAATGTGTATGGAGATTACTGCTTTAATCTGAGCAAGCTGTCCAAAAGATATGTGAACTCAGTCTCGAACCGAGATCTTACCAAAGAGTTTATGTATTATGTTTTGTACATTTCAAATCGCTTTGCGGGATACTTTTCAAAGGAGAAAGCGCTGACGGATGTTCTCAATCTTGGAGTGCTTCTTGTTCTTCCTAGTCACCAGAAGCAGGGATTTGGAAAGCTTCTTGTCAGCTTTAGCTATGAAATTTCCAAGCTCGAGAAACAAATTGGAACCCCTGAAAGACCATTTAGTGAATCTGGTAAGTCAAAGAAATTTAAATCTAATATACAAACTATAAACCTACGAGCAAGTAATGCTGCTCCGGGCTGTCACTTCAAACAAATTTAATAAGCACCCGGGCGGCGCTTATTCGATCATTTAGGGTATCCATGTTGTCATTCATCACTTTGAACGAATAAAAAGGAAACTGGAACTTTTAAATTCTATAGGGCTAAAGTGCTACTTATCGTATTGGATGGAGAAAATTGTTGAGTACGTCACAACTCGTAATCTGGAACACCTAACGTTAGACGAGTTATCGAAGGAAACTTATATTCACGTTAATGACATTTTAGAAGCTATTAAGACGTTTTGTAAGGTGTACAAAGTCCGGGACTTTTGCTTGGTCAAGTTTCCCAAGAGTGTCTGCAATAGATTCTTCAAGACTGCTTCAATGCGGGCTGGGAATGAAGCTGCTAAAGTTACTGGGAACGGTCCCAGTACTAGTACTGGTAATACTGATATTGCCCTTGTCCTTTCCACTACTACGATCACCTCTCTAAAGAATAACATTCTGGACGTGAAATGTATTCGTTGGTCAAAATGAGGCTGATTTGATGTAGGGCTATGTGCGTTGCTGACTGACTGATGTACTTTGTCGCAAGTTTATTACTGTATCATTATCACAAAGTAAATATTACTTATTTAAATGCAACCAACTACTTAAGATGTACTGATTTTTTGGCAAATATTTACTATTATTTTTTATGCTAATGTCTGACTGAGCTCAATAGCTGCTGATCTCCAACTCTATTGAGGTACTGCTCTCGCATATTACGTTTTCACAACAAAATTTGCACAAATTGTACTTTACCCTTTATATTTCCTGCCGCCATGATCCCCCAGTCGAAGTTAATTCCAGCGTTTTGATTACGGAAATTGATATTTTGCTTTTGCTGACGTGCTTGTAAGATAATCGTACCCTTTCGTGTGTCAGAATATTAAATACGGCCCTATATGCTGCGTAATATGCGAAAGGCACCTTACTTGTTGTTACCCCGTTAGCTTAATATGCAAAACAGGTTTGACTTACGATTTATAAAACTGTTAATCTTTTTGTAATATTATTAATTTTAATATACTGTATATTTACTTTATTAGAGTTTCGGAAACTTTATTGCTGGCGTTTTTTTCACGTAATTTTAAAATTATAAATTCACATTACATTGTAAATTAGTATTAGTACATTGTTTGTATCTTACAATTAGAGTATTTAAAATAATTGGTGCACAACAGTCATTTAGCTAACCTTTTGATGCCTTCCATTTTTGTTAGAATTCCTTATTGTGTGGTCGTTGATTGAATTCAAATTCTTTTCATTTGCTGCGTTTTTACAATACCTATACTTACTATACCATTGAATGATTTATGTGTTTTATGCAAGTAATCGGAAATTATTGGAAGCATTATTTGTACTTGAGTTTTGAGTTTAGACTTTTCCTTTTGACACTTATGTCCTTCCACTATATCCGTAGATCACATTTTTCGTTCGACTTACTTTATTACATGTATAGCATTTTTATTCGACCTATTGTAAACATTGTTCAATTTTTTTTACGAAACCGCGTACTGTAGTCGAAGTAAAAAGCTTGAAATTGAGGTTAGTCCTCTCTCTCTGGTTATTGTTGGGATTTTTGAAATGGAGTATTATTTTGTAGTTTTTGTTTGTATGTAAGTTGTATTAGTTTGTATTTGATAGTTTCAAAATGTTTAAACCAGAACTGTCTGTATCAATGTAAAACTAAGAAAATGTTTTTCGTTGTTGAATTTTTTAATTTAGGAAATTTTCCTATTTCTGGGCTGATTCCTGTTTCCAATTTTTTATGTCCTGACTGTCCTGCTCTATGTATTTGGATTTACAATTATCTATTTACTTGGATTTTTATTTTTATGAGACGATTAGATGGTAGTAAGTAAATAATTACTTCATGTAGCATTATATTAATGTTGGAATAAAAGCGGCCTTTATGATCATTTATTGTTCTTCTTAGGTTTTTAAGTGTTTGAATTAGGACTGAAGTGAATTCATGCTTCTGCTACCATGCACTTACGTTTATATACGCCGTTATTTATATGATTATAGGGAGGGAATGGATGGCTAATTGCTATGCTACATAATATCGTCTGTGAAGAACCAAATGACCCATATCCAATTTAAGCTACAATCAAAATGAGCTATGTCATAAAAAATGAGAAACATGCGTAAAATGTTAATTAGGAGTTTTTTTAAAAAGTCAAATGTTGTATTTACATGTTTTTAAAAACGTAAAATGTTGTATTTACATGTTTTTGAAAAGCGTAAAATGTTCGATTTACATGTTTTTGAAGAGTGCAGAATATTCTAATTCCATATGTTTGAAAAGTGTAAAATTTTGTGTTTACATATTTTTGGTCATTTTGGTTCTTCACAGACGATATGTTTGTATACAAAATCATGTTTTAAAAAGAAGCTATTATATCATATTTTTAAAAATGGTTTACTTTTTGGGAAAATAAGAAATTAACCCTCACTTTTGAAAGCATTTTTATACGTTTCCATCGAAAGTCCCGACGCGAAGTTTAAGTGAAGTCCGATTGATCCACATTGATATTAAGGGGCAAGTTTGGTACTTGTCATTTATTGCGTATTGCAAGTAAAGTAAATGCAGTGTAGTTGCTGTAGTTTTCGTTCAGAGTTTCAGAGACCCTAGCCTAGCAATACTATAGGTGCGTATTGGTACGATATAAAGTTTAATGTAGTTAGGCATTCTAGTTATGAGAGATGGATCGTTGAAAGATGTGACATGTTTATTATGTTAATGTCATTGGGCTTACATTTGTATGGCAACTACATTTGTGTACACTCATTCTAGTTCGACGTCAATTTAACTTTGAATTATTATCTGTAGTGACAGGCAAAATTGATGTGTAGATTGTAGTCTTGTAATGGAATAAGCTCCCCTATGCTTGATTATGTATAATTGAATGGTCGAAATTAGAGGTTTGCATTGAACTTGAACTGTTGTTCTCGGTTGTCTATTTGTGTGTGAATACCATTTAGATCTCTGGGTAATTACATACTATAGAATTCGTCAATTTAAACTCATAAAGTAGCACAGCATGCTAAATTGCGTCGAACTTGGGACAGGGCAATTGACATAATTTTCTACATCGCATCGGATCGAATTCGCAGTGGCAATTTATTATTAAAATCAATAAAGGAAACGACATAGGGACAACGATGGCTCTAGAACAGTGATGAAATCCAAATCAATGTCATGTCATATATATATATATGTGTATTTTCTGTAATAGTATTTATTCCAATTCATTATTTAAAAACTTAATGGCGAATTCCCACTGAGGCAGAGCGATGCGATGAGGGACAATGATCCACAAAGTCTATGTCGGTGTCGGTACGTGCGTTTACAGTTAAAGCATCATAATATATTGGAACATACATTGATTTAATCATATATTGGTTGAGACTTTTAATTGACATTGCTTGTCTTTTAAGTTTATTGCAGATTGCAAAAATATTGGAAGCTTTGAGTGGACAACTTACAATGAAAATTGTATCTTCCTGAACCCTGTCGGCTGCGCTCTGGTCCGGTCCGGGTCCTGATGAAATTTCGGCTAAATAATGGTCATATTTACGGTTCCCCAATGCCATTTGATTCGTTGACGACATCCCATGAGGAATTGCATTAGACTCGGAACTAGGAAAGAATTCAATCAAGTACTACACAATAATCATACATGATATTGTGCGGTCGCGGTGGTCATGTGGTGTGTGGAAACGGTTGCCTTTGTGTTTTTGTCGGTAATTTGAATTGATATTTGATTCCTTTTATTTATACAACACATACAGGTAGTGGGTAGATATCGTCTGTGAAGAACCAAAATGACCCATATACAATTCAAGCTAGAATCAAAATGTTCTATTTACATGTATTTAAAAAATATGTTCTATTTACATGTTTTTGAAAATGTGTAAAAATTTCGAATTCCATGTTTTCGACAAGGTGCAAAATGTTCTAATGACATGTTTTTGAAGAGGTGCAAAATGCTCTAATGCCATGTTTTCGAAAAGGTGTAAAATATTTTAATTCCGTGCTTTTGAAAAGTGTAAAATGTTCTATTTCCATATTTTTGAAAAGTTCAAAATGTTCTATTCAAACGCTTTTAAGACATCAATATTTTTGTAGATACTTGATATTGTTTTTAGCTAAAAATTGAAATGGGTCATTTTAGTTCTTCACAGACGATATACATACAGTGTTGTATTATTCATGTAAATATTTATCAGCGTTGCTTTCATTTTTCCACTTTGTTTTACAAATGCACAAGTTCAGTCAATTATCAGTAGCAGTACCTACATAATTAGATGTATACATACATAATAATATTTTGAGTTAGAATTGTTGGACCAATATGCATAGCGTGAATATACAAACATCTTTTACTTATTATTGTTTTGAATTTTGATTTTATTTGAGATTGGATTACAATAATTTTTGTCGCACTTTGGACACTTTGGTGGATGGAATAGCGTCTTAGTTTCGTATGTGATGTAATGTAACAATATGTCACATGTTTCAATACTTTCATTGCATAACCGATTAATTAGTAGGACCTAGGTAGTGCTTTAAAGGAAAATGCATGTGTGCATAATATGCCATTCACCACCTACTTACACAGCAACTTTACATTATTATTTAATATAGCAGTAAAAGCCCATTAATAATTTGTGTTTTTATCACATCTGCTGTACAACACAACCGTACGTTTAACGTTATGTACATACATTATGATACATACGTTATGACATAGGCGAGTGGTAGATAAGATATACACGGAATAACTATTATATTATTATGATTATGAACACCATGTTGGTACTTTATTTATTTTGCTCATAAGTTACTGATTTGTGAATAGGCTGAACCTGTCTATGCGAGGATGCTCTTATAAAACCGGCTTTGCATAATATAGAGAAGTGGGCATGTACCTATAAATATTATGTTCATTTTATATTACCTATGTACATGTGCTTGTATATTGCATTAATTAATATTAGAAGAAATGAATGCATTATTTATTAAAGATGACGGTATATAGTGTGCTTGCAGTCTCGCATGTCTTTCTAAAAGCTTAAAAGGTGTGTAAAGATATTTGTTTTTAATTTTAAGTATAAGTAGGCACAGGCTCCTAAATGCATGATTGAGTAGACATGACATGTTAGTTATCGAAAATACTGATGTATGTGTATGCATGTATGTACATGACTCGGGATTTTTGATTTTAGTCTGAAAGTATAAGTAACACTCGATACTTTTGTTGGGTGTGTAATAAATCAGAATAAATTAGTAATGTTGCTTTTTTGTTGTTTTGTTTCTTAGAAATTCGATACTTAAATAAAATTGGGATTTACCATTCATGTATCTACCTTACCCATCTAGCTTGCAGCACTACATTTACCGGCTCTGTGCCTAAGAAGATATTGTGCAACATCGTAATCGGATCCAGGTGCTCAACCACTACCACTGGATTGAGTTGACCAGTCCTGATTTTGGGACTGGAATGGCAAATATTAGTTTATTACACTCTGTTGACATCTGATTTGATTTCAATATCGTCTGTGAAGAACCAAAATGACCCATTTCGAATTTAAGGTAGAATCAAAATGAGCTATCTATATGTTTTAAAAACAAAACGCGACGCACGCGTAAAATGTTAATTAAGAGTTTTTGAACAGTGTAACATGTTCTATTTTTATATTTTTGAAAAGTGCAAAATGCTCTATTTGCATGTTTTTGAAAAGTGGAAAATGTTCTATTTAAGTGCTTTCAAAACATATTTTACTATATTTTTATATATAGTGGAAATTGTTTTTAGCTAAAAATGGATATGGGTCATTTTGGTTCTTCATAGACGATATCTTGACCGATTAAGTTATGAAATTCCAAGGAATTTTTCAAGGAAGAAATGATAGTCACAAAAATAACAAAAACAAACAAGAAAGGATTCCGCTAAATCTCTGCTCAACTGGAAAATGGAACTACAGATCCAGCCATGGATGGTATGGACAAATTATACTAGTTGGTAGTATTGCATGTATATGGTTATTACATATGAATGACTATTAATTCATAACCTTAACCTTACTCATTGTTTTTTTTGCTTACTGTAATTTATTTTTTTTACAGGATGAGACAAAAGGAAATGTGGACTTCGGGGTTTTGTCTTCGGAGAATCGGGAAGTGTGTCTATATGTAATAGAAGTAGATCGTTGGCTTATTACGCACTGCACTAGCAATGAATTGTAAAGGTCAGCTTCCTTCTTCCAATGTATTTGCCATTGTAATGTAGAGATAATTAGAAGATACTAATTTATATTCCTCTTTTTATATATGTGTGTGTGTGTACTAATTAATAATTCGACGTAGGCGGAAAGTGCAGTGCCATGGCTTGACGTATCAATACAATACATACCATTTTCAGCTAATACCCAACTCCAGCTTTAGTCTGTAATCAACTAAATCAAACGAAACCAAGAAGAATTATTAAATGATGAATACATGGCTCCTATATTATTATTATGTAACTTCAATAATTAACGTTGCTACATTCAAGTCAAGTGCCGTTTTTACATTGACTCTCAAGTCCGAGTGATTACATCAGTGGTCTGTCCGGTTTGAGTGCTTGTTTGTTTTTTTCTGATTTTGTATATAAGCTCAGTTGCCTGTGACACAATTAATTCAGAGTTACATTGTAACTCGTGGAGGAATCATACGTATGCTACATACATATAATAGATTACTAACCTAAAGTACCTACAACAAATTCGCTGTCGAATTTACAAAGTCGAATTCTTTTTTTGTAATTAAAATTCTGAAGCCGCAAAGTCAAAGTCACAGGAAAAGAATCAAAAAGAGACAGCGCAAGTTTTAATTTTTACCTTTGGTGGTCGTTCTTTTAGCGTTTCCTCTTTCTTGTCCTTATCTTATGGTCAGGTTAATTAAAGGCCCAGAATATTTTAACTTTTTGCAAGCAATAAATAAAAAATCTCTAGTCCATAGCATTGATAGTCACAGTGTCACGGGCTATACAGTTGTCAAGCTAATCTGTAGCATTTGACGAAAACGAAAGTGAACTTCTAACTTTTGAAAAAATCCTAATCTGACCAATTTCGAATTATTGCTTCTTACGTTATCTGTGAATATTCAAATTTCAAATTGTTGCTGTTATTTTTATTATAACATGATGAGTACAAGCGAGGAAGTTGAAGAGAAGGTGGAAGCCATTGAACATGAACCTGAAGTACTGGAAATTGATGGTAATTGTAATATTTAAATTATTTCTTTAAACATTCAAAAACGGAAGTTTTGAGTTTTTCAACTTGTAAATACTTTTTAATTTTGTATGCACTGTATGTAGAAAATTAGGAAATGTTAGATAATTTACCTTTTGCAATGATTACCATTTTAGCAATATATTTCGTATGATTTTTTAGCCTTTTCAATTTTTATGACGTTAAAATGTTACTATAGATTAAAGCTCCAATTCATAGCTAAAGAACATATTTTGTGTAGTAATTATTTAAACTACAGAAAGCAGAATTGAAATTAATAATAGTACCTCTAAAAAATGGTCTTAAGAAACTTTTATTCTTGAAAAATAGATCAGTATAATCTGTTGTATTTTTAAAAAATTATTGTTGCATGATAACCACACACAAATCGCTTGTAATCCGACTCCTAGTTTCTTAAGTTTGTATTGCACTTTTTAAAATTGGTTTATGCCTATCTATTACAGTAATATACCCTCACCCCAACGTTTTATTACCTAAATTTTAGTAACTAATATAAATATGAAGATAGTATTAATATTCAAATAAATATAATTGATAAGAAATTAGAATACAAAAAGAAATTACTAGAAAATTAAACAGGATATGGCTGGACGCTTGTAGCTTAATCAGGGAAGTAGTTTTTTAGTGACACCCCCATTTACAAAATTTGAAGTGCATTAATACTTACTCTTGGTTCAACCTAAAATTCTTAGTTAACAAGAAGACTGCCTATTATAATTATGATTCGATTTACTCACTCAAATACTGTTAGTATATCTGCATTCCGCACACAGGGAAGACGATGCGGAGGTCAATGTATGGGAATTCCGTCAGAAACTTAAAAATAATCGAAATTCTGTATTTAAAGAGTTAAAAAAACTTGTCTGGTGGTATCTAGTCTTATTAAATTAAATTTTATATATTTATTTTAATTGTTGGCACATTCTAATTTCTAGGTAAGCTCAACCGTTTGATGGAGGGTATGACTCACTCCTTCGCGGGAAATGCCTCCCTCATGCAGTACTATCAAATCGGCTTCTATGAAAATCGTCTTGACCCAACTAAAATTGCCCTGTATGATGATGAGAACGAAAGAACGGTGACATTCAAAGAGCTGGACGTACTTTCCAGTAAACTGGCCCTCGTTATCAGAAACAGATTAGGGCCAAAACTAGTCAATCAAAATCCGGATGGCGACATTGTCTTTGGGATCTGTGCTCCACCCACAGACAGATTAATAATCCTGATTTTTGCTATCATGAAGCTCGGAGGGGCCTATGTTCCATTCGATGTGTCTTTTCCGGAAAGTCGGGTGATTCGGATTGTGGATGCGTCTAAACCCGTCATGATTATTTCAGACTCTATTGACACTACTTTGTCCAAGTTCGATCCTGTCAAATATAAATCCAAGATTGTGACTCTTGAAGAATTAATTGTCCAGATTGAGTCAACAGATATTTCTAGTACATATGTGAGTCCCCTTCCAAGTCCAATTGAAGGTCAAAAATTTGCTGATAGGACGGCAATCGTTTTATTTACGTCTGGCAGTTCAGGGGAGCCAAAGGGGGTTCGTTTGAGTCACAAGTAAGTTACATACTATTTGGTACCTAACCGTATTCTGCTCTACGCATGAAAATCAGTGATTTAGAATGATAAAAGCTTGAGACGTATTCATGAATTCTAATAATTAGGAAGTTGGGCTAGGTGTCCAAAAATGTTGTATCCCCGCCCCCAAGTACATTTAATACAAGGCAAGGTTTGGATACTCTGCCCATCTCCCTTATTATAAAAACTCAAGAATACACATACCGTCTCTGAAGAGAACCAAAATGACCGATATCCAATTTAAGCTAGAATCAAAATGAGCTATATGTCATATAAACCAAATGCGAAACGAAACATGCGGCAAATATTAATTAAGAGTTTTTGAAAAGTGTAAAATGTTCTATTTACATGTTTTTTGAAAAGTGTAAAACGTTCTATATGTACATGTTTTTTGAAAAGTGTAAAATGTTCTATTTACATGTTTTTTGAAAAGTGTAAAACGTTCTATATGTACATGTTTTTTGAAAAGTGTAAAATGTTCTATTTAAATCAAAGCATATTTTACTATATTTTTGCAGATAGTGGATATTGTTTTTAGCTAAAAATGAAAATGGGTCATTTTGGTTTTTCATAGACGGTATTCGTAAACTGAATTTTTACGTGCATTAATTATTTACAGTAATTTGTAATATTTTTTTGTTTGTGTTTCCGTAGGACGATTTTGAATCGCCTTAATTGGCAATGGCACATGTTGCCCTTCGCTGCCTCCGAATCTTGTTGCTTTAAAACAGCATTGACCTTTGTAGACTCTGTCCCAGAAATATTTGGCCCCCTCCTTCAAGGTCACCATGTAGTCGTTCTTTCCAAAAGTATGGTGACACAGAGTCACATTTTTGTCAAGAAAATCCAAGAACACAAAATCAGCCGTCTCACCGTCGTCCCTTCTTTCCTATCGAATCTCTTGAGCCTCATGGGCGTCCTTGAAAGCAGGGATTCGAAATTAACTGCACTGGACACGATCAAAATTTGGATTTGTAGTGGGGAAACACTAACACGGAATCTACTGGAACGTTTCTTTGAAAATTTCAAGACAGGATCTACTACCATTTATAATTTCTATGGAAGTACAGAGATCATGGGGGACGTGACCTATGAGTCGTTTGGTTCTCTCAAGGATGTGGACGCAAAATGTGTTGGGCCTCGTGTTCCATTGGGTCAACCTATTTTTAATACTGTTATTTATATTCTGAGTGACAAGATGGAAATGGTTCCAGAGGGGCACGTGGGTGAGATTATTCTTGCTGGATATAACCTTGCTAAAGGCTATGTGGGCATCCGTGATTCGGATAAATTCATTTTCAACCTATTTTCAAAAACACCAGGTAGGTTTATTATTTTGCAGTTTTTTTTAAATTTATTTTTGGCAGCTGTTGTAATAATGTGTCTCGATTACTAATTATCAACTACAACGTAACGGCTATTTTATGAATCTAATGTAGAGAAGATTTAAATCAAATGTGTTTGCTTCTTATTTGGGATTTTTCAGGATTTAATCGTCTGTACCGAACCGGGGACTACGGCCGAATTCAACCGATGACAAATGGCCGGCGAGCTTTATTCTATGATGGAAGGGTGGACTCTCAGATAAAAGTACGTGGACATCGTGTTGATCTCAGTGAGATTGAAACGACGATTAATGCGCTCACTTTGGTGAAGAAATGTGTAGTCCTTTGCTATCACGTCGGTGAGCCTGATCAAACGATCCTTGCTTTTTGCATTCCCGATAATGAGGGTACAAAGGACAGAATTGTTTTCACACTCAAATTAAAATTACTGCCGTACCAAATGCCTAAAATTCGAATTATTCGAGAGATTCCACATCTAGTTAATGGAAAGGTGGATCGACAACGACTTCTTTGGGACTACCATGAGGAAAGGGCTAAACGTAAGTTTACTGCTTGCTTATATTGTACCATACCGTTTAATGCACGTGTTTATTAATTAAGTACAAGCAATTATTACGTATAAGCATTATTTTGCACTGTTTGCAAGCATCTAAAATACTAATTGGCAAAGTTGCTCATTTTTAATGTTTTTTAATTTAATAAATTTTCATTCTCGATTTTAGGACCTGAATTTAACGACTGGGAAAAGCTCGATATATCCAAAGACAAATTACCATCTTTCAGAGTGCTCATCCAAACGATTTCGAAGGTCACGGGCACATCTGTTCATGACATTGTACATGACTTGGATGACTCATTCTATAATCTTGGAGGAACTTCACTCAATTCTATATTGGTGATTGCGGAGCTCAAGAAACTTGATTACATTATTTGTAAGCACCTATTCTTATTAATTATGTGTTAATATTTTAGCCATTAGAAATATTGCCAGGAATACGCATGTGAAGAACCAAAATGTCCCATATCCATTTTTAGTTTCAAACAAAATGCACTACATACAGACAAAATTTAAATAACATGTTCATCAAAGCATGTAAATAGAACCTTGTGCATTTTTCCAAAAACAAGCAAATATAATTTTTTGCACTTTTCAAAAAACATGTAAATAGAATATTTTACTTTTAAAAAACACTTAAATAGAATATTTTGCGCTTTTAAAAAACATGTAAATGGAACATTTTGGCCTTTTGTAAAACACTTAAATAGAACATTTTGACCTGTTCAAAAATATGTAAGTAGGACATTGTTACCTTTTTAAAAACATGTAAATAGAACAATTTGCTCATTTTACAAACTCGTGATTAGTATTGTAAGCTTGTATCTTATGTACTGTATTTTTTGACATACCTTATTTGAATTCTAGCATAAATTGCAAATGGGTGATTTTGGTTCTTCGACGACGATATGATTGTTTTAAAATTAGAGACTGAAGTTGAGTCGATATTCTCGATTTGCATAGGAGCTATGTATAATATCAGTACCTGTTACTAGCATGCCATCGAGAATGAATTGGATTCTTATCACTCTTTCTAGGAATTCGAATTCCTAAATTTTTTTAAAGGTAATTAAATTATTTTGCATGTAATCAATTTATTTTATTTTTAGCGATTCACGATTTTGTGGCTGCAAAAACGATCCGAGAACTTCATAAGAGTATGAAATTTAACGACGACGTGGGAAGGACTCTGGCTGAGAGTACAAAAATCGGGCTGGATGCTCGAAAGAAATTAACACCAGAAATTTTGGAAGACGCTCACAAAACTGAAGTTATTCAGTAAGTCACAAAAGTAGTACTCGAATTATGTTGTCCATATAATTTTGAATAATTAGATTTTACGATGCACAAAATATTCTCGTAAATTAGTATTCATAATTTTCATGAATTTCATTTTTTAACAGCATTATAAGCGCATCGTTTGCTCATAAAGGTGACTTGGAATCCTACATTCATGTCACGATGCCGGATTTCGAGGAAATGTTAAATTCCGTGTGGAAAAAACTAGTGGAAGCTGAGTATAGTTTTGTTGTTCGTCGGAAAACTGATAATAAAATCATTGCAGCGTGTTTAAATTTCGATGCGTATGATGAACCAGACGATGCAGTTACATCAGAGGGTCTTCAAATTATTTTTGATTTCTTGGAATTTATGGAGGCACCAGTGCGGTAAGAATAAAAAAATAGCTAAGTTAATTAGAGAGATAGTAAAATTTTATTTACAACTGGCGCACTATTACGCTTGCCATTAAGACACAGTAAAAACAAAACACATTATTTACAAGTTAATTATGTAAAAACGAATAATTTATTTCTATCAAATCCAATTCTCATCATTTCATTACATTTTTGTAGTCAACTAATTTTTGAATTTTTCTATTTTTTTAAATATTTGAATAGAGAAAAACTACCACAAGGAAAAGGGAAGCTGATGCACAATTTTATGATGGGGACACACGAAGACTTGTCTGATGCTGAGAATGTCTACATGATAGAATTCATGGAAGAAGAAAATATTCGTTTAGGATCTTTTCATAATTTTATTGGTCTTTTTACGACAAACACCAGTGCATTAACTCAGGTATGAATATGATGCATGTAACTTTAATTTAAAATATCTTCACTTCAGCTTTTAGTTCTTAACTTCTACCATGCTCCGAAAATACGTATTACACATTATTATCTATACTTTTATTGTTAGTAAATAATTAAATAGCCTATCTACCAACAAGTTTTCCATAATTATTTAACGGTACTTAAATGACTTAATGATCATTTAATTTAAATAATTATTATATAACACCTGCACTTACTGATTTATTACTAATTGCTGTATTTTTGTGTAGCAAATTGGCATGGATATTCAAGGCTATACATCACTAGCCGAGATCCAGCTTAATCAGTATGTGACGGCTGGTGGTCAGAAACCATTCCTTCTCGCCCCCGATGATAAGAAGGCATATGTTTGCTGGAAGAAGATAGACCCAGCTCAATAGCTGATAGCTCAATAGCTGATAATTGAAATAACTCCAAAATTAAAATACAAATCTGCAGTGCAGTGTAAGTAGGTAACTTCTTTGTTTAAATTCTATAGTTTGAACACTTTGAACTCCCTCTAAACTCTTTTGATATCCATACTCTTGTATAATAATTTAGCGTAATAAAACAAACTCAAAATTCTAGTACCTACTAGGTATGTTGTATGTTACAAATTGTCGTGTGCGACATAATTATGTGCATAATTTGTGTGCGTAGTAGGTTCTGTTCTTCCCCGTTTCTGTACCTATAATAATTAGTGTTCATTTTCCTATTTACTTTTATGTAGTTGTGTAACCTTTGGTGCTAGATTGTTAGGTAATATAAAAATATATTTACATTCCAAGCGAAAAGTGGATGGTTCACATGTATTACAGTACAGACAGGAGTTAGTTTAGTCTTAGTCGCCTCTACAAATTATTCAGTATTAAAGCAAACAAATTGACTAATAATCAATATGCGTAATGCCGTATTATACTCAAAATCCACCTAAGCACAACAATTTATGATTTACTAACTTCTTTGTTAACAACATGTGGATTGAAGATAAAATTACGGAATAATAAAATCATATTTCTTGCAGTAAGAAAAATGATATACATACAACAATATACTTACTTTGTCATTCATCTTATTATTCGTGCAAATGTTTCATTGCTTAATTTTATTTGTGTTAAATAATGGATTCTACGACACTGGGTCGAAACGACATTTCACCGTACGACATTGCGTCGACGACATTGAAAAGCAAGCGACAGTAGGTCGACAGACATTTCGTAGTACACTCTTCGTCGACAGACATTTCGTTGTACACGCTTCGTCGAAAGACATCTCGTTGAAAGACATTACGTCTAATCTACTAAGACGGAGGACAATGCGTCGAAGCAAACTTAGTCAATAACATCTTCCTACGGTATATTATTTTGACTTATTGATTAGGTCTCAAACATGATTTTCAAAACTGCCAGCATTGTGCAGCATTATGATGCACATTATAATTTATAGATATTGATGCAGGTACGTATGGCAAGTAAAATAAATGAACCAAACATGAATGCTAATTTTAAATATTTCCATCACATCCAAAATCAGTAATTAGTAATTCTAATTAGCATGCTTCACCTATTATACAATCTAATTGTCACTCAACATTAGTGCACATTATAAACCTAAAGAATTCAAAGCGTTTGCGGACTTAACAGAGAGACTTTAGCAATACGTTATTTCATATTCTAATAAATCTATTGAAGATTGTTTGGAGAGAATAGCCTTAATTTTCAGTTTACATATTCCGGACCAAATCTTGTGAGATAATAGCGATAGTGAATAATTTGTGATTTTTCTTTTCTATTTTATTATTAAGATGGACATATTGCTGAGCACAGAAATTCTGTACGCTAGTACTAACTAAATACCATTTTTTAAGTTTTAGCGAAATCATGAAAATGTGGTTCTTAGAAGGAGATTCTGTTCATGCAGGTTATCGTGTGCGCCTATCTGTTATAGCCTACTGGTAGTTTTTATTTGAATTTTTGCTATGCATCAGGACCATACCTACTTTGTCATGTTTCTATTTAGTTTTTTAAAATTCATACAATCGTTGTAAATTTAATTTTGTTATTTGTTTATGTTGTGAAAATAATGTTGCTGACTTTTACGAGTACATTATATTTACAATTAGTGATAAATTAGTGTACCTATAAGCACTTGAAAAAATTAAATCAATTTGTATGCATTGCAAATTCGAGTGTCTGATTTTTAATTCGTTCCTGCTGCACGATATAAAATCAATTATCACTGTATGCTGCATCTAATAATTACTTAATGCATGCAGTGTAATTTTATTAGTCGTAGTGTCTACCGACGCAATGTCTATCGACGTACCGTCTTCTACTTAATGTCTGCCAACGCAATGTCCTTTGACGTACAGTCTCCAACTTAATGTCTGCCTGCGCAATGTCGTCGACCTAATGTCGGTTCGACGAATTATTTTTCGGCAAAATGTCTGGCTCCGAAATGTCGTCGACGAAACGTCGTTTCGACCCAGTGTCGCTAGACCAAATAATGCATTACATTCATAACATTCTGTAGTTAATCTCCTCCATCTCACTCTCACCATCTTGATCTTGATTTAATTATCGCTTTCTGTATTCTTCGTAAAAATAATTACTACTACTACTACCATGCTACTACTAATACTCTGCAATAACTTACGTAATATACCAGCACGAGGCATATTGCAAAAAAGACGTCTAGTACAGTTAAATAACATTAAAGCAGGCTAGGTGCGGGTGCCCAAGTAGCCGGGTACGCAGTAATTTTTGTGGCAGCGCATCTTCCTTTTTATTCGTATTATCGTGTTTGGTATCAGTATGCTGTATGAAGTACCTACATATGTAACTATTTATACAGTACAAGCAATAGCTTCAACAAAGTACCTTACTACCTTATTTATGGTATATGACCCATATCCAATTTAAGCACGAATCAAAATGAGCTATGTCATAAAAAAAATGAGAAACATGCGTAAAATGTTAATTTAGAAGTTTTTGAAAAGCTGCAAATGTTCTATTTAGGTACATGTTTTTTAAAAGTGCAAAATATTCTATTTAAATGCTCTCTGTTTCAATATTTTTGTAGATAGTGGACATTGTGTTTAGCTACAAATGGAAATGGGTAATTTTGGTTCTTCACAAACGATATTTTTATTATTTAACCTTACATTAAAAGCTGGATGGAACTGATATCGTAGCGTTCACAATTTAATATTGCCAATACTAAATAAAATCCAGTGAATTGTGTGCGAATGTAATTTCTAGCGCACACAGTAAAAGCTCCCCACTAAACAACGAAAGCGATAACACTCAAAATCTTCAATTCGGTACTTACTCTAATTACTTATTGTAAATACTTCTTACGATTAGTAATTAGAAATAGCTAAATCCTGAAGTTTGAAGCAAGACAATTTCAAAAGTGAGCACAACACTGACTAAATTTAGCATGAAGGGCTTCGTAACGACAAAGCAGTTTAATCCCCCAACACCTGGTTTTGAAGTTCGTATGAATCTTTCTATTCGCTCAACCTGAAATATATGAAAACTTACAAGTAATTTCACACCATAAGACATTAATGTTTACTTTTACTACTATATTGATATTTGACTACACGCACAATTTGCATGTCACAGTCGATATCACCGTCAACGTCCGTCATAGTACTTATTTATATAGGCATTTGTATTTTACCTTTTTGGAATAACAGTCAGTTGGACATTTCCTAATTATGTCCACAAATTCTTCAGCAAACTCATTGATTCTCGCGGCAAACAAAGTGATCAAATAAATTCGACCCGTTATATGGACAAAGGACCACGTACGGTAAATTTCCGCGGCCGCGCCTTTATTCTTCACAGGTGTGAGACCCATATGAAGCTGTAATCATATTATGGTATAAATTTACTTAGCTCTTTGTTAGCTTAACAATTTGTTAAATTTTTGTTACGGGATAATACTATGGTTCTACTCCTCCTTCCTAATCCTAATCCTAACGGGTTTTCGTTTTCGGTGAAGGATAAATTTGATTAAAATTAAGACAATAAACATGCAAGTATGTGTAAGTACGTACGTGTACGATAATGAAGAATAAATTGACAGTGTAGGAGACGAAAAGTATTGGGGATAGAAATTTCTTGATGTCCTCCAGAAGTGCGTGTAATGACTCGAAATCACTGGAAATACCTTCCCAAACTGTGTAATCTTAAAGAGGGAATAACAATTTCCAAATTTTAACATTATTTAAGACAAAAAAGTTCTATTTTATATCAAGGGATGATGTTTTTTACTACACCTCCACCACTTCGAATTCGAGAAGCTGTCTTATTTCCATTGCTACTGAAGACGATTCCGTCTCTATCCTTGTCGATGATGGGTTGGGCGATGACGACAGTTTGGGCAAAACGAGCAATGGCCTTGAATTTAAAATACAGAGCTCTTGAAACGACAATAATGAAAATATCCAATAAATTCCAGGTGTAGAGAGCACATTTGTTGCAGAAGAACATGAGAACGGATAAAGATGGATGATATGGGAAGAGGACTTCCCATTGGGGCTGTTTCGTCCGATGATAGTATTTTTCCCAAGCTGTCATCCCTACTTCACTCGCAGTTTTGTTTGCATCGCTCTCTCCCATTATTCCTATGGACCAGAACCAGACAGAATAAATTGGAAAACTGTTCATAGGACAGATTCAAATATTAACTGCTAGCGTTACGTCGGCTGTTAATGTCAAATTAATACTGAATGATATAGCACAGAATGCGTAGGTTTTAACTAGTCAATTAACTTTTCTTAACAGATAATCGTTTTTTTATATTTATTGTACTGCATTACTTGTAAAGTCAAATAATGACATCTGAATAGTTTGTTGGAGTAGATTTTCCAATACAGCAGAAGAAAATATGATTATAAAAATCAAGTAAGTGTCCCTCTTGAGATGGTTGTCCTCACACTCAAACGATAGCTTGATTCTTTGCCAATTATTGATGATTTGGAGGAGATGGTCCATATAGAGAAACATGTAAATGTAACTACACCACAAATTAAGAATTCAATCCACTTTTTGGCTACTGACCACACACATATCGCCTGTGAAGAACCAAATTGACCCATATACATTTTTAGCTAAAAACAATATTAACCATCTACAAAAATATTCAAATATGTCTTGAGACGATTTCAATAGAACATTTTGCACCTTTTCAAAAACATGGAATTAGAACATTTTGCACCTTTTCAAAAACATGGAATTAGAACATTTTGCACCTTTTCAAAAACATGTGAATAGGACATTTTACGTTTTTCAAAAAACTCGTAACTAACATTTTACGCTGTTAAAAAACTCCTAATTAACATTTGGTGCATGCTTCGCATTTTTTTTTATGACATAGTTCATTTTGATTGTAACTTAAATTGAATGTAGATCATTTTGGTTCTTCAGACACGATATACTATTCAATACTTTACATTGCCTTAAATGAAATCAGAATAAAAATGAACTTTCAAACGAAAAATAAAATAACACTATATTATTATGAATTAGCATTTCGGTATAGAACCTGCAAATCTTTATGGTTTTATCAGTACTTAGGTAATTCAAAAGTATGTGTAATTATAAAACATTTATGAATAAATATGAACTTACCCAAAAGATCCGACCGAGAAAAAAATGATTGGATTTGCTGCCCAAACAATATCTGCCAACTTTTTAGTTTCCATACGTAAAAGGCAAATAGCCCCAATCATTGCATTAAATGTCAGGGAAAACATGATCAGAATTACTAAAAATCCTTTGATGCTTTTCCTTCTAGATGTACATAATATTATTATGGAAAAAAAGGACATTGCATATTATTTAAATAATCAATTTTAATACAAAATAAAGAAACAGCATAATTTAAAGTGCAATAATCCTATAATACTAATTATCGCAAGGTAATGCTCTCACCTGAATGATAAACGCTCCGTATTATTTTGGAAAAGGCCATCCACAGGAGTAAATCCAATCAAGTTCCCCACAAGCAAAATAGGTCTTAAGCACATGTATAAGTCATTCGCAAAATATTTCTCTTTCCTCAAACTTTCGCTCGGCTTCGGTTTCAAACTCTGAGTTTGATTTTCAACGATTTCAACTTGGCTTATTTCAATATTTTCATTCTTCCACGTTGAAGGAGTCGTCGTCGTCGTTTGGAAATACATTGTTATTATTCGTTGAATTGTATGATTTTTTTATGGAATTAAAAAGTATATACGCTATTTAATATAAGGAATGAAAAACTGGAATTTTCTGAGCAAAAATGAAATATGATATAATATGAAAATCTTACTTTATAATATTTCTATCTTAGTTTTTCGTAATAAAAATAGCTAACAGTAGTTCCCCTGTAATCTACTACGCTGTGTGATGAGGATGGTACTGAATGATAAAGGCACACTATATTTAAATTAACTACGGCACTTGCATTACTATTAATGGAAATGTATACATTTAAGCAATTTTCTGTGTTTCATGTTGTTTTGAGCTGAGCCACTAATAGTACCTACTATACTAATACAGCCGATGCCTACTGCGAGTTCAGTGAGTAAACCAACAAAATAAATAATAATAAAAGGAAATATTACGAGGCAAGACAATGCAGTGACAAGATGACAGACGTTATTGCTATTGTTACACCAAAACTTAAATTCGAAGAGTTGACATGTTAATTTTGATGAAGTAGAACTATATAGGGTGTATAGTGTACATAATCGAACGTGAAGGAAATGTAAACATAAAAGTATTAAATTGAACACCAATTGTACCGTGTACCTCCATTCTAAGTGACGCACTAAGTTCTCTTATAATAGTACATATTATTGTCTACATCGGCAAATTCGGACCGGTACCGGTACCGGTGCCTGTACCTAAGTAATCACAGGATTTTCCACAGTGCTTTCTAGCCAAATTGAAATTACGACGGAAAAACTTGAATAAATTGAATTTGAGTTGTTACAAGTCTGGACAGTCAACAATTATTTAAATTGTTAGAACGGAAATACATATGTACCTATTTATTTATCTTCCTTGCATTTGTCTCACAGTTTACTCATGAATGACAGACTAACGTCAAATCCATATATATCGTCTGTGAAGAACCAAAATGATCCATTCCATATCCATTTGCGGCTAAAAACCGTATCCACTATCTACAAAAATATTGAAACATGTCTTGAAGGCATTTTTATAGAATATTTTGTACTTTTAAAAAATATGTAAATAGAACATTTTACGCTTTTCAAAAACATGTAAATTGAAAATGTTACGCTTTTCAAAAATTCATAAGTATAACAGTTTACGCATATTTCTCATTTGTTTTTATGACACAGCTCATTTTGATTCTATCTTTTAAATTGGATATGGGTAATTTTGGTTCTTCCCAGACGATATTATCTAAACATACATAGCAACTATATAAGGGTTTATCACTTAAATATTAGTTCATTATATAAAGTTAAATAGTATAAAAACCAGATAATAATTTATGTAGGTAAGTAGTTTAAAATTTTCAAGCTCAACAACTAACCACTACCATGGAATACGGAACGGAATAATACTTCCAGTTAAAATTTCGAAGTAATAAAGAACATACAAATTTAGAGCGGAATAACCAAAATCGCCAGTAAAGTACACAAAGGAAGTAACTACTGCTTGAATCTTGAACGATCACCACTGCCACTTGCATTCACGTTGAGAAACTGATCCAATTCCAATTTTTTGGCTTTGCACTCTTCGTTCTTGTCTTCTAAATTCTTCTCCAAGTTTTCGTTGATTCTCTTGAGTCGGTTGTACTCATCTTTCAATTTTGAAATGGATGGATCCGCCATGACTCTTCGATTCTCCATCCTCCGTTGCACTTCCATCTCTCTCTGTATCAAATAGTTTGACTCAGGCTCCAACAGGAGCTTCCTGTGCTTTTTCTTCAGCTCGTCGATGAGGTAGGCCAGTTTTTCATTTTGCTATAACAATATATCACACTTTAGTAACAAAAAAACTGGAGAAATCATTTTAATCCAAAATAAGAAAAATGCCACAGTTCAGTGGATAGATAAAGAGGATTACTATTGTAGTGGGAATCGTAATACTATACTGTCACAAAAAATGAATCGTGGTTCTGTTTTTGGCCTGGATCAGATTTAATTGGATTACAACAATAATAATTTTTTGATTCCAAAATGCAAATACATTTCATAATATCGAACTACTATGAGCAAATCACGATCGTACAACAAAAACAAGCCCACCTCTTTTTCTTTTTTCAATTCCTTGTCCATCTTTTCACATTCTTTTTTCATCTCCTCGATTTGTTTCATTTCAGTCTGGTAGAGTTTGTATAGGTTAGAAACAGTCTTGTTCTGACGCTTAACTTTGGCTACCAATTCCTTGGCAGTGACCACAAGTTCGCTGAAATTCAAACACAATCAAAATTCAATACGTATCTTTCAGTTTTGATTAATAAAAAGTTACAATTCTAGAAGATCATGGGATTACAGTAAAAACACTTAAGTTCTATGTAAAGGAATAAAAGCACTGCACTGCAGTAATACTTACGCATTATTCCCATTTATTGCTTTAAGGATATCATTGGGAGTTAATCTGAGCTCCAGGAAGTAGCGAAGAATATCCGTAGTATTTTCAGCTGTCTCGTTCCTGGTGACCACATTATTTCCTGGATTTGGAAGATCGCTAGGTTCCACCGGAACCGGAGCCGGAACCGGAACCAGAGTGTCAGCCTCTTGATTTTCCAAGTGAATCACAAGAGTGAAATTGTCGCTTTCATGTGGAACCAGCTCCGCCATCATGAAAATGATGTATTTGCTGTTACAACAGACGGTTGACAATTAATTAATTAGCTACTGGATTACTCAAACTCCTGGGTAGCAAGGCAGTCGTCTATCATAACCAGATCAGATAAGCTTGAACCTCCGCTCTGTAAAATACATATAAGGATAATCAAATACAAGTATTGAGATCGCCTAATTGTGGCCGGAAGTAGTGAACGGCAACCGGTGAGCAACAAATAGCAACGGTTGACGGTTAAAAAACACACACATACATTTTTAAGGCAAAACCGAAGCAGATTCATCCAGTTATTACAAACACCAGGAAGTATTAACATAGCTTATTAGTTAGACGGAATATGAAACTTATTAACTTGACACCTGTCACCTGTTGACCATTAACACGATTTGATAAATTTTATGTCACATATTCAGCACTATGTAATGGACAATAGAAATAAAACTGAGTTTGATCATTGCTGATCTCCATTCACCATTAAATGCTTTTAAAGGCAGCTAACATTAATGGAGAACAGAAAGTATGGATAACGGGCATCTCAATCTCGTTGTACTTAACAAGTGATATAATTACCTACAGTCTATAGTTATACAATACTTATATCTGTCTGTCAAGCTAAAACTGAAACTGAGTTCACGTCGGTTTTCATTCAACTAATAATAATCAACTAAACCTCTTTAACTTACCAGTTAAATAGTTAAGATTAGTAGCAAAAATGTTATCAAGTTTAACGTACCAGTTAAATATCAAAAGTAGTTAAAAAGAATCCTATTTAGGAGATCGCCAACAACAACAGCAAACTCAGAAGTTGAAAGTTGACTCCAGCCCAGCCCAGCACGCACAAGACACTGTCACGAAGCGAAATTAAAGAAAACAGACCGCGAACAACATAATTAGCATCGGTCATCGGTGGCACTCGGGCGTCTCGGTCACTCACAATTTTAATAATTGATGTTTATTGAAGTACCGACTACCATCGACTACTGACTACCGACTATAACTTTTTACGCGTTTATTGTGCAGTTTGAAGTTCCCTCGCGTAGCTGTCGTATCTATACAGTAAGAGATCGTCCATAAAAGATATTGATACGGTTAGTGGGTCTAGTCTGGTACGGATGTCATGCCATGTCAAAGATAGCCGTTTCCGCAATGTAAAAGTGATGACAGGAGTTGGGTGGGTGGTCCTAAAACAAAGAGAAATAAGTGTGATGACATTACTTATGGACCATCTCTAACGACTAATGTATCATCAAAACCAAGTTTCCATGCGTAGCGTAATTATTCCGTCCGTGTAGAAGCAAAAATCCATATCTGTCCACTGAATGGTTAAGGAAAGATACGGTTTTGCTTTAATAGACATTGATCGCGCCATGAACGATAGTCTTTTATACTGGTTCGTCAGGTTAAACATATTTAAAGTCTCTCGATCAGAAACAGCTGTAAATGGTAAAATTAAAATCATAAATCATGTATCTACCAAATCTATAGTTTATTCGGATTCTTATTCCTCTACAATAAATTGAATAACTGAAAAAGTACTATAACTCTCCGGTTATACTAAAATTCATATATTTATAAAAATACATGAAAAATACAAAACCAAATATGAAAAGATTCAAGATTCCTAATCGCTCCCGTGTTAAAAATCAAAATCTATTCAAAATATCAAAATATATAACACGAAATGTCGGGAAAGTACCCTGCCATGTACATATACGACATAAGTAGAAACCCGGCCATCAGATAATTTAGCATTTAGCTCGTCTAGAAATTCAATTCAGAGCTTGTCCCAGTCCAACAGTTTAAAGTTCACACGAGGATAAAAGTCTGTAGTTTCATCTCTCTCTCTAGGGATAGGGATGTAATTTTTTCTTGTTGATTAAAAAAAAACAAATGAACTCATGGCTCACTAGTCAGAATATTATTGCAATGTTACTACTGGTTTGTTTTGTTGAATTGGCTATGGTTATTATGCGTGTGTGTACTCACTTTGTAACTTTTGTACTATCCCACAGACAGAGTAGATGAAGCAAAAGCTGCTACCTACAAAACTACTAACACAAACAAACCAAACTGATGGGGAATGGGGATGGGAATCTCTCTGGTACTGGTACTGATTGATGTTGTGAGTTTGTTATTAAGCAGAGATTGCAATTTTATGAGACAGGATATGCCATTATGTCGGATCAAAATCCAAAAGCCAAAATGTTCACTTGCACCTTAAATGCATGAATGTAGTTAAAAAGCAAATTACCATAATTGTCTGCGTATTTTTCTAAGGACCGTATTCATGTTTCTGTAAAAGACAAAAACACGCATCTTCAACTGACTTACGCTACAAAATGGCTTATATAAAATTTTAATATTTAATAACATTGTCGCAGGTACACGCTTTCGCATGTCATTGTCTTATTTAGCTTTACTTTACAGCTCGTTTTTTTAAGGGTTTTCAAACTTGACAAAAGTGGTAACGTAACTACTCACTTACTGTATTTTTTCCCATTTTGAAAATTAAAAAATCTTAAAAAAAAATATATGCCGACTTTGTAATGGCTATATAGCATACGCGACGACATATTTTGATATTTTGAAAAATGTGTGTCTACGTGAGTACGTAGTATGTTTTAAATGGGGACACATACTTAATTATACATTCAACTCTCTCTTTCCCACAAACCAGTTAATACTACGTATGAGTTCAATCAAGGGAATTTTACTAAAATTTAATTCTTTTGCTTTACTGTGAGTTTCCTATATTTTCTAGTATTTTCTCTGCGCTCTATTCTGTAGAGTAAAATTCTTGTAATTCCTACATCTTTTAATCCTTATCTTATCTTAAAATCCATGCACATATGGCAGAAAACATGAAAGGCACATATAGGTATTTTACAAATTAAAATTAATAGTCGGTATCGGTATGTAGGGACATGCATACATATACATTGCAACCGAGCTACTACGCTTCGTATTTTGTATATAAAATTACACGTTCTGGTTTAAGGATCGTCCACAAATAACGTCACGGGTAGGACCGCTGAATTTACCTGGCTACTGATATGACACTCCGTGTTAAAGATAGCCATTTTTGCAATGGTTAAAAACTGAAGACAGGGCAGGGTCCTAAAAATGGGCATTTTTCAATGACAACGTCATTTGTGGACAATTTCTTACTTTCAAGTATAAAATTTCAATTTTTTTTACATTTAGATACTTGTCTTCTACACTACACAATCTTTTCTGTACACCAAATTATAAATGCATTACAATAAAAGACCTAATTGCAGTACAGGGGTTATTCATATATAGCTTTATACTAAAAATGTAGGTACATGCCTATAGACAGTATATAGATTAAATATGTACCTATGTATCATACAGTGGTATCTTTTAAACTGATTTACTCTTTAATACCTTTGATGAACAATTATCTTGACGTGCATCTTTCCAATCGTTAGTTAATAAACACAAAAATAAAAAGAAGAAAAATTCGAATGCAATGTTAATGCTTGCAATGAATGCATTACTACACTTATATACACAACATAAAATAGGTCGGTACCTAGGTATTTGCTACATATAGTTTTACGGCTTAACTGCTTAACTGCTTAACTGCTTGAACCTGCTTGAAAGAAAACAACAATAATTAGTATATACAATACTATAGAGTTAACGTTGTTTATAGTTTGTAGTTATATATTATCAGTGAACAGTGAAGAATCAAAATGACCCGCATCCATTTTTTGCAGACAACGAAATGTACTATCTACAAAACAAAATTAAAATATCAAGATCTTAAAGCATGCATACATAAATAAAATATTTTGCACTTTTCTCAAAAACATTTAAATGGAATGGGAATATTTTGCACTTTTCAAAACCATGTAAATGGAATGTTTTGCACTTTTCAAAAACATGTAAATGGAATATTTTGCACTTTTAAAAAGCATGTTAATGAAATGTTTTGCACCTTTCAAAAACATGTAAATGGAATATTTTGCATTTTTCAAAAATATATTCATTGAAAATGTTGAACTTTCCAAAGACCTGTAATTACCATTTTGCGCAGCCATCGCATATGTGTACTTTATTTCACATAGCTTATTTCAGTTCTAGCTTAAATTGGATACGGGCCATTTTGACTCTTCACTGGAGATATACTATAGAACATATTATGTCGAGAAAAACCAAAAATACTCTACACTAGTTAGTAGATCTGTGAGATGCAGATTGGACTACATACATACATAAACATAAAATATCTCAGTAATTCAAAAATCTTGCTAGCAGAACTGCTCAACGCGAGTGAACCTATTTCAGATTTCATTGCCAAAAATCTTGTGTTAGCATTAATAATTCCGTTCATACACTAAACTACACAGGTATAGTAGACTAGAATACCAGAATGGTTTCTTACACAGCAATGGCTTAGGTGCACTATTGTTTCACACTATTAATTTCTGCCCTACTGTTGCCACTGACCGTACATTAGTATCAGCATTTACCATCAGTTACATTACAATATTATAGCCTGATACCATCTGCATCTCTGTGCAATAGGGCATTCCTTATACTTTATATCACTATGTACTTTTATCTGAAGACGACAAACATTTTTTTATGATTTCAACGAACCTCAAAACTAAAACTAAAACCAAAACCAACCCCGTGAAAATTTTCACAACCGCAACATCTTAATTCTTAATGTATAGGTGCCCACTTACCTACACATAAAAAATACAAATTAAGTACCTATACATGTAGTTTCGTCTGTCAAAAATTCTATAATTAGAAATAATTAAGTATATTATATTAAACTGTACCATATCCCATTACAAAGCACATTTTTGCAGTTTTACTTTTTACATTCCAGAATCTAGATTGAGTTACACAGGATTCTACTATATTTGACTATTTCATTGCCACTGACTGTCTGTAACAAAGATTTGCTCAAAGAAATAAAAATATCAGTATCAGTATCATATGTCATAATATACTGTATTTTCTATAATAGAAGACCCGTCTACTAGACAAATTCCAACCTCCCAGACCCGTCTACTATTATACATGAAATACGGTAATGTCATTAGATAATGTCAGAAACGAGCGAATTACATATCGCTACTGAAGAAGCGATACTGCCAATATCAAATTCTCACTAATATTGACAAAATTGTCGTTCTTCATTTTTGTAGTTAAATATTTTGTAATATGATTTCTAAAGAGAATAAACAATATTAAGAAATACATATTTGCTTATTTCGCCCTAAACTAACATATGTACACTAACTAAATACCTACGTTTAAAAAAATATAATTCAATTTTTTTTATTAGTGAAAATTGTGTCCCGGCTATTTTGCTTCTTCAGTATAGCGATAGCAGAACCAGAAGAATATATTTACAATGCAATCACTGAATTACAATTTCCTGGCTATCGTAGCTTCGTAACTAAAATCATTTTACTGTGAGACGTATTACAATTTTCCCGTAATATCTTAAAGCATAAAAATAAAAATATAATAAGCCGCTTCGTCTTTGACACTAATACTACATATTACTAAGCATAGCTTATCCTTAGTTCTTCATGCAGTATCTCAACAATGAGATTAAATACAGTAATAAAAGCAAAAGTAAATTGTACATAAAATGGAAGTATTTATAAAATATAGGTATTAAGTATGGACGTAAATATGTCCATTCTATCACAGTTAAAAATAGATAAGTACCGCAAGGTGCTCCTTTCTTTACTACACCTTGTAATTTAAAAGGTAAAGTATGGGCAGGGCAGGGCAGGGCAGGACAGGTGTGAAAGAATGCATCTTGCTCTTCTTGGTCTTGATGTTCAAGTTTGGAAGAATTGAAAGTATATTTATTTAGCAGTTTTAGTCCGTCGTCAGTTGTCAGTATGTAGTTTAGTTGGTTGCGGTCTTTTAAATTTTGGAAGTTTCATACAGAGATAGTTGAGTTAAGCCCCCTCATTTCATTCTTTCCATTTTTATTAGGCTTATGTGCCTGGGCTGTTGCTGTTCTGTGACGTGCCTCCTTCCTTTTTCTCAAAATTGTGCTCTCGTATCTTTCTTATATACTACATAACTATAGGGTATGGTTTAGATTTTAGGTTAGTTGTTTCTCACATTTCACATCATGTGTGCACAAATACTAAATACCAAGAACAAGAAGAACATCAATCTACTTACTGTACAACACGACATTTCAAGTCAAGAAGCGTCAGTTGCATTCATAAAGTTGCATTAGACACAAGTCAGAAAGTCAGAACAGAAGAACAGAAAGTTGCCCTTTGCCTTTTACAACAAATCTGCGACTGAAATTTCAATTCTGAATCTGACTGACCTGACCACTCGTCTCCTTCGTTTTCACTTCCATTCCAACAATCCAACTTGAAGATGGAAGAGTCGATGTCGAGTACTACACAAGAAGATCAAGACTGACTCGTAAACAGTTGGTTGAAGTTGAAATGCAAACTTGCATCTAGGACTTCTAGAAAGAAGGGGAAGAAAAAAAGAAGAAACTGAAACTAACTCTGATTAATGAAGTACCTACCTATATATTATCAAGTATATATTAAATATATTAAACTATATACCTCTACACAAACAAAAACACAAACAAGTCAACTTACAAGTGCAATGCCTATGCCTACTGAAACTTGAAGGCAAAGCTAATATCAAAAATTGAAGGCAGGGGAAACACGATACAAGACATACTATACAACATACAACAACACCTTCAATCAAAAGAAGCGAACAAGACGGCTACACGGCTATCGTCGCAAAGTCCAAAATTTACCTGTTAAAACAATATATTATAGCCATTATTAGGACATTTTTATTTAGCTATACTGTAATAATATGAAACAAAATGCACAGATGCATTATATATAGTTAATAGTATATGTAAAGTTACTGTTTGATTACATTACTGACTGAACCGCATCTCATTCCCATCGCATCGCTTCGCATCGAACTGGTATCGTTCTCTAGGGTGGATCTGGTTCTGGTTGCATTCCCTTTTAAGACTTTGGAGACTTTTCTTTCAAGAAATTCGCAATCACGGAAGTAATGAGGTACTGTTAAAAGTAACGCTATCATAAATCATTAAAGTATTATATAACATAATTTCACATGTAAGTAGAATGAGCAAATTACGCTATCTTCATTAAGGATCCAAAATCCAAATAGTGCAAAAAATACATCGTGAGTGAAGAATCAGAATGGCCCATATCCATTTTAAATTAGAATTAAACTGAGATACCTAGTAAGCCAAGAAAACAACTCTGAATGAGATGTGTACAATGGTAATTACGAGTTTTTGAAAAGTTCAAAATGTTCCACTTACACGTTCTTAAAAAAGTGCAAAATATTCTATTTTACATGTTTTTGAAAGTGCAAAATATCCTATTTTACATGTTTTAAAAAGTGCAAAATGTTCTATTTACATGCTTTTGAAAAGCGCAAAATACTCAATTCGCATGTATTTAAAAAGTGTAAATTGTTCTGAATACTGAATCATGACATTTTGATTTTGTTTTGTAGATATTACGTTTGGTTTCTTAGATAAAAATGGGCATAGGTCATTTTGATTCTTCACAGGCGACATAATATAAGTATACGTATGTACCTAGGTTAGGTATTTAATGCAGGTAAGCCCATATGAGTAGTTGGTTCTGCTTTGTGCTGTACTGTTTGCATTCTGTGTGTGTGTGTCAAGTCGTCATGTCGTCATTTTTATTTTTCATTCATAGGTACTACTAACTGATGAATAATGTAAGTAAAGCTGAAACTGCTAATATAGAGAGTGGGGGAAACTAAAAGCAAACCTACTTTTACTACTCAGGACTCGCGATGACGATCACCATCGTATAAGCAAAACATCAAAAAATCGAAATCGAAAAAACGTGTAGTACCTTATTATTTCTTGTTCGTTTGTTACTACTTCTTGGCACTTGGAATTCGTGGTACCTTTTAAGTTTTTGCATGATCTTCCCCTCCTCTGTTCTGTATGCTCAAGTGACGGGTCGAAGTCGACTGCAGAAGTGCGAACAGGCCACTGACCACCAACCAACACCACTTCGACCACTTCGACTACTCTTGACTGTAAAGCGGCAACGAAGTGCAGATTATTCAGTGTGTGTGCAATTCTTAACTTTAACTTTACAATTTTACAAGCAACTGAACGGTTTGAAGTTTCGCAATAATAATTACTACAACAGGCCAGAGCAGCATAGCAGCAACAATCACTCCATGATCAAAACCAAAACCAATCTAAAATCATAATAATTATTGTCAAGATGTGGAAAGTGCAAGGGCTTGTAAACGGTAGTAAACAGTGTTGGTCCAAGTCGAACAACAATCATCGACAGTTTTCTTCTTCCTTGTCTTTATTTTCTGTTTCAAAAAAGGAACACAAAGTGTACACACATTTAAATTACAGGAATACTAGTAGTAATAACTGTAACAATAGTTCAGAATTATTATCATCGCCTCCTTATTCTTCAACACTATCAATTTCGAATTCGACTAAAAGTACCCAAGCAAAATCAGAAAAAAGTGAAGAACGTTTGGACTGTTATCGCCTCCGTGTTCCACATCCCCACCAGAATCCCGAGCATGAATGTCAACTTCATCAAAATCCCAATCAAAAGTCAACCCAAAACCAACACCAAAAGCTCACTTACCTATGTAAAAGTTCAGAGATCCTAAACGACACGTCAAGGACAACATCAAAAAGAAACCCTATTAAGTTAATAAGCAGTAGTAAAAGCGGTTATCAACAGAGTCGAAGCAACAAAAGAAACAGTTTTCACTTTCGAAATCGAAGCTTTAACGGTAACCAAATCCTAAGTGAGCCGAGGCCATTACTATTATTGAGAAGTGAAAATCAAAGAAGTGAACAAGTGACTGGCACTGGTGGCTTCCGTAGTTTTCACAGTGTTTCTTTAGTTCCTCGTCCTCCTACTGCCGACAACGGTCCGATCCGGAGCCGGAACCGGAACCGGAACACAAGAGACGGAAATGGTTTTATTAGTCACATCCTATTAAAGAGAAACTTATTTTCACAAGGCGGAGGATTAGTAATTAATGGTGGCACTAATATTAATTTGTGGGAGAAAATAACTGACACTGGGTCTGGGAGTGGAAGTGGAAAATCTGGAAATAAAAGTGCGTTTTTGAAAGCGCGGCGCGGTCTGACGTCATTCCCAATTCCAGGAACATCCGCCGCCGCAGCGGCTCAAGGGCTCGTGAAAGGGACAGTGGTCGAGAGACAGATTTGGATCGACAATGAAATTTTTCGTCGTCAAGAACTTCGTTCGAGGATTTTTGAATGGCATGAGCCGACAATGGTCACTATGGGAACAGTGGGTCTTTCTCCGGGAACGGGATCATCCAGTCGAAATCGAATTTCTACGGAGGAAATTGCTCGTGTAGCTGAGGAATTTCTGGGGAGTGAGCGCTTTTCAGCCAGGCTCACGCTCAGTGATAATTTTGCTCAATTTCAACAGATCATCTGTCTATTCCTCTTCAAAGTTGCTAGATTTGACCATCCTCTCCTTTATATTACCAAGTAAGAACAAAAGAACATCACATACTTAAACTTATAAATAATCGTGACTAATGTAGGTACTGTGATTAATGGACATTATTCCCATTTAACATTAAGTATGGTATTTTTATTGCACGAATATTCAAATATATTACGGTGGATCTCCTAATTATATACTTGACACTTGATTAATTAGTGCAAAAAAATCTAAAACTTTGTGATTTGTAAAGTTTTCCTGCCCTGAGAAAATTATTAAATTCAGGAGGGGGTATTATGACACGATTTCACTTTTCCTTATTGCTTGTACTTAAGATGGATCTGAATGCTGTAGGGCTGCTTAATAGGGGGCGTTCTGCAATGACGTCTAGATTCAGGGGAGGGAGCGGAGAGTACAAAATTTGCTTCTTTTCTTTAAAGTCATTGACAAACGACTCCCTAAAGACAACGTGGACAGGGCCAGACGCCGTTTGTAATCTATAATGATTTTAAATCCATACTATGAGACTAGGTAGTTGGTGCTGACTATATGTAATTATTGACGCTAAAAATTAACTAGAAGAGAGGTAATTAATTAACTAGATCCTACCTACATAATTAACCCTTACCATACTAAAAGCAATTTGTTTGAACTCAATATTTTCCCACGTAAGTTAACTGACAACGCATTATTGCATTACAAGTAGTGACTCAAATTGACAAGGAATTTGACATCGTCAAAAATAACGGCAAACTAATATCGTGAACGAAGAATCAAAACGGCGACTCACATCAAATTTAAGCTGTGTTAAAAATACTGCAGGAAATAGATGCTCAAAATTTTAATTAAAAGTTTTTCGAAAAGTGCAGAATTTTCTATTTACAGGTTTTTGAAAAGTGCAAAATATTCCATTTACACGTTTTTGAAAAGTGCAAAATATTCTAATTACATGTTTTTAAAACGTGCAAAATATTCTAATTACATGCATGCTTTAAGGATCATGAAGTTTTAATAGTTTTGTAAATAGGAAATTTAGCGCTTTTCAAAACACTCGCAATTAAAATTTTGAGCATCATTTTTAGCACAGCTTAAATTAGACGTAGGCCGTTTTGATTCTTCGTTCACGATATGTAAAGCATACCCAAAAAACTATTACTATAGATCCGCTCCTGTGTGATATTAACCGTATGATATTTTTTTTAAACTCTACAGCATCATTGAAGCGGAAGCCCGTCACAACTCAGGAAATGTTAACAGTGGTACTAAGAATGAGACCAAAAATCCTTACCCTTGGTGGAGAGCTATGATGGTACTTTTGACTGCAGAAATGTATGGATTTCCAAGAGATATTGAAGCTGCCCCACCAGAGGTACACTGGGCTATCAAGGATAAGTAAGTTTCTACCCTGGTATTTTGATTTTAGTATATTATTTTTTAACACGGTTTCCATTACCACATATTAAAATATTAACTATTAAATACACCGTTTACACAAATATCGTCTGTGAAGAGCCAAACTGACCCATATTCATTTGTAGCTAGAATCAAAATGAGCTAAGTCTGTCATAAAAACAAAATGAGAAACATGCGGAAAGTGGAAAGTGTTAATTTAGAGTTTTTGAAAAGCGTAAAATGTTCTATTTACATGGTTTAAAATAATGTAAAATGTTCTATTTACATGTTTGTTCAAAGTGCAAAATGTTCTAATTCCATGTTTTTGAAAAGTGCAGAATGTTCTACTTACATGTTTTTGAAAAGTGCAGAATGTTCTACTTACATGTTTTTGAAAAGTGCAGAATGTTCTATTTACATGTTTTTGAAAAGTGTAAAATGTTGTATTTACATATTTTTTAAAAGTGCAGAATGTTCTACCTAAATGCTTTGAAGACATTTTTCAATATTTTTGTAAATAGTGGATATTGATTTTATCCACAAATGGATATGGGTCATTTTGGTTCTTCACAGACGGTATCTGCTTTTTACACCTCTTTATTTTGAATTTAATAATCGTTTAATTTATTTTTTACAGACAAAATCGTCTCGGGAAAATAGTAGAAGTAGCCTGGATCACACACCAGCTCCACCGTCGAGTTTTAGACATTTCCAGTATTTCTTCCAGACTCTCAACCCACTTCCCCACCACCTACCCCATGAGTCCCAATGAACAGATAGAACTTTTAGAAAATCTCCATAAAGCAAATAAAGCAATTACTCTCGTCGGGGATTTACTCTTAACACAGAAATGTGCTCATCTTGCCGCTCTCAAAAGTCCTATAGCTCTAGAATTAATTTGTAATTCTTTAGCAGATTTTTGTGAGAGTGAATTTGAACTGGGGATAAAATCTTTAAATCCTCAACATTTTCATTATGAGAATTGGCTGAGTCGATGTGAGTTGGGTCTCGGCTCCCTCATGGGGCACTGTATGTACTCGGCTCTCCTCTTCAGCGGTTGGAATGCTAAGCATAGGAAGAGGGCCTTTCAACTTGGATCTTTGCTCGGTATTTTGTATCAGGTAATTATAATAGATTTGGATTTCGTTATTATTATTATTAAATTTTCAATATTTTTGAGTTTTGTTTTGCTTGGATTGCCCAAGTTTACACGAAATATTATGTAGATATACCACTTACAAGTCAATTTGCTAAAATGGCAGAATCGTGGATATTTATTTTATTTGAATAGCTTGAATTAAATCCGTATGCAGCTATTACATACTGTTACATTTCATAGATGGTAACGAGCTATTTTTGCTTAATTTTCTTGCCGTTCATTTAATAAGCTGAATATTTTTTAGCCCCGATTAAATAAATTAAACTTGCTCGTACGCGGCTGTAATGTCAAAGACCTAAATTGTTGAATACAACACAATGCATTTTAATTTAATAGTCCACTTAAGGCTGTTTAAAATTCGTTTTTTTAAATAATTTAAATATATTTAGTATGTACTTAGCTTAGTATTCACACCATGTATTACTGTAATAAAAATAAGAACTGACAGTAAAGACAGTCCTAAGTCCTAAGTCTAAGCGCTTTCTGAAATATTTTGACTTTCGTACTAAAATACACCATATAATATCGTGTAATGCGTGAAATTTTAATTAGGAGTTTTTAAAAAGTGTAACATGTCCTATTTTATAGTTTTTAGAAAATGCAAAATTTTCTATTTTAAACTGTTTTTGAAAAGTGAAAAAATGTTTCCTAACATGTTTCTAAAAATGCGCACAATACTCCATTTACACGTTTTTTCAAAGTACAAAATGTTTTATTTCCATGTTTTTAAAATAGTTCGCCCATGTTCTATTTAATTATTTTTGAAAAATGCAAATTGTTGTAAATTAACATGCTTTAGAAAAGTGCAAAATATTTTTTAACAGTTTTTTTAGGACGAATATATTTGATTTATTTTTGTAGATATTTCATTTCGTGTTTAGCTGTTCTGATCAACTATTTACTTACAATCGCCTGTAATTTGTAATGCTAAATTGTAAGCATTGTAAAGCATAATGCACAGTAATAAACTTGTTGCTAGTTACAAATTACAAGCTAACATTATATTATTATCACATCAAAAGTCTTTGGATACACCGGTACCTCTAACGCTGTTCATTTTCATAATCCCGAAAATAGGATTAATAAATATAATAGTGTCACTCAGTCTATCGTATCGTTTATTACGAATAATAAAATTATTATTTACACGATTAATTAGGATCATTAATATGTGATTGACTTTTTGTATAATATTTTTGTTAAAACTGTTTTTGTAACTTTAATTTTTAATTTCTTCCCTTTCTATTTAAAGGCATACGATGACCTCAGTTTTTTCAACCGAGCCGAGTTAAAGGATCCAGGATGGTTGGATGTGGGCATCCTCCCCGTCGTTTATCATGTGGAAAGGAATCCCGGGATTCTTCTCAAATCCCACCCGGAGATTTTCAATGCTGTCAAGTCATGTCCCTCCACTATGGATGAGTCCTTTGAAACGTTCCAGTTCCTCAAGGAGCATGCACTCCAAGCCCTTGGAAGCTATGGCAATGTGGAGAACACGACTGCAAGGGATATTTTAATCAATTTTGTACATGCTCTCAACCCATCTGAAAGTTTGCCCAGCAACAGTAACAATAACCATCATCACCAGTTTGACTCGAAATCAATTCAAAAGCGATAGCTTCATCACACCTCAAATTAAAAATTGTTGATTTTTTTTAACTTAATTATTTTGATAGCTGTTGTAATATTTTATTACTTTCGGATGGTTCATAAACTATGTCACCAAATTATACCTCTAGTATAACCTACAAAAGGACGATGACATTATTTATGAACGATCCCTTTAGACATATTTAATTTAGAATTTGTGTGTAATTTAATAGAATTTTTTGAAATTTTTAGATGGTGCTAATTTTTTGTATGTTTGTAATGCACTCCCCTTTATTCTATATTTTCTGTATGGAATAAGTTAAAATATTTTGTCTGTGTGTTACGTTGTTTAATATGGAAAATATTTTATTTCGTTATTTTTAACATTTATTTTTTAAATAGAGCGATCACCAGGATGGTAAATGCTTAACCTCTACCAACTTGAAAAATGTTTTTTTTTACTTTTTTATACACTGATACCTATTTTACGATTTTACTAGACTAATCACGCACTTGAATAAATCATATTGTACTGTAGTGTTACAGCTATAGCAAATAAATAATTCCATTTTTTACAAAAATCAGAAGCTTCGGAACTGAACATATGTTTTAAAAACTCATTCATAAAATTTTTTTAAATATGAATTTCTTCAGGGCCGGACAAAGGAATTACTTTTAGACAGCAATTTGTTTCCATACGAAAACGACCGTTTTGGCTTTATTGATAATTTTCTTTGGTGAAGCAAAATGTTGTATTTACATGTTTTAGAAAAGTTTAAAATGTTCTTTTTACTTGATTCAGAAAAGTACAAAATGTTCTTTTTACTTGATTCAGAAAAGTGCAAAATGTTCTTTTTACTTGATTCAGAAAAGTGCAAAATGTTCTTTTTACTTGATTCAGAAAAGTGCAAAATGTTCTTTTTACTTGATTCAGAAAAGTGCAAAATGTTCTTTTTACTTGATTCAGAAAAGTGCAAAATGTTCTTTTTACTTGATTCAGAAAAGTGCAAAATGTTCTATATTTACATGCTTTTTGAAAGGTGTTAAATGTGTTACTTCCATGTTTTTGAAATTTACAAAACTTTTTAATTTGCATGTTTTTGAAAAGTCAAAATATTCTTTTTACATATTTAAAAAAAACTGCAAAATGTTCTATTTAAATGTTTTTTGAAAATTCAAGCTGCCAGCGCTGGCCACATAATTCGGCCCTGGATTTCTTACTGTCATAAAAATGTAAACAAAAATGAATAAAAAAAAATGTCAAAATTTAATTTCTCCTCATATCCACTGGAGGATGGGGAAGTAGGACCGGGTGGCCAAGATTGCTGGCCTCACCTCTGCAGCAGTGCTAGCACCGGAGATCATTCTCCAGGTACATCCAGTCAGATATGTTTGCAATGAATTGCCGAGGGTTACTGACGATATATACCACTGGGCCAGAAGTCCCAGCAGTGATAAACTTGCTTAATTTCAAGCGTCTTATTTTAGTAATCTAGATCTTGATAATCAAAATATTCATAAAGTACTGATACTATAGATTATAGATTGCTTCTTGGTTCAGCTTCAACCGACATAGCTACTGCAATCTCTCGGCTTGATGTAGTGTAGTTCTGTTGTATCAATTAGACCCGTACTTCCACAGTGGGACATGCACTCTATACTTTGGTCTTCATCTAAATAAAATCGTAATGTACTTTAAGCGGCGTGAAACGTACCAAATTTATAAATTTTATTAATTCCACATTTCACACGCTATGAGCCTACATCTCTGAATAAATTACCATATTAATTACAAAATATAAATGTGTGAATATATGTTAGTAGACTAGCATTATAGTATAGTTGATATCGTCTGAAAATGATCCACATCAAATTTAAGCTAGAATCAAAATGAGCTATATCATATAAAACACAATGAGAAACATGCGTACAATGTTGATTAAGAGTTTTTGAAAAGCTTAAAATGTTCTATTTTCGTTTTTTTGAAAACGTGTAAAAATTTCGAATTCCATGTTTTCGAAAAGGCGCAAAAACTTTTAATTCCATGTTTTTGAAAAGGTGCAAAATGTTCCAATTCAATGTTTTTTAAATGGTGCAAAATGTCCTATTTACGTGTTATTGAAAAGGTGCAAAATGTTCCAATTCAATGTTTTTTAAATGGTGCAAAATGTCCTATTTACGTGTTATTGAAAAGGTGCAGAAATGTCTAATTTTATGTTTTTGAAACGGTGCAAAATGTTCCAAGTTCCAATTCCATGTTTTTGAAAACGTGCAGAAATGTCTAATTTCGTGTTTCTGAAAAGGTGCACAAATTTCTAATTCCATATTTTTAAAAAGTACAAAATGTTCTATTTAAATGCTCCCAAGACATATTTGCATATTTTTGTAGATAGTTGATATTGTTTTATGCTACAAATGGATATGAGTCATTTTGATTCTTCACAGACGATATACTTATAATACTTTAAGTGGTTGCAAATCCTACTTTAATTTAAATTCCCTCAAAATTTTTCAGCTATATGTTTGACATGTAGGTAGCTAGATTAGGTTAGGTGCTTAAACTATATTTCTGATTTTATATTTCCAAAAAAAATAGTTGAAAGTCCGACTGGCAATGAGTGAGTTTTATGAATTGTTTCAAATATTTACATTTGCTATTCTAATAAAAAAAAATACAAAAATTCGTAAAAAAAAAATTATTTCCTCGTAACAACCACGGAGGATGGGGACGAAGTTGTTCGGGGGCGCACTTCTTACAAACTATGTATATCTAATAGCGCCGGATATCAATATCCAGGCACAGCCACAAATATTGCAATGGAGAATTGCCGAAGTATATACCACTGAACCAGATGGTCCGGCAGTGAGAGTCGAGCTTATTTTCAAAACCTTTATATTGTCAATGCCTTATTTTCATATCTAGATAAGATAATCACAAACTAAAGAAATCTAATAAGATAACAGCTTAGCCATAAACTATAATACAATAATCTCTCGACTACACCGCAACCGTCAGTTCCAATGCTCATCCCCTTTCTTTAAGAAATAAAAGCACATAACTTCAACCACATGACAACTCCAATTCTCGGTAGTCGGTTATTATAAGGGATGGTCCATAAATGATGTCAGCCAAATTATCATACTTTCATACCCAACTACCGCTACCGCCATGTCATCATTTCAACATTGCATACACTGCTCTCATCCCTAACATGGCATGTCATCAATAATTAGTACCCACTCACCCTACCCCTGACATCATGTATGGACGATCCCTAAATACTGCTATACTATAAGTTCGTCCGTTGTTCTATAATAATTGTGAGTCACAAGTTTAATAAGGAATTCTACGGCTACGACGACGATCAAGTATGTGTACAGAATGCAAAACATACAAGAAATGAATTCGGAATGCTTGATGAAATATTTTAGGGGCCGGATTAATAGTGTAATACAATCATTTTTTCACTGTTTTATTACCATTGCAAACATCTGCCTCTCTTTACATTGATATTACTATGTATATGATATGGTCACCTTGAGATAGTTCGTTGTCGTTGACTAATAAATGCTAAAAATTCTTTGCATATATTTGGTACAGTGCATACTTATCTCCTTATATCCATCGATTTACTATCAGAGTCAAAATGTAGTAAAATATAATTTTTAATCTTGTACTAATGTTAATCAGACACAATATAGTCACACAATTTTTTAGTCATATCTTTACGCGCTACTCAACTATGTATATTACAACTTTTTTGTCGGTATTTTACATTGACAGGTTGAAGTACAGAAAATTTACATTATTATGCATATTTACACAGTTCTTATAAAAGCAAGGTTTACAATTTTATTCATTTTAAAGGAAGCTAGCAAATAAAAATTGGAAATTTGGAAAATAGGGAAAAGATAATAGATTTTTGGGTTGATTAAACACCATTTAAAAACATTATGTGTCAAGGGTTATAACCTATGAATAAGGGATATAGTTACAATATAAGATTTCAGTACGTAGTTAGGTTAAAAGTAATATCATTAATGTAAAAAGGGATCATCCATAAATGGCGTCATCAAAATATCACCATTTTGAGGAACATTAACAGAACATTTCTTCCCGTTCTTTCCTAGAGATATATAGGTACTTTTATTTGTTTAATTAAGATGATTTTAGCTTATTGCCGTTTGATTTTGAGCATATAATTGGACTAAAAACATTCTTATAGATATTGTGTCGTCATGCAAAATTTAAAAAGAAACATAATTAATTACACATGCCTGCAAAACTAAAACAAAGTTACAGCCAATGTAGTACATTACAAAAAGTATCATATAGTCTGTGAAGAACCAAAATGACCCATATCCATTTGTAGCTAGAAACAGTATCCACAATCCACAAAATATTGAAACTTGTCTTAAAAGCTTTTATTAAATAGAATGTTTTACTTTTTTTAAATCATGTAAATAGAACATTTTACACTTTTCAAAAACATGTAAATAGAACATTTTGCCTTTTTCAAAAGCTCTTAATTAACATTTCACGCATGTTTCTCATTTTGTTTTTATGACATACCTCATTTTGATTGTAGCTGAAATTGGATAAGGGTCATTTTGGTTCTTCACAGACGATATTCACATTAAACTTTTTTATTTCTTGTTTTTTCCTCGCACCATTATTTCCTTCTGATAAAAGAAAATTTTTGATTCAAAAATGCTATATAATAATGCCAATCTGTAATTCCTTGGATTTTCAACTTTAATGTAAATTCTATTAAAATTACCTTCCCAATTTGCAAATAATTATTTGGACATACATGATCGATGGTGTAGTAACGATGCGCATAGCAAGCACTTAACATTGGATTTACTCACATTATCTAACATCTGACAGATACTTCCGTAGACCCGACAATGTAACAGTGTATATAATTTTCATTCATGAAAAAAAAACATTGTAAAATATTCTAGTAAAAAAGCAATAATTTCAAACTGACAAAAATATTTAAATTCAAGCCATAGAAACTATACGTGAAACCTGAAACGCGAAGTGAACGTGATGTTATTATACAGCGACGACGTACATATGCTTATGACATTACTTGTAAATAATGTGCTCGCTCAGCAAACCTACTACCTACCAACTACTTACGAAGATGCGAAACTTTGACCATTTTTTGTGTTGTATCCTTGCGTACTGTAACCTTTGCTGACCAGTGCCAGTGCCAGTGCCAGCACCTGTACTACAGAATACAGAACCAGAATCAACATAAATCTGTCCAAGCAAAATCCCAAAAAGTAAAAAAGCAAAATAAAAAGAAGCAAAAGTACAAGTACACGAATCTTTGTTACAGGGCTTGAATACAGAAGAAGATGAAAAATGATCAAACAGCGTAAGAAAACCGGATTGAAATTGGAAGTTGAACTGACGTTTTGCGTTAAGACTGACAATCAGTCGCTTCGTCCAACCAACTAATTGCATAGGTGAGAAGCCCATGGCCCACAGTCCGTACTTTCCTCTTTTATTGTAATTACATTACAGATATATCTACAGGCATTTTGCGCAAGTGATTTTACTATATAGCTATACCCCTATAGCCCTATACTGGCACCGGCACCGGCACCGAACTGACTCATGACTGACTGGAATGATACCTACAACACAAGAAAAGACTTTTCCTTTTTTTCCAATGATATTTTCTAGTATTATTTTTTTATTCGTTTTCAGCAGAGAGATTAAGCTAAAAAGTTTTAATAAATAATTACAAAGCACATTACTCTCATCACACATTAGGGATCGTCCATAAATGACGTCATACAGAAATCCTACTTTTTATGACGCTGTCATCAGACGATAATCATTTTGTGTAACATAAAATGTCATCAAGAGCCAATTAGAGCAATGGCAGGGCCGGACGAAGGAATTGCTTTTAGGCAAGAATTTGTTTCCATACAAAAACTACCATTTCAATTTTATTGATGGTTTTCTTTGGTAAAGCAAAATATTGTATTTACATATTTTAGAAAAGTACAAAATGTTCTTTTTACTTGATTTAGAAAAGTGCTAAATGATCTATTTAATAGCTTTTGAAAAGTGCAAAATGTTTTATTTACACATTTTTGAAAAGTGCAAAATGTTTAATTTACACATTTTTGAAAAGTGCAAAATGTTTTATTTGCAAGTTTTTGAAATTTGCAAAAACAATTATTTTGCATGTTTTTGAAAAGTCAAAATATTTCTTTTTACATATTTTTGAAAAGTGCAAAATGTTCCATTTACAGATACATGTTTTTTGAAAATTCAAACAGCGGGGGCTGCCTGCGCTGGCCGCATTATCCGGTCCTGAGCAATTGCTCCGGCCCACTGAGGACGTCATTTGTGAGCGATCCCTTTTACAGATTCTTCAAAAAGTCAAAAGCCAAAACCGAACCAACGTTAATATCTGTGTACTGTGTAGTTGTTGTAGTTTTTTTTTGTCTGGAAGGCACAAAGGTTGTTGATCGGAAATCTGAGAAAAACAAGAATGTTTGCACTCGGCGGAGCTATGGCTCATCTTTTGTACTATATCACAGTATAGCCGTGTATTTGCAATGATATATACAAACAAAGTGCCTGTAGTAAATTGTACGAAATGGAATGAAAATGAAAGACTTTTGACGAAGAAAACTGGACTTGGGACGACGACTTGATCTGGTCTGGGCCTGGGACTCGGACTGACTCTGAGAAGATGCGAAGCTGGATGCGGTCAATGATCACATTTGCATACTTCTTCTTCTTCTCCTCGAACTTGTTCCTCATTAATTCATCTTATCTTGGAATTACTCTCTCACTCAAGATGCTTTGGTCTTTAGATGAACCGGCGGTGGGTGACGACTTACGACGACGACCGACCAACCGACCGACGCACCGACGGACCGACTATACTAAATAAATATACGAAAATTGTATAAACGCTATGAACATGGACGTGGACAAGAAACTGGTTTTCTCCCTTTTAATTCTAAAAATTCTGACAGACCAAAATCTCCCAGAGATCAGTCAGTCAAAGTTTGTCCATTCGACCGAAAGGTCGGTACAAAATATTTACTACTTGGGATTTTTTTAAACACAGTCATTCCTTAATTGCATAATAAGAAATTCGCTGAATTTTGAAGGCAGAATATGAGGAATTCCCTGGTAAGTTAAATTATTATTTTAAACAGAAATAGAAATTTAGCATTTATTTTTACAATTTTTTACGTAGGGCAAATTTTAATCTTAGAAAATAATTTTATAAAACTTTTCCGCTAAGCGCCATATTTTCCAGTCAGAAGGCAATGAACATTTTAATTTAAAGAAGAATTGGATTTGCTCAGGAATTATAACCACAGTTTTTATGAATTGAATGAATTAATTAAATTTTAAATAACTCATACTATTAATTGCAAACTCCTGGTAATTGCTTTTTTCATTATTAAATAAGCTATACTTTTACGGTTCTAGCAATAATTATATTTGTACGTTCAATAGCTCTTGAAACATTTTGAGGTAATTTAAACGGCAAATTTTTGTAACGGCGTTAAAGCTAGTGTTCAATATGTACTGAAAGCAATGAGTCGGTGTAGAACAGTAGAACTGTAGAAGCAAATCCGTCTATCTTTCCAATATTTTGTGGATGCAAATCCGGATATCTTTCCAATCCTTTCTGAAAACAAATTCGTTTATGTTTCAATCTTTTCTAGAAGCAAATTCGTTTATCTTTCAATATTTTCTGGTAGAAAATTCGTATATCTTTCCAGTCTTTTCTGGAAGCAAATCTGTTCAGCTTTTCAATAATTTCTGGATGCAAATCCGTTTATCTTTCCAGTCTTTTTTAGAAGCAAATCCGTAAATCTTTCCATTTTTATCTGGAAGCAAATTCGTTTATGTTTCAATCTTTTGTGGAAGCAAATTCTTTTATCTTTTCAATATTTTCTGGATCCATATTCTTTTATCTTTCGAATCTTTTCTGAAAGCACATCCGTTTGTCTTTTCAATCTTTTCTTGGAGCAAATCTATATATCTTCCAAATATTTCTGGATGCAAATTCGTGTATCTTTCCCAATGGAAATATATACAGTTTTAATTAGAGATATTTTTAGGAAAATATGCACCTTATAGCAATTAACAATAATTACAGCAACAATTGCTTACTTGAATTAAACCTCTAATAATTAATTTTGAATTCTCAGCTGTTTGCCCTCCTGGGGGCAGTCTACTTGGCAGTAGATGCTCACGTCTTCACCTACCAAGACGATGAGTACGGCTACGGCTCCGGCTCAAGTGAGAGCTTCTCCCCCTCCTTCTACGTGTCCAAGAACCCCCCAAACAAATGGTCACAGTACGGGCGGTCATCCTACTCCACCCCCGCCTACCCATCCTACTTCGTCTCCAGGACACTCCCCAGGTGGCCACAGAGACCTCACGGAAACGGACCAGTCTACGACTACAGTCCAGCAGATTCCGGTGAGAACTCCTTCAGCAGACGTTCCCTCTACAGACACGGACGTTCCAAGTCCAAGAAGGGCGGCGGCGGTTGGGGCTGGAACGGCGGTTGGTGGTACAAATGGACGAAGCACGGTCTCATCTCCGGACGTTGGGGCGCACCACCCCCACCAGGCCTTGCTAAGGAGCACTATCTCTATGGGAACAACGGAGGCGGCGGCGGCTGGGGCTGGGGAGGTCAACAAGGAGGTCATGGACATGGTGGACATCATGGTGGACATGGCGGACATGGACATGGTCCCCACGGTGGCGGTTTTGGCGGCGGCGGCGGCGGTGGCGGCGGCTATGGCGGTGGCGGCGGCTGGGGATGGGGTGGCACTAGCGGCCGGGAATTCTTCTCCGTCGGACATCTACATTCCAAAAAGGGACATGGTGGCGGCGGTGGCTACGGCGGTGGCGGTGGATGGGGATGGAAAACTCCAAAGCGAAATGGTTGGGGTTGGGGATGGTAAATTTAAGTTAATTGAATAAGAATAGCATAGGATTTATTCAAATTAATTTGGCAAGTGCTATTACTACAATAGAACATTCCAGTAAATTTAAATTCTTACAAAATACCTCTTTTAAATCAGCTACTACAAGCTACAAGCAATAGCAACAGAACAATGCAAAAACTCTGTAAAAAATTCTGTCTATAATTATTGGGATCGTCTATACATGACGTCATCATGTAGGATAGGGGGCTTCCAAAAAAATCTCTTTATACAGAAAGGCAATGCTAGTTAAGTTTCATTCTAAATGGTGCTTAAAAGGTGGGTTTTTAGGGATTTTTATCATAAAAATCGCCATGACAACATTTATGGACGATCCCTGAATTATTCAACTCTCTATTTAGTGTGTTAAATGTGATGGAGGACACTTGGGGTATGTTTTACATGCGTGTAAACTAGAGGTGTACCTACTTTTTAGCTATAAATCTAATGTAAATTATTGTTAAATTGTTGAGAATGTTGTTGTGTGGGTAGTTTAAAAAATGTTTAAATACTGTTTTTTTAATAATTGTGTAAGTTGTATGTAGTTTAACATGATTATACAATTTTACATAATGTATTCCTATGTGTCAAATTTTTAAGGAGCAGATGATTGAAAGGAATGACAAAAATTCTGCGCAGCATGTTAATTAATTGGCGATGACAAAATAAAGTAAAACAAAATATTGTGTATTTATTTGTCGTGGATTAAAACCATTTCTTTGAGTAAAAACATAACTTGCATTTTTTAGTGATAGCTTACAATTAAAAATTTTGAGGTAGAAAATCACCAGTGAGATAAAGGACTTTTGTAACTTCGAGTAGAGTCTTCTACGTCGAAAATCTTCTTATTAGTTTCCACCACAGTCTGGTTTAAATTTGCAATGTAGTGTTCCCCGCGGTAGCCGTGGAAATTCTGTGTAATATGATTTTTTTTAACACGAATTTAATAATGGGATATGGATATATGGACATTTTTCACTTAGGCATTTTACCGCGGACATTCTGCCCCGGATATTCTGCCCCGGACATTTTCTATTCGGACATTTTTGCCCCAGAAATTTTTCACTCCATGACTACCAAACTACCAATATTCAATCACTGGTGTTCTTAGTATTTTTTGTTTTTGACTGAAATTTATTAAATAATAAATTTGTATTACTTGGCGAAAAGGCGGGTAAATATAGCATTTCAAATATGCGAATGTAATGAGGGGAAAATGTCCAAGGGGATAATGTTCTACAACCGAACAAAATGTATGCCAAATATTTTGTTGGATTTTTGTTTTTAATTCTAATAATGTTATATTATTGTATAATAATGTATTGAAAAACTCACTTGAAATTTAGGAGCATTTGTCGCAATGTTTTTTGGATCAACTACGAAATTATGTTTATGGTATAGAAATCTTGTTCCCCAAAGAAGGTAGCCGCTCGGAATAGTAGAGACCAGGAGGAACTGGAGGCCAAGTGAGATTAGCCAAACTATTGTGGACTGTAGAATTACGCATTTTGAAACATAAAAAACAAAATTGGTATTAGAATTCCGTTGATTAAAAGTTTTGTGGAGTTTGCCAAATACATTAAATAGTATTGTTTGCACTTTTCAAAAAGATGTAAATTGAATATTTTGCAACATTTTAAAAACGTGTATATAGAACATTTTGGAATTTTCAATGGGATGTAAATACAACATTTTGTAGTTTTCAAAAGCGTGTGTAAATAGAAAGTTTTGTACTTTTTAAAAGCGTGTAAATAGAGAATATTTTACCCTTCAAAAACATGTAAATTGAAGGATTTCCACATTTAAAAAAATGCAAAAATTAAAACGGCTTCCTTTTCTTAAACGCAAATAAAGGCGATTTGTTGAAATTTTTAACTAGAAATCATATTCAATTTCAAGAATAATTTTACAAAAACAACCTGACGGCAGAAGTTTTTGAAAAATTGTCCCTTTGATTAAAACAAATATGAAATCACTTAAGTGCCATTTGCAATTGTCGGTACATAAAATTTAGGTACCAAGGAATAATAGGTATATTGTAAAATTCAATGCCAAAACTACTGTATAGAGTAAAAGTTATAGGCACAGGAAATAAATTCAGACATTTCTCAGTCTTGTAAACCTTTTTGAAACTTACCATTAATTTATTCATTTTTGAATTTTTCTGTCTAATTTAATTTCCTACTTAACACAGTTTCAATGCACTTTTGCAAGTAGAAAAACCAAATCCCTACTAACAAACTTACTACGTGTTGGTATGTAAAATTAAAATTTAGAGCACTTTTATTTTTTTCAGTATAAAATCAAATTAGTCACACAATCCCACTTAACATATAGCGTTGGTGGTGGGTATTTGTAAATTGAAACTTCACATAAGTAAAAACTTCTGTACTCTGTTGTAATCGTAGAAATAAAATATATTTAATTTTAAAAATATTTATTATTTCCTCAACTAATTTTGATTAGGTTTTAAAATTAAAATATTTGGCAGTCTGATTCATTCAGTGATTCGATCCGTAACGTGACTCAAGACTGACTGACAATATTCCAAATTAAATCGAGCGTTTCTTTTCTATAGGAGCGAATTTTAATTTTGAAATTTTTACGATAACGTAACGTTATAGTAGTAAAGAAAATCACAAACTATGCTCTGATATACATCATACTACTACACCTTTGTTATTTTCTTATTTATTCTTTTGTTACACGTACGGGTGAAACGATGCGAGGTAGGTACACAGATTTTGGGTCTGTGACTTGAGGCAAACAGGTGCGGGTCAGCTAAAAAATGTTATTGTTAGTATTGAAATAAATTGTATAGGATGCAGTTGGTAGTAAAATAAATGCCACATGTAATAAATATCCTACATAGCTGCCAAAGCTCAAAGCATAGCATAGCATAGTAATAAGCTATTGAACCCTTATTATGCATTGCTTAATTTGTACTTTGTGCAAGAGACATGAGGTTTCCAATTACTATTTGCAATACACGACAAAAAAGTCAAAACAAAAGCAATCATATAACTTGCATGTTGTTTGCTGGTGTCAAAATTTCACGCTGTACGTGCCACTTCATTTGCTGACCAAACCAAATATTACTCCATTACTAACACCATTGCGAAGAAGTCAAGAACAATAGAGATGAAAGTTTCAATTTCAAAGCTCTGCTATGTGTACGTTATTTAGCGCACCTATATAGTTAGGGGTCGTCCATAAATGGTGTCATGGATACATCGATGCGGTGGCAATGGGATCAGTGGCTATGAATGAATTATGATTATGTTTAAGATAGCCGATTTCACGTAATTTTAATGTGACATGTAAATAGAATATTTTTCAAATTTTAAAAACTTGTAAATAGAATATTTTATTCTTTTCAAAAGCGTGTAAACAGAATATATTGCACATTTCATAAACATGTAAATAGAACAATTTGCACTTTTAAAAAACATGTAAATACAACAATTTGCACATTTCAAAAACATGTGAATACTACAATTTGTACTTTTCAAGAGCGTGTAAACAGAATATATTGCACATTACAAAAACATGTAAATACTAATAGAACATTTTGGACATTTTAAAAATATGCTTAAACATATCAGTAATTTAAAGAGGGTGGGAGGGTCCTTTAAAGAGGGATAATTTGGGTGACATCATTTATGGACTATCCCTTAAACGTAGTTTATATATAGTGGTATGAATTCATATGTTATGAATGAAAATGAAGGTGCACGGAATTCACTTTTAGACGTAATAATTTCAGTCATAATAATGTATGTAATCGTGGATTAGGATTCAATTTGTCCTATGTCCAGTCGGTTACCGTTGGACTTGTGACAAAATGATTCTACTCTCAGATGATAAACGTGTATACTAGAAGATTTAACTTTGCGGTTATTATATGGTTGGTGGTTGGCACGGTGACGGTAATTGTGATGGTGGATTTTAAATGCAGGTAATAATTAGTTAAAAAATTTATACCGTAAATACCCGAATAAGCGCCTGGCCTCAAATAAGTGCTGGGGTGTCGTGCTGTCAGTTAAAAACATTTAATAAGACGCTTTTTTGGAAATTTACGGTATGTGCAAATATACTAGAAGGTGGTTGGAGCCTGTTGGAGCTTCAGCTATAGAAATTACTCAAGAAATAAAGGCAAACCAGAAACCATAGAACGAGAGTAATAAGAAATCATAGCTTTTGCATTGATAATGTTGTTTTCCTATTGCTACATTCAAGTGGAGGTATGTCGTTTGTGAGGGTGAGGTTCATAAGTAGGTGTGATGGAGATGGGGATGCGTTGCAATGGGATGAGCGATTTGGGTCACTTGAACTTTGTCTTCGTTCCTTCATTCGTACAGAATTACTATTACAATGTTGAAAGATTAATGAAGAAACCTAATTGTACTATGTGCTAGGCAAATTCAAAATTTTGTACGTAAACGCAAGTGCAAGTAGTAAGTACTTACACAGGTAAGTGATGAATCAAAACGGCCTACATCCAATTAAATCTAGAATCAATATGAGCTATGTAAAAAAACACTAAATGAGATGGTCTTTTGAAAAGTGAAAAAATTTTTATTTACTTGTTTTTTATAAGGTGCAAAAAGTTCCATTTACATAATTAATTTTTGAAAAGAGTAAAATGTTCTATTTTTTGTACCTCTAACATTGCAAAATTGCTGCATTTGCATGGTTTTGAATAGTGCAAAATGTTCTATTCACATGTTTCTAAAAAGTGCAAAATGTTCTATTTACATATTTTTGAAAAGTGTAAAATGTCCTATTTACATCTTTTTGAAAAGTGTAAAATGTCCTATTTGCATATTTTTGAAAATTGTAAATTGTTTATTTACATGTTTATGAAAAGTGTAAAATTTTCAATTTACATGTTTTCTGAAACGTGTAAAATCATAAAATGTTCTATTTGCACATTTTTGAAAAATTCTAAATGCACCATTTACACGCTTTGAACACCATGAGATTTTATATTACTTTGTAGATAATGCACTTTATTTTTTGATAAAAATTGTAATGAGACGTTTGGTTTCTTCACCAAACGACACAATGCACCTCTATAGCCCGCATTTGCCTCTGAATTCTAATAAATCTGCATTTATAAGTTTGCACGATCTCACCCCTTTCTTGCATTGCTAAACTTACAAGCGTGCAACTTGAAAGTCCACAAAATATAATCCGACAATGATTAAAAACAAAACGTTATTTAATTGGTTGCTAATTTACTAATAAAAATGAATTACACTCACATTCACAATAATATTGCTATGTGCTTTGCGGCTCAGCTTTACGAAAAAAGGAAACTTAAAAATTAGAGTCCTCAATAATACAATGACAAAAAAAATGCTTCCCAATATAAATGCTTGCAGATAAGTGGTTGCCCATAAGGCAAAAAAAGTTATTTCTTTATTAAACACCCGGACGCTTAATCCAACATTTGCAATATTTCCGTAAACCCTATTCAGCTATTCTCACCATCCATCAAAGTTTCCTCGCAACTTGTACCCTGCTGCTATGTAATTTAAAATTTGAATGGCGTCCAGTTTCTACAAATTTGACGGCAAATAAATTATACAACTCAATACAAGTCAGTTAAAAATCTCAAACGTACCTTTGCCTTTAATTACTATAATGGTTATGTCCTTAAAATTATTTAATTAGCACACAATTTGTGAGTGTTTATTTCGAAACCATGTCAAGGTCGCCTATGCCTTTTAGCATTACATTGAAAAATTAATTATTGGCTACACTTGGCTGGAAAGTTCTACAGGAAGTTGAATGTACTGGCAACGGTTCAAAACGAGTGGACATTATTGCTTACAACCAGAAATTGCGACAAGGCTTTATTCTGGATCCAACCATTAGAATGGAGCAAAACGATGTTAATCAAGCAGAGTCAGTAAATCAAGAGAAAAAACTCCATTATGATCCATGCATACCATATTTTCAAGACAAATTAGGCCTTGATGACATTCAGGTCATAGGACTTTATATCGGTGCTAGAGGTACCATTCCAAAATTCTTCGTAGATTTCTTGAAGTCTCAGTGTTTACCAGTTACACTGATTGAGGATATAGTAACATCAGTTCTCAAGAAATCGGTCCAAATTTGTGTTCATCATTTATATTCTACGTGCATTAATTAATTTCAAAACGAATGCCTTAATAATTTAACAAACATAAATTACATTATTATGTCTAAAACTTTCTGTTACGTATACTGAGTCTATTAGGCTATCCTCATTGGAGGACAGTGTCAAGTTTATTTTTGAATAAATTGTCTTTATATAATAAAATTATTACTGTTATTTCAGAGAAAATATTAATTTTTAATGCACTAAAAATAATAAAATGTAAATAAAAATAATAAAAATAAATAATGGAAATAATCTAATATTATGAATCATCCTGAATCCTCTTCCTTTTCTTCGTCCCATAGCAGCCCAGCCTCACAGACTGAATGGCGTCTCTCAGCCCAACAAAAACATTTGTGTCATACACAAACTTTGGAGTGTGACTGTCTAGGTTTGAAATCGGCGGGAAAACACATAGAGAATTCCCTTCATAGTTTGTTGAGTCATACAGAGTCCAAGCACTTTTCCCACTTATAATCAGGGAGGAGACTGGTCGGAATGGGGTTAAGTTTGGACGGTCATTAAAAGTGTATTCTTCTTCCCCTTGGAAATTAGTTCCTTCGTAGAGTGTAATGGCATTTTTTCGGTAGTCACCCTTATGTCCAGCATATCGAGCCGAAGAAACTTTCCCACCCAGATTTTGAAAAACGGTACAATTTGGAAATCTTTTATTATTTGGGTGGAAGATATACTCCATGAGACCTGGTTGAGAATTGTAATTTGTATTCTCGTAGAAAATCCAGCTGAAAATATTTTTAAAAAATGCAAAATTAGCCAAGTCACAGCCTTATTGTAATTACTGTAATTAAATACAAGCTTAGAAAATTTACCACATAGCTGTTAAAATTTTTAACCAATTTTGCTGTTAAACCGACATTTACAGTAGAATCGGCTAGACCAGTGCAGTCGGCTAATAGGAATTTTGGTTAGTGACTTACCGATACCGGTACTGCTATTATTTAATAAGTTTACAAAATCTCGGTTAATTCACACAACTGCTATTTCTGTTGAACGCTTTTGCAAATTGAAAAATAATAAAACAAAAGTTGGATTTGAACCCGCGACCTCATGTATGAGTGAATTCCTCATTAACCATTGCACTGAAATAGCACAGCACATTTAATAATAGATCTATAATTTAGAATGCATAAATAGTGATTTAAATGCTTTAACAGAATTTCTGTACGTTTTAACAGATTTTGCTGTAAATATATTAGCTACACAAAATCCATCAAAGGATTTTGTGTAACATGCAAAAAATTCAGAAAACGAAAAATAATGATGTGAGCAACGATGAGTACGAGTTTTTTAAAAGAAGGAAATGTTTTTTATTTGTTTGTTTTTGAAAATTGCGAATTGTTTTATTTGCATATGATTTTTAAAATTGCAAATTACTGGATTTGCACGCTTTTGAAAATTGCAAATTGCTGGATTTGCACGCTTTTGAAAATTGTAAATTGCTGTATTTGCACGCTTTTGAAAATTGCAAATTGCTGTGTTTGCACACCTTTGAAAATTGCAAATTGCAGTATTTGCACGCTTTTGAAAATTGCAAATTGCAGTATTTGCATGCTGTTACATGTAGCTGGTAACTGATTTTCCCAATCTCCAAAAATTTCAAAATTTACCGAGAAATCTGTTAAGGTTAACAGCTAAACCTGTTAGCGCAACCTTTTTTAAGCGCGTAATCACAAAAAAATAAATCACAAAGGTAACTTACATTCCAGTAACGCATGCGTAGTACGCCTTGTCATCAAAAAATCGACTTTGTAAATTTGCTATGTAGACCCCATCAAAATGGGCAGACTGACCCGGAGCGTCAATTTTCCCGTGAAGTGTCGCTTTCTGGTTCACATTTTGAGCAGAATTTTCAATTTTATAAGTTAGAATTAGATTAAAAATTGTTACTAAATTCGTGGATGGAATTATTGAAAATTTCAACGCTGTGTTTCTCGTTGTTTTTTTTGTTCTATGTATCTGTGTCATTTTAATAATATAGGTAAGTTATGTATTTTGCCTCTTTTACACACGCACTTCCACTTCCACAACCTGCAATTCACAATCTACTAGAACAAGTTTTGTCCAACTTGTTTTCGCTTCTGCATGTTGAATGTGTAAATTGGCTGGTTGGCCTGTTTTTTTTGAATAATTATTTTTGTTTTATTCTTCAGAGTCCCTTTCACTATACTGCACTGCATCGATTTCAATTTCAAGTTTGCATGTGATTTTCGTTCACGTACGGAATGATCAGATATTTATTTATTTATACCCTACAAACACAAAGATATTGAACGTTGAAGGTAACTGCAAGTTAATGGCTTATGACAGCTGATTTTTAATTTTTATAGGTTCCCATTTTCTTTTCATTTATTAGCTCAAAAATTATGAATGGAGGAACACATATTATCGATAATGAAGAATCAAAATTGTCAATATCCGATTTAAGCTAGAAAATTAAATGCAGCTATGCCAAAAAATTCATTATACTAAAAAGAATGGAATGTTTAGTACAATTTAATGTTAAGTACGAGTTTTTTAAAAGTAGTTAATGTTTTTTACTTTCTTGTTTTTGAAAATTTCAAATTTCTGTATTTGCATTTGATTTAAAAATTTGCAAACTACTGTATTTGCACGTTTTGAAAATTGCAAATTGCTGTATTTGCATATGATTTTGAAAATTGCAAATTACTGTGTTTGCACGTTTTAAAAATTGCAAATTGCTGTATTTACACGTTTTTAAAAATTGCAAATTCTAGTATTTACATGCTTTTGAAAATTTCAAATTGTTGTACTTGCACGCTTTTGAAAATTTCAAATTGTTGTAGAGGGATGCTTTTGAAAATGTTTAATTGCTGTATTTGCATGTTTTTGAAAATTGCAAGTTTGCATGCTTTTGAGAATTGCAAATTGTTGTATTTGCACCCTTTCTAAAATTGCAAATTTCTGTATTTGCATGTTTTTGAAAATTACAAAATATGTTTTTAGGACTAGAATCATTGTATTTGAATTTTTTTAGTTTTTCACAAAATGGATACAGTTAATTTTTACTCTTCACTGGCGATAAGTACATATATTCAACAGCCACATACAGTTTTGAACAGTAGACTTTTATAGGTCATTCACGGCATGAGGACGTCCTATAACTCACATTATAAAATAATTAAAGTCATGTCATAAAAATGTTAATTTTCGATCAAATGCTACCTTACTGCCATGCTTACCTTCAGCCCATCAGCTGATCTGATCTGGTTACTGGTTGTGATACAGATTTTGTTTTTGATTGCTCTGCAAAACTCACCATTGCCATTGACCATTGACCATTGAAATGGAAAATAAAGAAAAAAGAGTGTCAATAATAAAGAACGAACTAAAATGATCTATAATGGGGCAAGTTTTCTTGTTGCTGCTATGCTGTTAGGAATCGTCCATAAAGGACATCAGGAATCAGGGGTACGGTCAATGGCTCGTCTTGAATTATGATGACATCCCATCTTAAAGATAGCCATTTTTAAGCAAATGGTTAAGCTGCTAATAGAAAGGTTGCAGGGTTCAATAAATGGAGACATTTCGATGACATCATTTATGGACTATCCCTTGTGCAGACCAATACAGGGATACGAGATGCGGCATAATAATATGTCATAGTTATGATGTGATATGATTTCAGATTTATTGTATGTATGTATAGCATCACTATATTGCCCTAGTAATAAAATTATTTAATGCAACTATGCAAGTTTTACTTTTCTTGACTGATCCTTAAGAGTCCCTACTGCTTCCCTTAGTTAAGGCTTTATGGGGTCGTTAATGTTAATTACAGTTGTAATTAAGAGATGTCCAATCCAACGCACAACAAAAATTGGTAATAAATGCATCATTTAAAAATATTCCAAGAGATGGTTTGCTTCTTTTTATAAAGTTTAAGCGAAACACTGAAAGATTTTTTTACTGATCCAAATATGTACTGTATATTTTTATTGACTTGTTTTTCATGAAATTAGTGCATATAATCGTCACAATCTTGCTATTTTACAACTTTACAACGGCGATTGCAATAAATCATCGGGTTTCTCTATAATGTCTGTAAGATTTTGAAGTGATTTTTACTATAACATATTGCACTGTATTATAATATTTACCTAAACTTAACAATAATTCATTTTATTACATTCATTTCACCTAGGTCCATCCTCTATCCTCCATACAAAACCCTTAAACTTACAGTACAGTTACAGCAATACATCTAGTGAATGCCATATTAAATTGTTACATATTTTATATTTACTTACTTATTATACTACAGTAATAATTCATATAATTATGTGTGCATGAATATTTGGATGATAGATCCTTGGTTATTTAATTATTTCCTACCTATCTACATAATTTAGCAACCTTTGGCAATTCTCAACTGAATTAGACATGCGATATGTCATTTTGAAGCTCGTAAAAAATAAAAAATATAAAATTCTTTGAAAATTTAAAATTATTTAATTTACTATTTGTTTTAATTATAATTAACTTTAAATCTGTAATATTAAATTAAAGCTTTGATAATTTGCGCGTCAATCATAATACATATTATTCTACTCTTAATTGCCGTCATTTTGATCTATCACTTGTCCATAGTTGCAGAGAGTTACCGGTCGAAATTTGACATTTTAGGTTTGGCGGGAAATTTAAATTTTCATTATTCCCTTATTCCTACCTATCTACATGATTTGATTGACTTTTGAGTTACTCAACAGAATAACATATACAATACATCATTTTAAAAACTAAAACATTCCTTTAAAATTGAAAATTAGTACATCTATTTTTTTAATTGCAATTAAATTTAAATTTGCAATTTTAAAATTAAACTTTAAAAATTTTGCGTCAATGTTAACTAACGTTATGTTACCTGAATTTAAAGTATTTTTTGTATGAAGTTTACGCGGGAAAAATTTATATAAGATTTAATGACACATTCAACTAAATCAAACTGCTTAATATTGCTGTTAAGGCTATACCTATCTACATAATTTAGCAACCTTTGGCAATTCTTAACCGAATTAGACATGCGATATGTCATTTTGAAGCTCTTTTAAAATGAAAAATATGAAAATATCCCCTTATTTCTACATGTCTACATAATTTCTCTCATTTTTGCATTTCTCAATGACATTTGACATGCAATATATGATTTTGAAGCTCTTAAAAACAAAAAAATTATTTAAATTGAAATTTATTACATTTAATTTTTTTTAATTATAATTAACTTTTAAATAGCAATTTTTTAATACCGATTTTAGCATTAAAGAGTAATACCCCATATTACTGTTAGGGCTACCAAAAAACAAGGGCTTTAGCCCTTGTTTTAGTTACAATAATTAATAACATACCGTAATAAAGCAGATATCTATCTATTAAATCTGGAATCACAGATAGGAGATGTTTTAAATAATATAACTTGATTTCGAAATACTAACACTACAAGATCTGCACAATACTACATGTTTTTTAACCATGTCAATTTTATTTTTGTTTATTAAAACCTTAATAATATTTTATCAAAAGTTTGAACAATTGTCTAGCGACTAGCGATTGACCAAGAGTTTTACTCCCTTAAAAATTCCTTATAATGATTTGAGCACAGAAATGGGAAGTGGAATCAGGACTGTGGAAGTTGAAAATTCTCCTTTTACTAAAGTTTAACAGTTTCGCAGTACGGCAATTTAATTTTTCAAAAATTCATAATTTCAAATTGAAAAACATTTTTTAAATTTTCTCTTTGACAGTCGTTATTCTCGTTATAGATGCTACGTCAGCTACGTACAAATTAAAAGCTACTGTTAAATAAATACATTCTTAGTTACTACGTATTCTGGCAGAGTCAGGGAATTTACTGTGAAATTACTGCAAAATGTGCAGTTCTCCACTTTCTGATTAATGAACGAAATAATATTTCTGCTTTTTTTCATACCCGAAGTCTATATAGTTCATTACACACTAGATCAAAAACAGAAATTAGTGTTGTTACCTGTACGTTAGCCTCCATGCACAGTTTGTTTTTTCCTCTTTTGACTCGGTTTTTTGTGAGCAATTGCTTTGGCTTCTTCCTGACTGACGTTGCTGGTATGAATTCTACCTTCAGATTCAGCTGCATCCGAATCATCTCTTGGGGGCGAGGCCGGGGCCTGGGTCGGGGCCACTATTGGGGCCGGGGCTGTGGCCGGGGCCGGAGCCGTAGTCGGGGCCACTATCAGAGCAGGGGCAGTACCCGAAGTCGAGGCTTGAGCCGGAGCCGGAGCCGGGGCAGTGGTCGGAGCCGTGCCCGAAGTCGAGGCCGTAGCCGGGGCCTGGATCTGGATCGGAGAAAAAGCAGGCGCCGGTGACGATCGTCCACTTCCACCCTATAAGAACCGTACAAAAAAAATACTATTATAGAAATTGCGTTTATCAGTAAAGTAGCATGGCCTATTATTTATATGCTCCATGAAATTGCAAATGTAGCAACTTGATTTTAAGAATTATATTATGAAATTAACATTGAAAATTTAGTGAATTTTACCCCATTACTGGTACTGCCTACCCCTCGAAATGCAATACTCAAGCGTTTGAAAGCACTGATGATTCTTATTACATCGCCCGGACTTGGTACCATGTCCATAAGAATGTGTTGAAAGCTCTGCTCAGTAATTACCACAGCCATCGCCTCGTCATTTACATGACCGTCTGTTCAGTAAAACAAAAAAAATATATCATCATTAAAATCATGAATTAGTGTGAGTAAATTGTTTGTGAAAATTTTCAAACTTAAGTAAAACTAAATATACGGTAAATAATCTGGAGAAAAAAACAAATTTTTATAATATGTAACAAGCTCAAAGAGTTCTTTGTGTTCTTACTATGAAATCGCTCGCGATATTCTTCCAAATCCAGCTCAGTCAGCATTTGATCAACAATGATGAATGACATTTCAGCTATGGCACAAACTTCCACGAATCGAAATCGAAACGGAAATTAATTGTAGGCAGGCACTACAAAATGTATTATTTTATTTTCTAACCGTCGAATTTTGAACAGCACAATTAATATGGTATTTTGACTGTTTTTTTCTGACAAAGACAAAAACAAAGGCACAGGAGCAGCAGTATCTACGGCATAGATGCTTGGCTTAAAATGCTAAGGAGAAAGACGACCATGACCAAGACCAAGAGGACAAAATGGAGAGGTAGGGACGCTCTTAAAGCGCATGAGCATGGGTATGCGCAATCAGACTAAAAGCAAAATCCTTTGCAAACGCAAACAGTACTTTAGGGGCCATCCATAGATGACGTCATTTTTAGGAGAGCATGAGCAATGTTGAACAAAGGTCCGAAAATCTGGCATTTTATGATGTCATTTGTATCCAGACCAAAGCAGTAAACTCACAAGCGGTTAATAAGTACACGCTATCTAAATTATTTCTACAAATTTTTCACTGTCCCTGTCATTAGATCCCACACCGAAGTTTTTTGCGTGTTATACAGATGATCATATTTTTATTGAGTTAGATATTAACAATTTTATTATTCATTTAGTCGATTTCGCCAAAGCTCATAAAACATTTTTTTAATGAAATTAACTACATACATCATAGTATTAAAACATGACAATTATTTACTGCGTGCTTCCTCTCACGTAATTTTATTTTCAAAGCTGATAATTCTTAAATCTAGATTTCCAGGGAATCTATGATTTTTATTTTTTATCATCTTTGACTTGAGGGCGGGCGTCATTTATTCCTATTTGAAATAGCAATGTCGCATTACTAACAATAATACGCAAACAAGGATATTATGTTAATAATGTTTGTATTTCCGTATTACCTACCGCCTCTGTTTGTTATCACCAGTACCAGTCGCTCCCTTTAAAGTCAGGCTAAATATACAAAAAAGAAATCAAAATATAGATAATACTTAAATGAACTGCCTATCAGACTTTGGATGCAAAAATTACATTTACGACACAGCAGTAAATCTGACGTCACTGGACTTATTTTACGTCAGCAGGTCAGCACATTTCTCTGCAAAAAAAAATTGTCAAATTTTAAATAATGAAATACAAATCTCTATATAATGGCACACAGTAAAATAACAACTCATCACATTTTATGATTGTGATTTAAATGGTTTTAAAAAATAAACGTGCGGCAGGTCTGTAATTTAGTTTCATTATTTTTAATCTGTAATTTATTTCGTAATTTATTTTGACGCAAATTACGCGCAAATAAAAGGCTCACTCAGGCTGTATAGTAATTTGTATTATGAGTATAATGTTGCGTGCTAACAGAATTAATACGCAGCAATTATTAGGAATAATTTAAAAATAAATTATTAAATCTCTAAATCAGGACTATATAAGTTTAGAATAATTCTATACACATGTGTGTTTGCCATGCAATTCAAACTAACGCATAATTAATATCGTTCAGTCTTCAGTCACAAACACACTTTGCGTCAGCAGTGCAAACAACAGCAAGCAAACAGCACGAGCCATATTTTTATTGAACACATGTTTATTAAGGGATTTTGCTGACTAAGCTTATCATTTGCAAAATTTGAATAAAATAAACAAGATTAGGAAGCGGGAAAATGGTGAGATTAAAAGATTTATTTGATTTGTTGGTCCAATATAAACTTGTGATACGAGACTTTGACTTTTTGTACGTGGGTGTGAGGTTCCTATATCCAACTGTTAAACTTCTGCTATGGACTGGAACTGGACTGAGACGGAAGCTGGCAGTTGTAAATAACTTTAAAAATTTATTAATTAATAATAAATTAAAAACTGTAATAAATTTATTAAAGCCACATAATAAAATAAAGAATGACGCACACAGGATCCTGTGTATGTACTGTAAAGATAGGCGACTAATATAAATAGGGAATTGTTTAAGAGAAAAAGTGTCATTTAATTTCCAGTCAATTTGCTTTAATATTAAAGCAGTTTAATTTTGCAGGCTGTCGAACGAAGTGAAACTTTTATTAGTAAAAATGTCGAAAATTTTTGTTAGCCTTTTCCTTTCAATTGTCGCCGTCGTGGAGGCAGGGGTAACAAAATCAAAATATTATTACAATTAATTATTACAATATTTATTAACACATTTTAAAGGTATACACTGTGTAATATTTTAATTCTATTTTTAATTGAAATTTTGAATGTTTATAAAGATTTACTAATAGGTTAATTAATTAATTAAATTATTTCTTGTTGATCTATCCTTTAGCGAGTTCCCAACATTACTGGTGCGGAGAGTGGTACTCTCTTATGCCAAGGGGGCAAATTGCAGTTTATACCAAATCCTGCGAGCTGCACGTCCTTCTATCATTGTTCTAATGGAGCTCCTAACCTAAAGGAATGTCCATCTGGTCTATTCTGGGACAGTAGCTACGATACGTGCAATTACCCTGGAGTCACAAAATGCAATGTAAATGGTGCTACTTCTACTACTGCGGCTGCGCGCCCAACAACTACTGAGGCTGCGCGCCCAACCACTACTGCGGCTGCGCGTCCAACAACCTCTGAGGCTGCGCGCCCAACAACTACTGCGGCTGCGCTTCCGGTAACAACGGAGGCTGCACCTCCAACAAGTACCACTTCAGCTGCTCCAACAACAACTGCTGCACCAAAACCAACGACTACTCCAAAAGCAACAACTACAACTACTACCACTACACGAGCTCCACCTGCCGGTGACTTTAAATGCCCCGCTGGTATTGAATTCACTTACGTGGCCCACCCAGATACGTGCACCCGATTCTACTTGTGCAAGTCTGGAGCAAGTTCAGGCCCTTACAATTGCGGCACAAACTTGTGGTTCAGCTCAAAGATACAAGCATGTGTCCGCGTCGGATTATCTGATTGTAAATTGGGTGCTTAGAAATTTGAATTAATTCATTACATATGTAGAAATTGATACGTTCAGTGTAACTGATTTGGAATTTTTGAAATGCACAGTTTAGTATTAAAACTTCGTTGAAGAGAGTCATAAGTTATAAGTATAGGTTAAAGAATTGGACATTTTAAATTATTTTGAAAATTAAAGCGCATTCGGCTTCGGCCTTCGATTCTGTCGTTTTACATTGTTATTTGACTTTCATAAAATGTACTTCTAACTTCTATGATGCAATAATAAAATGTGCAGTTAGCATAATAATAATTAGCATTTTTCTTTATTGAAAATGTAGTGTTATAATTCATAAAGGATCACAGCGCGGCGCACTAGTGCACTTGGTACACACATTGTGTAACTGAGTGGTTTCCCCAAGAGCTCCACTACACATTCGGTGTCCGGCTACACAATATAAAGTCCGAATGTAAAAACGTTTATTTAAAATGGACGTCTGACCGTCGTCGGCCGCCGTCATGAGCCCCTCTTCCAGGCCCTATGGAGAGGCCCAAGACTCCGTTGTTATCGTCATCGTTCCCGTTGTCCAGGTATCTACAGCACACAGACACCTGGTAATATTTTGGCACTCGTTCAAAAGGTCTGGAGCCATCCGATGCCACAAATTTGTGGACGGGATAATCCAGGATTAAGTTAAAGTCTCGGAGATCCCCACATACTTCCTAAAATAAATTCGAAAATAAAACAATTAAGTTTCATTTACAAATTCAATATTAAAAAATGTAAAATAGTCAAGACTATGACAATGCGACAGTAATAAATAGAATCTACAACTACAACAATATTATATTAAATCGAATAATCTGCGTGAATACAGTTTATTTTTAGGTATTAAAAGTTAAAAGCTACCTTTAAAAGTGGATTCTCCGATGTGTAGAGAATAATATCGTACTTCATGAGGTCCACAAGGTCCAACACTTCATTAACCATTATATCTGTGAGCACCACATTTTCAGAGGGATGCAGTAAGGAGGAGGTTCCAAATAGTTGAGTTAGCAGTATCTTTTTTTTATCGGCCTGGATTAAATCTCTGTGTGATTGTATATTCAAATCAATAAATTGTGAAAATCATGAGCAAAAATGAATACACCAATTGGCAGTTTCAATTGAATAATTAGCAGTTTCGATAAACCAACTGGCAGTTTAAAATGACCAACTGACAGTCTTGATTGGCTAATTGGAAGTTTTAATCTACCAACTAGCAGTTTAGAATGACCTATTGGCAGTTTCGATTGGCTAGTTGGCAGTTTCGATGGACCAACTGGCATTTAAGAATGCCCAATTTGCAGTTTCGATCCAACATTAAGGAGCTTCGATCCACCAATTGCCAGTTTCGATCACCCATTTGGGAATTTGGATCCATTAACTGGTAGTCTTGATCTATCGATATATCGATCAGGTCGACCAATTTGCAGTTTCGATCGACCAGCTGGCATTTTAAATTGACCGATTTGCAGTTTATATCCACATTTGGCAGTTTCGAAAAACTATATGGCAGTTTCAATCGATTAATTAGCAGTAAATTTAATCCGGAACATGGAAAAATTCGGCATTTGCGCATGTGCGTGTCGGGTACTTACACTGCGAGAGTACTGCAAATTTGGTAGAGCTCAATGATGTGACGAACAGGAGCTGGAACTTTATTCATCTTTCTGCCTTTTCTAGTGTAGGTCATGCACAGGAGAGCCGCTAATATATCTGGAGAATCTGGATCAGATCTTGCTATCAAGCTTTATTTAAAAAATAAACCGTTTTATCTTTCGCTTAGTAATTTTTAAAAATGTATTTTTATGACATTTTATGTTATGAATAACGTTTATAAAAAATACAATTAAATTAATAATAAAAAATATAATATAAACAAAGCAGACAAAGCAGCAGCAACAGTAACCTAACGTTGGAATCCAGGAAATATCTCCACACTTTCGATAAATAATGTGCAAAATCCTTCTCCTTCACATGAGAGTACAGGCAAAGAATGGATTTTTGAGTGTAGGCTGTCTTCATGATGCTTTAACAAAATACAAAAAATAATGTTAAGAATAATTAACGCTTTACTTTCTCACCCACCGCGACCACCCCAAACTTTTAACCCCCCCCCCCCACATTTTTAACCCACTGCAGTATATTATATAAAATTTGTAGGGGGTTCTATTATAGAAATATTACTGTAGAACATTGTCCTTGTGCTGAGATTCGAGCAGATCAAATGAATATTGTTGCCTTGCCATGAGCTTTGAACCCACTGAGATCACCATCCGACTTTTTTTGATAACATTTTCTACAGTTACAATCCTGTTCAGTAACTCCATGACGCTTATCGAAGCGTACTTGACAAAGTCAGCTACAACTACAACCCAGTTTTGAAATTAAGTAATATCATCTGTGAAGAACCAAAATGACCCATATCCATTTTTTGCTAAAAGCAACATCCACTATCTACAAAAATATTGAAAAATGTCTTGAAAGCATTTAAATACAATATTTAATATTTTGAACTTTTAAAAAACATGTAAATAGAACATTTTACACTTTTCAACAATATGTAAATAGAACATTTCACACTTTTCAAAAACATGTCAATAGAACATTTTACACTTTAAAAAAATGTAAATATGACACTTCTCTTTGTTGAAAAACATGATAATAGAGTATTTTGAACTTTTCAAAACCATAGAATTAGACGTTTTTGCACCTTTTCAAAAACATGGAATTAGAATAATTTGCATTTTTCAAAAATATGTAAATAGTACATTTTACAATTTTCAAAAACATGTAAATAAAACGCTTTACACTTTTCAAAAATTCATAATTAACATTTTACGCATCTTTCTCATTTTGTTTTTGTGACATAGCTCATTCTGATTGTAGCTTAAATTGGATATAGGTAGTTTTGGTTCTTCACGGACGATATGTAGTATTTATTGATTGATATGACTAACGGTATGAAATTCAAGAAAACAAATCCTCCCTAGTTTTAAGTACCAATTGAATATCCCAGCATTTCAAGTGAATTCATGACCGCAAAACTATTTACAGAGTCCCCGCCCATGTCATAGAAAGAAAAACTAACATGTTCCAAAACATGACGAGGTGAGACACTTAGGACTCTGGAAATTACTTTGAATAGATCCTTAGCAACCTTCATTCTGAATAGGAGAGAGACTTGCTTCGTCTTTTGTGAATCAACGATTGGTTTTAGTTCTTCGTCTGTTACTAAGTCGCAAATTAAACACATAACGTGCGTGAAAAAAAAATTACTTTTGTCCTTTAAAAAAAAAATTATTCTGTTTTTCAGGGTGTCAACTGTTACAAAAGATTCTGCTAATTTTTTATTTGTTGTCTTTTTCTTACTTTGTGATTCGCGGTAGGCTCTGTAGTAGGCAAGGATTTTTGGCTTGTTAATAGTTCCGTGTTGATGAAATGGGAGATTTTTAATTTTGAAAACTTCGATGATTAATTTATTATTGAAATGGGTTAAAAGTTTGAGTCGTATGTCGTGTTCTCTCGCTTTTGGATGTAGTATACAAGCTGCTACTATTCTCTGCAAAGAAGCTCAGACAAAAAAAATCCCTTCAAACAACACAGATCCCAGAACCATAAAGAATGCATGCATAAATTAAAGAGTGTTGCGAAAATATGAACAAATGCGTAAATTCGTGAACGATGCAATTTTGTATAAAAAACTTAAAAAGTTTTGTAAATGAACGATTAGATTTTTTTAAAAATAGCTGTTTTTTTGTTGCATACGTGATCAGGTAGATTTGGATGGTAGGAAACAACGACGCAATCCCGTACTAAATTAGTGCTATAAATGAATCTAGTTATTGCATTTAAATCATGCACATTTCCATTCACGAGAACTTCCGATTCGAATCTTTTCAAGAAAAATAGGCGACGAGTTTTATCGCTCTCTATTGTAATACGCCCATAGTCCCCAGTTCGAAATAATACTCTGTAAACTTTAGTTTGTAACACACACAAAAAATTAATATTTAATTAAATTGATCAATATAGAATAGATGTAACCATTACAAAATCTTAAAGACAACATGACATGCATAATATGCTGATCCGTAAATACATTGTTAAACAGGAAAACCAAACATGAATTATATAAGTACAAGTCGTTCTTAAAGAGTCAAAAAGACATATGTCCAATTTATGCTGGAATTAAGAATTAATATGAGCTATAAGTAAAAACACACTAAATAAGATTGATGCGTGTACAATGTTAATTAAAAGTTTTTGAAAAGTGCAAAATGTTCTAATTTCTTGTTTTTTAAAAGTGCAAAATGATTTATTTAATCGCTTTTGAAAAGTACGAAAAGATTTATTTTATAGCTTTAAAAATGAAAAATGGTTTATTTACGCGCTTTTGAAAAACGAAAAATGTTTTATTTACACGCTTTTAAAGAACTCAAAATGTTTTATTTACACACTTTTAAAGAACGCAAAATGTTTTACACGTTTTTGAAAAGTGCAAAATGTATCTTGAAATGCCCAAAATATTCAATGTGCAATAAGTTCATAACATTTTAATTCGATTTTGCAGATAGTGTAGTTTGTTTCTAGCTAAATATGGATGTCTGTCATGTCTGGGTCATATCAAATTAATCCATCACAAAAAACAATAGCAATAATTTAAATATATTCAATTTAAACTATAACACTGTCAACTTCGGATATAAGGGAGCCGGATATAAGGGAAACCCGCTAAACGGGTAAAAACGGTGCAAATTTAAAATATTTTGTTGGCCACCTATATGCTTGCAATTTAAAAATTTTCCGGATATAAGGAAACTGGTAAAATGGATAACTTGTTGTTAGATACGGAATTCTGGTCAATTTTTGGATTTTTGACCATTTATAACGGACATTGTAAAAAAATAAAAATAAAGCCTGTTCTTTGATAAGTCATACCGAGGCCGGTGGTAAGTGTTGCCAAACTTCGGTAAGTTATGACCAAATTTAGTAAGTCAGGCCCCAATTACATGGAAATGCAAGGCGGAAGCAGTACAGAGTACAGTAAAGTATAAGGGACATATTGTGCCGGTCACGCGGTCCATCTCTTATACCCGAAGTTGACAGTATTAAATTATGTTAAATCACAGCACAGCCAACTAGATATATACTGGCCTACCGTTCTGAGTTTTTCCTAATGATATTGATGTCGCCACGAATTTGCACTTGCAGCCGCATAGATGGAAGTTTCAAGCGTTCTCACTGTCACTGTGCGATCACTTAATGGACTGTAGGGAAAAACCTACTACCTAAAGATTGACCTGCCTTGGCATACAAGTAATACAGGGCCATGTACATATGACGTCAACACAAAAATCCAGATTTCCGACTCCCCCCCTAGGCTTGCTGGTCAGGATTCGGTCAACATTTTTACTAATATCGTTTAACCCCCCCCCCCCTCCTAAGTGTTGACGTCACATGTACATGGCCCCAAAGTGGTTTGTGCTAGTTGCTCATAGAACGGCTGACAGAGGCACCTGCTGGTTTCAGTGAGCTTAACTCAAACTTTTTTGGCTACAAACTTTTCAGGTACAACGGTAGGCCAGTATATATCTAGTTGGCTGTGGTTAAATATAGGCACCTAATTACTAGTACTAGTTAGTATTTAGAGACAAGGACTTACATTTTGCAGTAGTATAAGGATTGTCCACAAAACTAGGGCTCTCAAATCCCCCAGAATACCCGGTAGACACCACATGCCCCGCCACACAAATCTCCCCTTTCACCCCCAGCGGAACAATATTCAAATGTGTGTCCATCACATAAATATGTGTATTAAAAATCGGAGCTCCCAATGTGACAAGGTTCCCGTTCGATTTCCCCACGTAGTCTTGCCACCCGTAGAAAATTTCATGGGAAATAATCCCAGACAACTCGGCGGCTCCATATGTATTGATGAGGTAGGAGGAGGATGTACAAACAAAAGATAGTTTCGATCTTGATTTATATTTATTCACCTCATCTCTCCATCTTTGCATCGCCTCCCCCTCCCACACCGAGTTCAGATTTTCTTCCGAATCCGAAAGGTTGGAAGCAGTCTCACCCCCGCTCGAGGAGATGTTGCTAATACTCGAAACTAATTTGGTTAATCTCTCATCCCCACTCAACAAAATAGAATTTGTAGATTTATTCCGATCACCAGAACTGGCACTCAGTGCACTGGCACTGACTGTACTTGTAGTGGCGGGAAATCCAATTTCAGGAAAACCAGAATTTATTTTTCTGGTCGTGCCACTTGTCTGCTTCAACTTTAGCGAATCGCTCGACGAAGAAGCTAGTACTGGTACTGGTACTGGTACTGGTGAAAATACCGATGTATTATTTTTTGGGAATGGTTGATCAGCAAACTTAATGGCAGAAGGTAATGCTAATAATTGTGAGTTAGCGCCTAGTATTTGTGAGGAATTGTTAGTAATGCCAGATACGTTCACATTTAAACTTGAACTAGTTTTTAAGACAGTATTAGAATTATTAGGAGGTTCATTGGCAGGGGTAGACAACGAGAATGGTGCTGGTGCTGAAGTGTTGATATCAATGGACGAGGTTGAGTTATCAAAAATTTGAAAGAATTTCCTCGCTAAATCTGACGGAAGTGCTCCATTCACACAAATAACATACTTAAGGGACGCAACTCTTCGCAGTGATTTCAATTTTGAAGACGGATGTTTTATTTCTGAAGACTTTATTGTTCTTAAATCTGATTCTGATTTGTTTCGTTTTAACCGCGATGTGTGGTATTTATTTCCCTGATGTTCATGTTGATGATGATGTGCTTTTTCGTGTGGGCTCAACACTGACAGTTCATCAATGGACACGGACTTGTTAGCAGGAGGATCCGGATCCGATCTTGCCCACCACGACTTTGTTTTCCTAATATTAGTAAGTGGTTCTTGACTCTTGACTGATTTAGGAGTCTGGTACTGCTCATCGCTCTCTATTAAATAGTCCAGGAGGAGTTTGAGATGAACCGGTTCGAGAACAATCCGGGTAATCTTATGATGCCGAATGAGACTGACAAACTCGGGGATGTGCATTAATTGGTTTCGGGGTAGAATGACAAGTGGAACCCCTTGTGTTAACGGGGCAAAGACTTCTTCAACCGAGCTGGGGGAGTGAAGTGGACTGCAGAGACTGTACACGTCATTCGTGGAATCAAAAGGGAAGGAGGAGACGAACCAAGAGATTTTATTTACTATTGAGTTATGGGACAATCTCACAGCTTTTGGATGTTCCTCAGTTCCTGCCGTAAAAACTATGGCAGCGGTCCTCTCAAAAAGATGGACGTTACCATTTGGAGGGTTTTTACTGTATGTATGATAAATTATATTTTTATTATATTTACCATTCCTCCTGCTTAATTTGAAAGGTTTTACTTTTTTCAGTTTTCCTATGCTTCGGAGTCTTTTTCGTCCAGCATCCCCACTTGCAATCGTTAAAGGAGCGGAGATGAGTTTCGAAGCGAGTGTGTAGAGGTAACTGATGGATAGGATTTTCGTAGCTTTGGCTAAACTTTTGAAGCGACTTACTATTTCTAGATCATCCTCGATGACGAGGGCAATAGGGCGAGTGTAGCTGATTTGACGAACTAATTTTTCTGGGACCCATTTGACGTCTAAAGACATGTAGGCAGCTCCCAACTTAAGGATGGCGAGGATGAGCACGATGGTTTTGTCCGAGGGGAAGAGACTGAAGCCTACGATGACGTCGTTATTTTTATTACTGGAGATGACGTGTGTGAGCTCCATGGAGAGGACGTGAGCGATGCAGTTTGAAATGTTGTCTAGTGATCTATTCGAGAAAAGTATGTAACAAAAATTTCAGTGTAATTTAATTGCCAGTATTAAACGAATTACAATTTTAAGAGATTTTATAATATTTTCTCACTCAAACGTGTGAGTTAAATGATTTCTGTAAATGATTGCCGGTGCCTGACGCTTCTTATTCTTCCGGATGTTCTCAGTCATATAGTGAATGATGGTTTCTTTTTTGGGAATTTCTTTGTGTTTCCCTTTTAGAATACTAAGCTCTTTTCCAACTGTGAATTTTCAGTCGAATTAAAAACAAAATGTTGCAAAACTACTATTTGGAAACTATACTATTTTTTGGTGTTGTTTTTATAGCATAAATATTATATCGTCTGTGAAGAACCAAAATGACCAGTATCCATCTGTAGCTAAAAAAATATCCACTATCTACAAACATATTAAAACGTGTCTTGAAAGAACTTAAATAGAATATTTTACGCTTTTCAAAACTATGTAAATAGAACATTTTGCACTTTTCAAAAACATGTAATTAGAACAATTTACACTTTTCAAAAATATGTAAATAGAACATTTTATACTTTTAAAAAACCACGTAAATAGAACATTTTGCACTTTTAAAAAACTCTTAATTAACATGTTACGCATGTTTCTCGTTTTTATGACAGCTTATTTTGATTCTAGCCTAAATTGGATATCGGTCAATTGGCTCTTCACAGACGATATAGTTACTATAACGTAAATAAATACATTCCATTGACTAAAAACACTTTTCAGTTTTATATTATGAGCAAAATAATTTTATTGTAACTTACATGTAGGACGTTTCCAATTCCAACAAGTAGTGATAGTCATTTTTTTGGTATTAACTTTTTGGTTTGAAAACTTTATTGTTGAAATCGAAATCCTATATACCGACAAAATTTTATAATTTCTATATAATATTGAACTGGAACTGGAGCAGTTATAGCGTTAAGTGTATTTAGCTTCTTTCTGTGTTTACTACAGCTTTCAGCAAAATAAAATTGGCGTAGGTATAGGTATGTATTTTGAGTGCACTATATTCTGTTCTGCTCGGTTTTTATTTTATCAAACAATTAAAATCTAATAATCTGCCATGCAAAGACATGTATGACATCTTATTCGTTCGTATTATTTTTAGTAATAATAATTAATATTTATGTACTGTTATATATTACTGCTTACGGCTGAACTTTGACCTTTACACTTTCCAGCTTTTAGAATGATATCCGTAATAATAATGCTAATAATGTTTTAAATAATTATTAGATTAATAATTTCATTTTCATTTTACAATAATAACTACTATTATTTAAAACAGCATCATTATTAAGGAAACTTTTAGTGACATGATACTTTTGAACACGTACGCAAGTCCAAAATTTTCCATACCAATTATTATAAAATAGTCCAATGTAATGTAATGTAATGCCACGCTATCATATTAAGCTACTGATTAAAACTATATTGTTTGTGTAGCACCAAAATGACCCATATCCAATTCAATCTAGAATCAAAATGAGCTACGTTATTATAACAAAATGGCGTACAAAATGACGTTAAAATGACTCAAATGAGAATTAAAAGTTTTTGAAAAGTGTAAAATGTTATATTTACATATTTTTGAAAAGTGGAAACTGTTATAATTACATGTTTAAAAAAAGTGTAAAATGTTCAATTTACATATTTTTTAAAAGTACAAAATATTCTTTTTAAATGCGAATTATTTTCAAGACATTTTTCAATATTTTTGTAGATATATATATATATGTAGTGGATATTGTTTTTAGCTACATATGGAGATGGGTCATTTTGGTTCTTCACAGACAATATCTTGAAAATGATAATAACTTCAAACAAAAAAGAACAGCTACATGTATTGTCGGGATACAAAGTCGAGATACCTTCGCAAGGTGTCTAAGCAGTTTCATATCCATGTAATGTAATCAAATGGAAACAGCAGGGTTTGGACACCTTGCCCAGCTATCTCGACTTCGTATCCCGACAATATAATATGTGTTTGTGTTTCCGATTTTCAGGCCCACAAATTATTGCGAATTTGGTGTACATTAAAATCCTGATTTTTCTTACAGTTGAAAAGATAATGTACATAAAGTAATAACATATTTTGAAATGGAATAAATTAAAATTTATTAGTCAAAACCAATTTTTTACTGTTTCAAAACAAAAATAATTTTATATATAATTATAATATATTAATAATATTTATTAATCTTGTAGAATTTAAATTTTCTAGTTCTTCCTTTTTTCAGTCGAGCCGGAGCCGGAGGCATCACCTTTACCATCCGATGTCAGCTTAGGTTGTTCCTCACTAAATCCATCATTACGAAAGGGTATCATAGAACTTGTTGCAGAAGGCAAGTTTCCAGTAACAAGCCAACAGACGGACGTTGTAACTGTAATAGGTGCAACTCGAAATGGATGAACATCTGTCGATTGCTTGAATAATTTTGCTGGGTAGTCGTCCAATACTTGGAAATCATAAACGTCTATAAGAAGTTCCTGTATGCGTAAGAAAATAGGAATGCAACATTTTAACTTGCATTAATATTTAACCTGCTATGTAACTAGAGCTGAAAAATAATTATTTAACCGAATTAATAAATTGTAAAAAATACGTACCTTACAGAATGGATTTGTAGCTAAACAAAAAATGCTTGTGTACTGCTCAATATTAGACAGTTTAATATTTTCATGCATGAGGAGCGTCAAGACAGCTACATTCTGACTAGGTGTCAAGGAACTGTCGGTCCCCATCCAAGAAATTTCAAAAATACTGTCCCTCACGTGCGGTATTCGATGGCTGTGTAGTTGCAGTGCAAGCAGCCAAATAAAAGACCAAAAAAAAAACTTACATTAACTGTTTTGTCCAAAAAACAATATCGTCTGTGAAGAACCAAAATGATCCATATCCATTTGTAGCTAAAAACAATATCCACTATCTACTAAAATATTGGAACATGTCTTGAAACCATTTAAATAGAATATTTTATGCTTTTCAAAAAAATGTAAATAGAACATTTTACACTTTTCTCAAACATGTAAACAGAACATTTTACAATTTTCAAAAACATGTGAATTGGACATTTTACACTTTTCTCAACCTGTAATTCGAACATTTCACACTTTTCAAAAACATGTAAGTAGAACATTTACACTTTTCTCAAACAATAAGTAAATAGCAAATTTTACGATTTTCAAAAACTCTTAATTAACGTATTACGCATGTTTCTAATTTTGTCTTTATGGCATATAGCTCATTTTGATTCTAGTTTAAATTGGATATGGGTCATTTTGGTTCTTCACAGACCATATCGTAATTCAAAAACAACCTTTAAAACCTAAAAACAATTTTACTAAAAAAAACTTACACAACAGTTCCTTTCAACTCCTGTACATAATCCAGCAAATGATTTAATTGCTTATACTTGGTATTCGTATTTTCGGGTAGTATAGTATAAAATTCTTGATTTAGGGAACATGCCACTATTTTTCCATCGGAGATTCTTGTTGCAATCAAACTTAATTTCTGCTGCATAAACCCTTCCACACAGGCAGTAAAGTATTGGTAGTGATCATTGTAGCGGACTAAATTGTACCTTTCGAGTATCCCTTTTTCAGCGTAGGCTTTACTTAATATTCTAGTACACACACGACACACACATAATAGCAAAAGTCAAATTCTCAATTCATTTCTAGCAAAGTTTTTTTTAATAGAGCGGAATGCTACAAAACCAAAACCAACCACTCACTCGACAATGTCTCTTAGAGAGTTATTCGACGCTAAGGTGATTTCATAAGTATCCTTCAATGTTGTCACAGCCGCAAATGTTGGACACAAATTATTAGCTACAGTTATTTTTAAATCTTCATTGTTTTTGGCAACTTTATCTTTTTTCTCAGAAGCCCCGGCCACAGGATTGGACTCATCCATGGAGAAAACCTCCCTGCTTTTAGCCATCCGGTCCGTCACAACTGATAATAGTTCACTAATGTCTTTTGCAGATACCCAGTCTTTAATAGCTGAAACATTCATAAATGGTTTTTAAACTTAAAAAAAATATTAATTGCATGTTGAGATATCTACAGCATAATTATTAGATTTAACCTAAAATTATTATTGTTTTTTTCTGACTAACTTATAGGACACTTCTGTCGATTTAAGTAAAGTAAAACACTGAGAGTATTTAACGAAGTTCCCCCAAGATCATAAAAGGAAGAATCTAATGAATCAGCCATCGTTTGAATAGGAATACCAGCAAATTTGTACATAGCCCCTGCAAGCAATTTGAAAGCGTTGATTTTGTCATCACTGTACTTCAATGTGCCCCAAGCACTATAACCTGTTTCAAAGAAATTTATAAAAGTCAATTGGTAATCAGCTCAGCGGTTCAAAATTATTCGTATTTTTAGTATTTTAGTAATTTGTAATTTGTGGGTGAATATTTTGTACACTATGCTAGGGGGGCCAGCAAAAAGCTAAGCAAAAACTAACTAGATCTCAGTCCTTCTTCGTACAATCTTATAAGAAGACTCGGTCTGACTCTATATGTGATTCCCCTAGGCACTGTAGGAACCTCTTCGATCATTTTGATTTCTGGTATTAAATAGTCTGGCATCTTTTTAGCCAATGCGCCACGGATTTCTTCAGCCTTCAAAGAGTTTCGAACATTTTCCTTCGGTAAAACAAATCCAATGAGTGACTGCAAGTACAGTTAAAACATACAAAAATTATCTTTTTAATTGAACCAGATTTACGGTATTGTAACAGTTAATAAAGCACAAAATATCAATTAGGGCGCACGGAAATTTTTCTCCAGAACATTTTTATTATTTATTATTATTGTTTTTATTTTTATTTTATTTTTAACCGGGCATTTTCCTTCCTGACATTTTGCTCCTTTAATATTTTCATCCCAACTCGCACCGAGAATTGAAGATAATGCCTGGGAGGAAAATGTCCGGCAAGGGGAAAACGGAAGGATAATATGCGCAAGGGAAAATGTCCAGGAATAAAAGTCCCGGGAAGGGGGAAATTTCTGGGAGAAAAATGTCCGAAAGGAAAATGCCCCAGAGGAAAATGTGCGGAAAGGAAATTTCCGGCAAGGGGAAAATGTCCGAGAGGAAAATATCCATGAGGAAAATGTCCGGGAGGGAAATGTCCGAGAAGGAAATGTCCGGCAAGGGAAAAATTTAATGTAGAGCGAACTGTCAAGGAAGAAAACGTCCGGAAAGGAAATGTCCGGCAATGGCGAAATGCCCAAGATAAAAATGTCCAAGATGAAATGTCTGGCACGGAGGAAATGTCCGGGAGGGAAATGTCCGAGAGGAGAATGTCAGGGAGGAAAATGTCTGGCAAGGGGGATATGTCCGGGAATAAAAAGTCCGAGAGGGAAATTAATGCCTAAAAAAGGGAAATGTCCGTGAAGGAATCATCTGACAATGGGGAAATGTCCTGGACGAAAATTTCCGGAAGAAAAATTTCCGGAGAGAAGAAAATGATCGTATAGAAAATTTCCTACAGTAAACCCTATGATTTAAAACCTGATCAGATTTGCCGTCACGATAAACACAGAGGTGTGAATCCTCCACTTTGTCCAGACCCTTTAATATTTCCTGAACCTCTTCCACAATGACGGGGAATCCCCGAATAAAAATCTGTGTGTCCATCCTCCCCTCCATGTACACATAGCGACTCCCATTTCGTTTCTCAATCCGTCCATATTCCCCTGTTCGGAACAGTCTCGAAAAATTCTTTCGCTCATCGTGAGGATTGCTCACGAATCTTTGTTCGTCCTCCTCCTCCTTCATATTGACATAGCCCAGGGCAAGAGCCTCTCCAGCCAAGCAGATTTCCCCTTGAACCCCGTCCTTGGTCAGTTCCAAGTAATTACTCAGGATGTAGACCCTGCAATTAGTCATGGCTTTATTGAGCACGACCCGTTCGTGTATCCCTTTCTTCCCTAGATCATTCCCATTTTTAATTCGAGTGTGCATCATATTCCCACAAGTTTCGGGTCCTCCATAGAATGTGACAAGTGTGATCTTGGAATGAAACACACTGAAAAACGTTTTGGCAATTTCAAATGGAACAAGACGATCTCCGGCACAGCAAACAAATTCCAGATTTTCAAATTCTTCAGATTCTTTCCCTAATTTTTCACAAGTTTGAACGAAATCTGCAAAATGGTTTGAGGTAAAGTACAGGCGACTCACTTTCTTCTCGTGAAGCTTGTTTATGAGGCTGGACATCTTCGAGGATTCGCCCCTCCGAAAGAGGTGAAGAGTGACCCCTAAATAATTTAATGAAGAATTATTTTAATTCTTATTACATAGTCTGATAGCAATAGAAAATAGTGCAAACGTCAAACGTGATGATTAACGCTTGTTTTTAATAGTAAAATTAAAATTAAAACTATTTGTACACATCGAAGAATCAAAATTCAAAATGACCCATTTCCTTTTTTAACTAAATGCAATATGCACTATCTGCAAACAAATGAAAATTTCTTAATCCTGAAAGCATGTACAGATAGAATACTTTACACTTTACAAAAAACAAGTATGTAAATGCAACATTTTGCACCTTTACAAAACGACTAAATAGAGCATTTTGCAGTATTAAAAACAAGTAAGTAGAATATTTTTTTACGCTTTTTAAAAATCATGTAATAAGACGATTATGCACTTTTTTTAAAACAAGGAAAATGAGCGTTTTGCAATGCTGATTGAAAGCAAATAAATATAACTATTTGAACTTTCTAAATCAATGTAGGTAAATTAAATATCAGCATGTGTTTTTGTAAAAACAAGTAAATAACACTTTTTGCACGTTTGAAAAACAAGTAAATACAATTTTTTGCACGTTCACAAAACAAGTAATTACAACCTTTTGCACGTTTAAAAAACAAGTTAATACAACTTTTTGCACGTTTGAAAAACAAGTAAATACAACTTTTTGCACGTTTAAAAAACAAGTAAATACAACTTTTTGCACGTTTAAAAAACAAGTAAATACATAGCACTATTTTTTTTAAAACATGTAAATGCAGCAATATGTACTCAAAAACAAGTGAATAAATATTAAAACATTTTGCAGTTTGTAAAAAACAAGTAAATAGAACATTTTACACTTTGCAAAAACGTGTAAATACAACAGTTTCCGCTTTCCAAAAACCTGTAACAATTATTACCATTTTACACATTTATTCCATTTAGTGGATTTTTTTTGACATAGCCATAATTTCTATGTTAGCTTAAATTGTATATTTGGGCTCTTTTGATTCTTTACTCACGATGTAATATTTTTTTATTTTTTATTTTCAAAATTAAAGATTTAAGATTCAGATTACTGGTTAAGAAACAAGGTACTGTAAAGCTCCAAATAGAAACCGGGTCTCCAATAAGGGCCGGACTCTAATAATAGAAGCAGGGAGTTTTCCCATAAGCAGTAATGCCACTATTTTACTATTTTCAGCTCAAACTTGACATATACAAATCTATTTGGAGCGTTACCGTACACAGGAATAGGTGAATTTAAATTTAAATCTTCAAAAATTAAAATTACCCTTTAATAACGCAGAAAAAATCTGGATGAGTCCTTCAGCAGTGTAAATAGAAGTTGTTAGCCCAGATACAGTAGAGTCTTTAAAAGGGTACTCCTTCCATTCCCAAAGACACCTATTAATAATGGCCATGTGACCGATTCGCACCCCTCGAGGATTACCACTCACCCCGGTCGTGTTCACCACGAGAGCAGGGCGGGAATGGGGTGGTGTTGGGATGGGGGGTTCAATTAATTGAATCTGTCGGCTCACTACATGTTGCTCCCACTTCGGATCTCCTTCCGGGGGTAAATCCATCTCCAGCCAAATCTCCTCAATGCTCATGAGACGACTGTACTCCGCAAAGGATTTGGCATCATATTTGGAGAGAATCGGTCCATTATCATCTGTGATGACCATCACTGGCCGGAACTTATTGATGATTGTGAGGAGGAGATCCTCTGGATCCTCTGGATCTAGTGGGAGGAAGGCTGCCCCGAGTTTGAGTATTGCAAATACGAGCGGGATAATTTTTTCCGAGAGGGGCAAGCAAATCCCGATGAGAAGCTCTTCATCCGGATTTGTAACTATAAACGCCGTCCCGACATGTTTCTCGATATTGACGGCTGCAGCACTAGACAGATGATCCAGCTCATTAAATGTGAGTTGGGTGGATCCAAAAACGAGGGCTGGTTTAGTCGCATTAATTTTCTTGTTCACCAGCTCGGATTTAAAAAGGTTTGTGAGCGTTGTGTGGTAGTGATGGGCTAGAGGACGACTCTCACCTGGAAATATCCCGTCTTCTTCCCCTATACACAGTAAAAGTAAAATTATAGGAAAGAAAGGTTGAATTTTGACAAAATATTTTATTGCATTAATTATTGCATACTTAGCGAATACTTTAATAAAAAAAATGTATTTTAAATTCCAATTTCACAAACCTGCGCAACAGCTAAAATTTAGACAACTCATTTTGTCTTGTAGCCGATGATGATTACATTGTACTACAGAATTTTTGAAATGCTAATATTAAATACCAAATTATATAACATGCAACTACAATACTACATATTCAAGATTAAACACACTACAATTTTTGTTCCTGACTCATCAGCTTTTGCATTGGATGATAATTCCGCTGGGCTCGCGCTAATGATGTAATGTTGCTTTCATTTTTAACTTAACGCTTACGTTTCCAGTTTTTTTAATTGCTAGTGTTAGATGTTATATTAAAAATTGGTTAATAAAAACATTATTTAAATATTTAATTTTGAAATCTTAATTAATTTTTAGTGATACTTTGTTAAACTCATAATAATAAAACTACAAAAAATAAAATAAATAATTTATTAAATTAATTTTATAGTACATAGTAAGTACAATAAAAATTTAATAACGAATAATATTGAACTTAACTATTATAAAAAACTAGGCACTTATGACAAAATACAAATTAAGAGAATGAAATTTACAATAACCATAGTAAAAATAACCCATATATCCATTTTTAGCTTAAAACAAAACCCACTATCTACAAAAATATTGAATTATCATGATCTTCAAAGCATTTAAATATAATATTTTACACTTTTCACAAACGTGTAAATAGTTCATTTTGCAATTTTCAAAAACATTTAAAAATAGAACATTTGACGCTTTTCAAAATCTCCTAATTATCATTTTACGCAAGTTTCTCATTTTGTTTTTATGACATAGCTCATTTTAATTCTAGCTTATTATGGGTGATTTTGGTTCATCACAGACTATATAAATATATTGCCATATCCCGCATGTAATCTGAGTTTTTTGTTTTTTTGTAGTTTTTAAGCGTAATTTAGCTCAAATAACCCAAGTTCCTCTTTTATAAAGACACGACATTTATCAGAAGCATTAAACGAATAAATCTGCCTCGTAGCAGCACTCGTAGGACCCGCAGTTTAAAATCGCAAACAATTTGGAACGGTTTATTTACATATTAGCTACAGTATTATAATCATTTCAGAATCGAAAAATTTAACAATAAATGACGCGCCGTTGACGCTGAAATTGGGATATCTTTGGTTGGCGTTGGCGCGGCAGTTGGCTCGCTACAGTTCAAAGATACTTATATTTTCGCACATTTTAAATTTCTGCAATTAACCGGTGTAATTCTGTCTGTGTCTAATGTCTGTACTTTTGAAAAGCAGCATATTATGTAATTGTGGTTAGAACATGAACCAAACGTTCAGTAGTTTTCAAAAATAGTCAGTATAGTCAGCGCATATCCGAAATCAAAATCCGTCCCGCATTATTCTTCTCCGCAAAAACTTGCAAACTGGCCTCCAGGCCAAGATGTCATGTTTCAAAAATTCAAAAATGGAGGTTTTTCACTTATGAATTTTGAAAGGCCATATCTTTATATTACACAACGAAATAACCAGAATTTTCCCCTTTAAAAGTTCAAACTTCGTCAACGGCGACCCATTCATATGCTAAACTCCATCGATCTCACTTTATAGTATATAGTACATTAACTACATAAAAAGTAGATTAATTATGTAAACGTATGCTTTGTTCCCAAAAAAAAATCCCTGCCTGGGCCAGTCAGCCATTCTCTCCTCGATCGGAAATGTCTCATTTAAATTTTGTGTTTGTCAAGCTGCCATGTCTGGACCCACTACTGTTGTTAGAATTATTGAAAAAATTTGTAGAGGGTGTAAAGGTATTAACAGGTTCCTTATTTAAGTTGGCGGTATTTTCAATATCCTGCTGGTCGTCATTTCCCTCGTCAAATTGAAAGACAGAGGTGAGAGTAGGGACGTCATGAAGCTGTTTCTTCTGGTTGTTGTTGTTGTTGGCGACATTGGCTCCTTTGTTATACCCTTTGCCGAACCATTCATCTCCCCAGTTGGAGGTGTAGGAGCGGTGCTCCTCCGTGAAGCAAGCGAGAAAGGCTGCTAGAGATGTTGTGGAGGGGATGCAGGGTCCAAGACATTGAACTAGTAGAGGATCCGCAAGGCAAGATGTCTCAAAATCCTTGTAAGTTATCTGACCATCCCGATCCTTGTCCAACTTCTTCATACAAATGTCCACAAGCTCCCGGACACTCTCCTCCAGATCTTCCTGCGGCATCACGCTCGGGACGACCAGCATCGTTTTCCTCAAGTACTGGAACAACTCTTCCCGGTCCAGCGTGTCATCTCCATTGATATTGTAGACAAAATAGCTAAAGTCGATTAGCTCGTCCGGGAGCCCACGAATGAGGACTGAGCAGCCTTCCACCCACTCAATTGCGTCTACCTATATTATGTATATGCAGGGAAAAACAAATATGTAAGGACATCATCATAATAGGTAAATTAAGAATTTAATGCAGGGCCGGACGAAGGAATTGATTTTAGGCAGCAATTTGTTTCCATTAAAAAACCACAGCTTTGGGTTTTATTAAATATTTCTATTGGTAAACCATAATGTTGTATTTACAAGTTTTAGAAAAGTTTAAAATGTTCTATTTATTTGATTCTAAAAAGTGCCAAATATTTTATTTACATGTTTCTTGAAAAGTATTTTTTAAATGTTTTTATTTGCATGTTTTTAAACTGTGCAAAAAAAAATATTTGCACGTTTTTGAAATATGCAAAAACATTTATGTGCACGTTTTTAAAACATCGAAACGTTCTATTTACAAATTTTTTAAAATTTACAAAATGTTCCATTTGAATGTTTTATAAAAATTAAGGCAGCGGGGGGAGGGGGGGGGGGCTGCGCATGCGCTGGCTACATAATCCTGCCCTGATTTAATGCATAAAAAAAGTGTCGCATAAAATGCCAATGGGAAAAGTGAACCTACTTGACCATCATTATTTTTGTCGTACGCCCGAAAAACTCTGTCCAGCATCAAATCTTCGTACAGATCAAAGCAGGCATGAATTACTTCCCGAAATCTCAAACGATCCAAGACTCCATGCTCAAGAATTTTTGAATGCATTTCAAGAAGAGATTTACACTGTCAAGGAGAAGATTCAAACAAAATCACGACGTTATTAGTTTTATTAGTATATATGGTCCGCTACTAAAAAGCAAAAAAGCTATATACGATAGAGTTAGCCTATTAACATTAACAGGTCTATAGTAAGCCATAATCAAAATGAGCTATGTCATAAAAAAGACGAAATGAGAAACATATGTAAAATGTTAATTAGGAGTTTTTAAAAAACGTAAAATGTTCTATTTTCATATTTTTAAACAATATAAGTTGCTCTATTGACACATTTTTGAAAAGGTGCACAATGTTCTAATTCCATGTTTTTGAAAAGGTGCAAATTGTTCTAATTCCATGTTTTTGAAAAGGCGCAAATTGTTCTAATTCCATGTTGTTGAAAAGGTGCAAATTGTCCTAATTCCCTGTTTTCGAAAAGGTGCAAGTTGCTTCTACCTATTTTTCTAATTCCATGTTTTTGAAAAGGTGCAAAATGCAGTGTAAGAAAAACGTTCATAATCGTTCGTTTCGCCTCGCATGAGCTTCGTTCAATTTTTGGGCGCAAAAAACGGACTCATGGAGCTTTCGGCGTTTTGAAACGGACTCAAGGCTCATGTGGGTCCCTGAAAGCTCATGAAAAAGCGTTTCCACCTCCCGGCCGTTTTGACGGACGGATAATATTTTGTCTACCTGTAGATTTTTTCCCTTTCCAACTTTCCACTCTAAAAGTACCTACTACCTACTTACCCACCGCCTACCAGGGCCTGGGCTATGCTATATGAGAGGATATGAGTATGAAATGTTTGAATACTATAAATTATCAAATTGTGATGTTATGGAGTTTAATAAGTTTAATTTATTTTATGACTGTGTGTGTAATTTACTATGTACTATCAATTTCCAACAACTAAAACAACAAAAAAAATGGTAGCATTTGTTTTTTTATTTTTTAATGTTTTTTTTATTTAAGATTTTATTCAAATTAAAAACAGTAGAAAAAGCAAAAAATGGTCAAAATCATTAACCAAAAAAAATGCGTTGTAAATAACTATCATTATTTAAAAAAGGAAAACTTTATGAATATTCAGTAATAATAAATAAAAAAAGTAAATAGAACATAGGTATAGTCGTATAGTATGTCGTATTATCGTTATCGTTAATATAGTAAATAGTAATAGTAAAGTAAAACAGTTAAGTTTATTTTTCGTCGAGAATTAACCTTTTACGTGATGAAATTGGTGGACCAAAACGCTTACCAAACCCAAAATCCTCTTTTTCAACATAGTCATCATCTAAATCCGATGAGTCAGAATTAGAATCATTCATATCTTCCTCAACATCTGAAATATTTTCTTGATGTGGATTGTTACTCATTTGTTTGTGGGAACGCATATGTCTCCTGTAAGTGTCACGCCGGGATAGTGTAGAATCACAAATAAGACACACATACTTAACCTTATTTCTTTTGGAATCACTACCATTACTAGAGCGAGCACTAGAACAAGAACTACTAGCAGAACTAGAACCAACAGAACTTAAATAACTAGCAGTAGCAGACGTAGCAGTTGTTGTTGTAATTGCAGCTTTATTAGCGGTACTGGAAGTGGAACTGGAACTACAAGTACTACTACTACTAGCACTAGAAACATACGGCTTAGCACATTTCGAAATTCTATTCAACTTTTTTTGTTGTTGCTGACTTTTTTTGTAATGCTTAATCCAGTGCCGCCGAACAGATTGACGATGCCGTATTTTAGTAGAGCATCCAGTCTGAATACACTTGTAAGAACCATCTTTATCGTGTACAAACTGGGACATTATTACATGTAGGGGAACACTATCCTCATATAAATGTTGTAAAGTTTTAGGAATGGGATTGCAGGGATCTGGAATACCACGTTCAATGTTGTCAGACGGACTGTAGTTGATAATGCTTGTCTTCTCAGTATGTGCTCCAACTACAACTTCATCAGAATTAGGGCACTTTTTCATGACCTGAGCTTCATCTTCACAATGTTCAGTGGTTTTCTCCAGATTTTCCAGATCGTCCAGATGATTGAACGCAGAAGTTCGAAGGAATGTAGGTTCTGGGGTTGAAATACTTGAAATAGAACTTTCTGAGGTAAAGTGTTGCGACCCTGCTTTTATCGATTGTTGTTGCTGTTGCTTTGTGTTGGTGCTATTTTTGGTGCAAGGGGCGACATCATCTTTATAGTAAATGTTTCCTATATGCACTGTTAAATTAACTATTGGTGTATCCGTTTCGGTTTTGGTATTCGTGCGTGCCTCGGTCTCCACATTTTTTTCATCACGTTTTTTGAAAGACTGAGTTGAAGTTATAGCTGCAATTCCTGCAATAACTGATGTTCCTACAAAATAATATAAAGTTGCAACACTTACAATTTACAGTTTTTTAACTTTGACATGTGATAAACACAAAAGGTTTCAAAATTTACAAATTAAAATAAGGTTCTATGCAATTTATGTACTAAATATAGAACCTAACTAATTGCTAATGCGTTTATTGAAATATGAATATTGTCTTACGTATAATTTGCTCAATATTTTTCATGTCCATGTCAGTCTCAACAAGATTTGATAAGTCAGGAAACCACGTACTGCCATTGAATAAGCTCATACTCTCATCTGCAACATTGTTGATACCTTTCATCTTTTTAGGGCAAAGGGGGTTTGCATTAGGAACCGAAACAGCAGGCGACTGGGCTTCAGATGTTGATTCTCTATTATTAAATTCGGTATTTAGTACATCAGAAAAAGAACTCTCAGATTGCGGCAGCACAGCATTGATTGGTATTGCTGGTTCTAGTTCTAAGTCTGAAATTAATATAATGATAGTGATTAAATTAAATTTTAATTTTGATGACACCAAACTGGCAGGAAAATCCAAAACAAACAACAAATTCAAAATAAGCAACTTCAATCAAATTGAATGCAACAGGAGACATAAAAATTTTGTTTTTATAGGGTTTATTATTAATTATTTCAAAACTTACATTGAGATTGAGTTGGGAGAGCCAATGGCAAAGATATAGGTGGATCAACATTGTTAGCTATGGTATTATTGGTAAAACGTCCGTCTGCATCTGAATTGGGGCTAAATATACGCGCGTAAATAGTATTGGGGTCAATATCTTCACCTTCGGTACTTGCTGTTGCCTGATAGTGTGGAATTGTTGGAACATCCAGATCGTTGAAACCTCCTGTCTCCTTATTCTCAGCCGCCCCAGCTGGAGAGATTAAATCATTCTTGGAATCAAAGAAATAAGATATTTTGATTAAACGTCATGAAATATAAAATATAGTATTGTTTAATTGTTGGCATTATTGTTTTATATTAACTGAAATATAAAATGAGCATAGTTTTGTAATAATTATTAATTAACGCAATGACTTACCATTTTAGTTTTTCTGGCATCGACTGTTGACTGTGGTAGCGGTATAGGCGGTATATATTACAGTGGTATGTAATATCTGTAAACTGTATGTCAACGTCAATCGTGTGCAAAAAAACCTGTGGTGTAACAGCAACCGCAGTGTCTTTATAAGTTCAATATTTAGTTTTAACCTCGAAATTAGGTATATAAATATTTTAGAAGTTGGGTTTGTAGTTTAATATTTAGAAAAATAAAAGCTTCACTAAATATTTAGTGTACATGACTGTACATTGGGACTTAGGATGATTGAATCATTTCATTACCAGAACACATAACTTTATCAGGGAGTAGACACAGGCACTGACAGCTTTGCTTTAACTGTTTCTATAAATATACTTTCATTTTAAGTCTCAGCCTCAAGTTTCAACCAACTATACTTAAGCAATAAAATGTAAATACAAATTATAGCTACAATCACGACTGCAACTGTCGACTAAAATATTAGAAATATTTCATGCTGACGTAAACAGTAAAATGTTAAACAGGGTTGAATTTAGATCTGGGCTTATAATGGTCAGTTTTATTATTTATGCGTGTAATCGGTGTAATTATAATTCAATAGAAAATAGTAAACTGTCAACTGGCTACTAACAACTAAAGTGCTAAAAATAGTTCATGCTGACGTAAAATGTAAAATAAATAAATAGGTTGAATTTGGATATAACCTTACAGTTGACAGTTGTTAAATTATTAATTTATGCTTCTAGATCGAAATCCAAAGGCAACTAAAAACTAGAACTAGAACGAAAATATAATAGTAGTGTAGTTTATTTTTAGTATAGTGGATTACAGCGGAGTGGAAAATTAAGCTAATTAACTAATAATACTCAGCAGTGAAGGTTTGAAGTTCAATTCAATTCAAAGTTCAAGTAACGTAACAGTACATAATAGTATTTGTTAATAGTATAGTATAGTACATTACATAGTACACATTGAGTCTTGAGTCATTGAGTAGTCAGTACTCAGTACAGAAAATAGAAAGACAAACATTCAAATTGTGAAGAAAGCCGAGTAAGCAAGCATTTAGAATCAGAACACACGAGCAGTCACAGTCACAGGCACAGGTCACAGTCGTTTAGTCGTCACAGAACAGAGTACAAAGTTACACCACAACTACTGCCTACTTATTAGTGTTCCAGCCCTGCGCTTACATCGCCGTGAAAATTTGTCAGTTTTTAATTTGAATAGTTTGTTGAAAGTTCTCAAAGTAATTTTCTAATTTGTTAGTTCTGGTTTGATCTTATGGTAATTTCAGTTATTAATTTAAATTGCCTGCACACTGCACACAATCGCAGAGGTAAGATAAAGTCAAAAAAAGATGCTTCTAATTTAAATTAGGCACTCATTAATATTTAACCTACTTTATATTTTTATTTTGACAATAATGCTTTCTTATGTAGTAATTTATGTTGTGATGTGGGCATGCAGATTGCTGCAGTAGAAACCCCAACGCTGCACTTTCGGGTCCCCCATCCCGTGTCAAGCCAGTTGCAAGGTCTTCTGCAACTTCAAAATAATATCTCAGAATACTCATTTACTGATTCAGTGATTTTGTGCTTGGACGGGTTCATCCCTTTTCATAGATTCCTGATATCGTATTTCAACCATGGCGACGAGCCAATAGGTGCACATGCAAATTATGTTGGCACGCAGGTATGCACATTTAATGCAAAAATCCAATATTAAAAATTAATTTAACTACAAAACATGCTATTAAGTACTGTTATTAGCGATGGGCTATCAAATGAAATGCTCTATTCATTTGATTCTTGTATTTATGTTCAAAACCTATATAGACGATATTTTAATATGTTAACTAGAATCAAGCACAGGGAAGTCAGGGAACTGCCACCAACGGGACTGCATCCGATTCAGTAATTAATATGGAAAACTACTGTGTCAAAGACGTTGCTCAAGTTGTTCTGTTTTTGTATGTAGGAACTATATCATTGTGGCCTACATCAGTTGTAAGTTTTCGAGAAATTTTAATCGAGTTAGGATGTAATATACTACGAATTCAAGTAATGGACCCATTGTCAGTGATGTTTCACAACTATCAGTGGAGTTCGGCACCGGCTGAAACTGCCGAGGGACGACGACTCAGATTTATGCGAGATAACAATGGAATAATTACTGAATTCTTTGTCACAGCTAATGGTTCTATTGTTCACAGTGACTATGCTAATATTTTTAATATTATGTAATAAGGGTTCAGATTTTCAGATTATAGTTTCTAGCAAATGGCTGAATTTTTGTATTTGCTAGTGCTGGTGCTGGTACGGAATTGAATATTTTATTTATTGATTTCTTAATGTCTAAATGTCAATGTCCAATAATGTCCATTATGCAAACTTTTGCATGTTAAAATTTTCAATTTTGTGAATATAATTATAACATTAATAATTTTTAAGTTCCAAAAACCTGTCAGGTCATTACTTACTCTTTCAGTAAATTTCAGTTAAAATAAAAATAAATTAATTTTGAATTTTAAATAATGTTGTTTGGAACTTGACATGTAAATGTAGCTTTTGCCTTTGTCAGAAGTCACAAGTCAGACGTCATAACTCATTTTATTTTATCAACTGGTACATATGCTTAAGGCTCATGGCCCGATAGTCCGTAGTATAAAGCCAAAGTATAAAAACGCAACGCAATTTAGCTTCAATTTTCATTCCTTACATTACAGTTACGCGGTCGTCCTTGTCACTGATCACTGCAAATGTTCAATTTAAGCAAAGCGTGTAATTGTGTGTTTCCCATTTTCTAGTTAGAAGTGTAGCAAAACCTTTGAAAATACCATTAGCAGTCAGATAATAAAATTTACTAATAAGTCAGCCGGTTTCTTACTGTAGTATAAAAGTGGTTGAAAAAAGTTTAGGAGTAAAAACTATTCATAGATTTATACATACTTAGATTATTTCATTTTCAAAATGCCAATTCCAAAAGGCGCTTCGAAGAAAAAGAAAGCAGATAGTAGGCCAAAAACTTCGACAGTTTCTCCAGCCGTTACTCGGTCAAAAAACCGCAAAAAATCTGCTGCTGCTTCTTCTAGCTCTAGCTCCAGCTCCACAGAATCTGTGTCTCTACTGGCAGAGGTTTCAAACAGTCACGATGAAGCTAAAGCTATCGACCAAAGCAGCAGTCCGCAGTCTAGTTTAAATTCCAGCTCATCCTCAGAAAGTTCTTCTGTTTTAGTTTTATCTCAGCGATTTGAGACTGACATTGCGGCTTTGTCAGACCACAGTGTTGCAACTGTCATTGATAGTGATAGTAAAAGTAAGAGCGCTAATTCTAGTCCCGATAATTCTACTACTACCAGCACTGTCGTTGATCAAAATCAGCAAGATTGTACACTCTCTAAGGATAACAGTGTGGTTTCACCTTCTTCGAAATCAAAACTGTTTTTAGTGGAACGCAAGAATTCCAATGTTGCTTCATCAACACCAATCCATACCCCAACAAGACCGTCCATACGCAGAAAATGCTCGCCGCTGCTAGGTATGGATCATGGTAAGTATGGTTTTTATTTTATGAAATACTGTCAATGTATTAAAATGTAAAAGTAAAAAGACATTTTATATGTATTATATAGAACTAAACTATAACTAACCTAAACTGTCAAGTGTTTTGCGTTTGCGTTTGTATGTTGGTATTCTACTTTATCGAGATTTTTATTGTTTTGACATATACTTGTACCCTAATCATAAAACCTACTATTTTGTTTGTTGCTTTCAGGAAATTCTCCTCCTGCCAAACGCCATTTGTCTAGCACCTCTAATCCTAATGTCAATATGAGTATGACCGCAGCAAATACTGCAGATGCAGTTGATGTTGATATGATTCCAGATCCAGATTCCAATGAAGCGTCTGACAACATTGAGTTGCTAGGAATGGAAACCGGGGAAGAACATGAGAAGTCAATTAATTCGCTTTCAGTTTCACTGTCATCTCCTGTGCGACCTATGTCTTTGTCGAGGTCAGTGAATTCAAATTCAAGTGGTTCTCCGAGTTCTCCCGGTTCATCCGATCTCACTAATTCTCCGTCAGAGTGGAATTTAAAGTTGAAAGGCGGATTTACATTGACGCAAAAGTTTGCGCCTCATTTTAAGTACATAGGACATCGGGACGAAGCTGTTACTACTACGTCTAAATCTCCTGAAAAACGGTATGCAGTCAGCTGCAATTATTGCACTACAACACTTGCGGCGCATCAGTCCACCAATGCCAACTTGAAGCGACATTTGACCGTAAGCAAAAATTTGAAATTATCTTTATTTATTGTATTTTTCTGTTTTTTAAGTAAGTACGAGTAGCAATACTAATACTACAACCAAAAATTAGCGATAGAAGTGTATTACCACTTTCCTGTTTTGTTCAACACCTAACTTTCATTATTAAAGTTTGCATAAAAGCTACTAATTACCAATAAGTTGAGTCTTGCATAATTGCCAGTTGCAACCATAGTGTTTACTAATTAAATCCTTTTTTCTTTTACTTTTCTTTTCTTATAGAATCGACATGGTGTAGGAAAAAATCTTGGAGAATCGGATGACGCTGTAGCTGATGAGAGTATGGATTTTTGTTTCTACTCGAAGCATCACCATAAGCAGAAACGATACGAAGTTAATTGTGTACGTTTCTTGGTTTTAAATAACTTGGCGTTTCAACTTAACCGCTGGGATGCATTCCAAGAACTAGTCAGGAGCCTGGATCCTTTTATTCGTCCCATGTGTGGAAAAACTATGAGTCGTAGAATGCACGATTTCAGTGTAAAGGTATAATTGTTTTTCTTTTGCATACTTTACTTTATTTCTTAATTGCATCTATCAAGGCAATTAACTAAATTATGAAATAATACGCTAAAAACCTGTTGAATAATTTATAAATTTCAATCCTATTTGCATTTAATGCTTATTTTGTGTACATACATAGGCCACAGAAGACCTGAAATTATTCTTCAAGAATATTGCTTATGTCAGTCTAGTACTTGATGGGTGGTCATCAAAAAAGAACAAAGGTGTTATAGCTGTTCAGGCAATATACGTCACGAAGGACTTTGTGTGGGGTGTGAAGACCTTAGCGTTACGCGAAGTAGTTGGTAGACACACTGGAACCGCTATACGCGATTGTGTCAACTCCATTTTACAGGATTTTCAACTTAATTTGAAGGTAGCAACTTTATTTTGATGACTTTTCTAATTATTTATGGTAATTTGTTTAAATTTAATTTAATTAACATTTGCTACCGTCAGTACCGTCTATTAAAAAAACTTGTATTTTTTTTACTTTATACAGGTTTCGAGTATCATCATTGACAATGGGGCCAATATGGTTGCAGCATTCGACCGTCTGAAAACTCAAGACGGACAACTAGTTGGAGCATTCAATCATGATGTACCACGTCCACTGGGACCTACTCATGTTACTTACCGATGCGCAGCACACACAATACAACTGGTAGTAAAAGCAGCATGTAGAGTGCCTGGCGCTGTTAAAAAGTCCGTAAGTAATGCAATGCTTTGCATTACGAAGATAATGAATTCTCAAGTTCTTCGAAAATTACTGTTGGTTCAAACAGATCGAGGTTTTCCTAGGAAAAGTGACACGCGTTGGAACGCGGAGTTCGACATAATTTGTCTTCTCGTAACTGTAAGTAACTTTGATTTTAGTTATTTTATTGTTAAAATGCAAATTTGAAACTAAAACTAAACAATAATTAAACTAATTTATCACTTTTTTATTTAACTTTAACTCGTATTTTTTTGTAATGTTTGATTTTAATCGAATTGCAGGACAAGATGTTCAACGCAGTGAATAACATTATAAATTATGCCCTTACGACTAAAAATGGGTCGTATTTTCAAGCAAAAGAGAAAAAACCCGAGGTTATGTCCGAAAATGATTATAAATACTTGCAAGAATTCTGCGCTCTTCTTGGACCGCTGGCCGATGCGACTGACATTTTGCAGGCTGATAATTTTACTGCTCATCTCATACTTCCTACTATAGTAGAAGTGTATCAACGTAAGTTCTGAATTAAATATCAGTATGGAATTCAATATACGAATAAATTTTTTAATCACCATTACAATTAAGTTTAGAATGCAATTAATGTTTAAACTCTAATGTAATGTAATTTCTAATTAATGGTATCCATTTTTTATTGCATTAGGTCTTGAGGGTCAGGAGCTTTCTGATGCTGGATTGCACTTGCAATCATTAATTATGTCGCAAATGTCAGACAGGTTTTCATCCTGGTTCTCAGATCCTGCCCTATTTACTTCTACATTTTTTGATCCACGCAGAAAAATGTATTTTTTTGATTACATGCGCATGTGTAAGTTATTTGCTATTTATTATTCAGTAGTTAAGTTGTATTGTGATCATTATAAATTGGTACCTTTTATATGTAGACGTAACATGTTATACCTAATTGTATTATTTATAACTTTATTTCAGTCAATTATGATGACACACTACCGCTTATGTCAAATCTCGATATGATATCAAAAATAGAAGACTTTTGTATCACAACCTCCTGCGTGGAATATGGTTTGAACACCGCAGCAAATAATGTTGATGTTGATGAATCTGAAGTCTGTGTTGCATCAAATTCCAGCACTCAAGGCTCCAGCTCACAGCCTTCGCCTGCACGTACCCCTCCAAAAGAGCGTTTGCACGCATATGGCAATTCTGATGAAAATGGAACTGTTGTGCTGGGTAAAAAGTCCTCTCCTGAATCCTCACCAAAGTCAACAAATGATGGCTTCAGTAGTATTGCTGAACTCGAAGTCAGAGCGTATTTGATCGAACCAATACTTACAGAAGACATAGCTGTATACTGGAAGCAGAATGCTGCAAAATTCCCGATGCTGGCAAATTTATTCCGATCAATTATGTCCCGTCCAGCTACAACAGCTCCGGTACGTGTAGTTCTTTTTCTATTTATTTATTATTTATCATTAAAACAAAGTCATACATTATAATATTTAAAATCTAAATATAATATTAAGGTATGCAGTAGTATGCATACAAGTTTTCCTAAAACAATAAATAAAATAAGTAACAAATAATCAAGGCCACGTATTTGTATTGTTTTATTTTGATTTAGGTCGAGCGACTTTTCTCCCGTTGCGGAATAATTGATCACGACAAAAGGTCAAATATCCTGCCCCCAACGTTAAACAAACTTCTTGTAGTCCGCGAATGGTTTGAGCAGTCGGATGAGATTAAGCAAAAGAAAACATCTCTTCCAAATTTGTTTGACACGGTCTCCCCTGTCTCCAGTTTGGGTTCTGAAAATGAAAATGAAACGGAAGAAATATTTTTCGACTTAGATACGCCAACAATCACACAATCGCCATCGTCATCTTCAAAGAAACTACAGGAATCATCAGAGAAGAAATCCAAAAATAGCAAAACCGCTGAAGAATCAGAAGAATACATGGACTTTGAAGCAGCGCTGAAATCAGTTTTAGAAGAATTTGAGGAAGGTGAAGACGATGTTGGGGAATGGGAGCTTCTTGAATCTAACGCTCAAGGGTGGTCAGAGTAATAAATTTTTATAGTAACTAAGCAGTAGTAGCAGTAGCCAGTAGCATATAGGTATGTGTATATGTTTTAAATTAATAATGTCAGTGTCAAAACAGTATTTCAACTTTCCAACCAACAAAATATAGTTGGCAGACTGCTGACTGTTTGTTTTTTGTCATAATATAATGCTCTGCCCTACTTACAAACAAATATATTAACCTTTTACTAATCTTAACATATATTTGTTTTAATTACAATTAGTTTTAATTTTCAGTGTAACCTGAATTACCTTAGTTTTTAATTTTAATTTTTTAAACGTTCTTATCGCAGCAATGTATAAAAATACAAATATTAGTATTACAGCAAACAGAAAATTTTCAAGTCCTTTTTAATTATTTAATTAGTAATTTTACTTTTACTTAAATTTTTAATTTAATGTTAGCCGTTTCGTATCAAAATTCAAAATCGAATCAGTAATGGTGAAAAGTAGTGACACTAGTACAAGCGGCTGGTCCACTTGTGGCAGTGACATTATATTTATAATTAATCTTATCTTTTAATATTCCCAACTATCACATCAGTGGTGCTTTTATTATTTTTAAATATAACGTATAATGATTTGATGTTAATTTAATATGCAAAACTTTTAATTTAATTGGAAAACAGGAAAACTAAAATATAGTTCTAGGCTTCTAGGTTGTGATTTTTTGGTAGTTAGATTTATGTATATATTATGTAACTTGTAACCTTTGCAATTGTAATAATTTAAGCCTAAATATAAAATAAAACTATAAAACACATAACTGTTTGCAATTTAATTGATTAAGAAATGAATATTTCTTTTTTATTTCACATTTCACATAAGTTCATTATTATGTTAAATGTTAACACATCTTTTGTTTCTAACAAAATACTGAAGATGCAATATTTTATTAGTAAAGAAATGCTTACGCCTATGAACTAGGAAGTTTATAGTATAGTATAGTTGCATAATCTGGCATAAAGTATAAATAGTTACAACAAATGACAAAACTTGACAAAAGTAAACAACTAGATAACTACACCACGATGCACACCAATTAAACATGACACATACACTACGACTACAAGTACAGTACGAGCTAACTACATTTAATTCAATGTTACACTAAAAAATTCATAGATAGATATTATGGCAATTGGCAATGACCGGGAACCAGGACACCGAGCATGCCCAAGGTTGGAACACACAGACAAATTACTCTAATACTCTTAGTCACCAGCCTATCATCCATTAAAATATATTTAACCTCTTTAATCCTCAACAGTTAATTGTAGTTAAACCAGAATCCAGTAAGCTGTTAACTAACACGGTGCACAGGCACAACCATACTATTAATATTAACTGGTAGCATACTATAAATATTGTTTATAATTTACTTATAGTATTTGTTTCTTTAATTTGTAAAATAAACCATAATCTTTATGGTTTAATAAATTTTTTAATTCATTAACTAGTTTTCACTCACTTTTTACTAATTTTAAGTAAAGCAATAATTCTTCTTAAACTTGTGCAAGTCAATGTTTGTTCAGTCCTCAATCCGAGTCTTCTCTTTCTTCAGGTGAATGGCTATCTCGCATATGCCTATTTAGGCTAAACGTGTACCGATACCGGTTTCCACATATCTTGCACTTAAATAAGTGTGGGGACTGATGATCTTTGTAGTGCATTCGTAATTTTGTGTACACCGTGACAGATCCTGAGGCCGTATAGTTGCAATTCGGCTTTTTACAGTAGTAAGCTATAATATCAAAACAATATAATCAATAAATACATCAATAGGCAGACATTCTTTTCAATAGCTGCATACAACCAATGTGCCTTTAGATTTGAAGCAACCTACATTTGCCTTTTGGCATATTTGAAGTTGCAACACAATATTTAAGAAAGCTAAAAATAATCTAGTGTTCACAACAATATGCCGTATATTCTATAGTTGCAATACAAGTTGGAATGTTCTATAGGCAAAATATTACACTTACTTGTTATTTTGGTTTTCTTGTCCAATATAGCTCGGTACATTTTAACTAAATCCTCAGTACGAAGATTAGCGCTGTGTTTTGAACCAACAATTTGAGAAGCCTTTTTTTTGTTAGCTACTTTTGAAGACGAAGGACGCATTTTAACATCTTCAACTTCAACATCAACATTTTCTTCATGATTTTGGGATCTTTTTTTAATAGCTGTAAGATATTTTGCTTGCTCGACAGTTGGGTGAATTTGACAATCCGCCACACGTATCTGTGGAATTTTTGTTCCAATGCAAACAAGACTCTCAGAGATTTCAGTTCGTTTTGCTCCTCGATTCTTATCTGTGGCATGTTGAGTTTTGGAGTTGGATTTATCGACGCGAAAGGGGACTGCGTTTTGCACAAGGGCCGTGGGTGCTTGGTGAGGAATGTGTGGATCTTCAGAACCATCGAAATCGGAACTAACCTCTTCAAAGTTTTCTTCAAGGATGTTTTGTGACACTGGCAAACCGACACCAGCCTCACCAGCGTTCCTAGCGAAAGCTACATCGGTGGGAATAATAGAATCAATAGAAGAAGCTGAAGATGACTGAAATCGTATTGATGTTCTACTGGCAGATGTAGGTTTTTTGCCAACAGTTTGAATTAGAGATTGATCCAAATCATCTTGAACAACATTTTGAACTGCAGTGCTGTTGCTGTTGCTGTACCTACTACTTAGTTGGCTATGCTGGTGTTGTGCAGGTTTCTTCTGATTCTGGGCTGTGTGAGTCGGAGTGTGACCATAGCTGAACTCCCTTGTATTTGATGAATTCATTTCGACTTGATCCCCAGCACTTGCATCGTTTTCTGCTTCGCCTTTAGCTGTATAATTATAATTTGGATAATATAGTTCAGCATCTACATCTTCTTGATTGGTGAATTGAGAATAATATTCTTGGCCATCTTGAAAATTCTGATAGTGATGACAGTCGGGACACAAAGGTTTAGTGACGTGTATGTTTATTTCAACCTTGTTATTATTGCCAGTTCTTATTAGACCTCCTAAAAATTCTGTAACCATAAAATAAAATAAAGCAAGGATAAAATATTGTTAATATTATTGCACTAGTTATCCGAATTATTGCACTAATTATCGGTAACTTTTTCGTGTATGTTTATGTTTATTGATTAATACTATTAACCTAATTTGTAAAATTATTCCTGCGTATACCTGTCAAATTGCCTACAAAATACTACAAATTACAAATTGAATGAGCGTACGGCAATAATCACAAACTGCCAACAGCAACAGAATGATTTTAGCTATTTAATTTGTTAAACTACATGCAGCGCCTAAATAAACTTACTGTTTAACTGAATGAATTAAAAAAATAAAATAATAAGCACAAATTTCAATGAATGACAACAATTATCAAAAATATACTAACCTTTCTTTTGTGTGAATGCAGAGTTAGAACCAGAATTAGCAGTTGATGCACCCGGTGCAGCACTTTGCGTTTCATTTATGTTCAAATTGGAATTCGATTCCGAAGTAGAAGCACCTGAATTAGTGCGAACCGTCAACCGATTTTTTATTTCCTCTAGGTCAAGGTCCAAGTCTGCTGCCTCGCCATTTTCATCCGATGCAGCTATACTAATAAGGAGGCATCGCTTTGTTTTTAGTACGGCTCTATAGGGTTCTCCTGTAGTATCACCAGGACCGGGCAGGCTTTTTTCTTCGGAAGCTGAAACTGTAGAAAAAGATCCACGTTGACTTTGACTCTGGCCGTCATTAGTATGAATTCGTAGATCATCTTTCATGCACAGATTTAGTGGCAGGTCGTCCAAGTTCTGAGATTTCTGAGAGTTTGTATTGAAACTCATTTTACTTTCTAGTTTTTCACACTTGACAGTTTATATAGAATATTCTTGATTTTATTCCCTCTGAACCGTTAGGTAGTTGCAATATATAACTATTCCTTACGTTACCTTTAACTTTAGTAGGTTTGAAAACAGTTCGAAGTTACAAGTTGATCTTTAGATCTTTCAGTCTGACAACTGTAGAATTCAACTGACCAATGACAGTAACTGACACTACTGACAGTCAATTACTGTGAAAAATACTCTTTACAGAACTCTAATATTGGCAAAGTTCGGTTTCCAGTGTTTAAGCGTTGTAACCTCAACTACAGGTGACAGGCCATTGGTTTGTTTGACTTTTGACTCGACTCGTTTAGCGACAAAGTTAAATGTTGACTATTAACTCAGTTCACTCAGTTGACAGTTGACTGTGACCACTGTGACTGTTGTTCATGTGCTTAGTTGCTATTTAATTTATATCCTTTGCGAATCAGTATGCACTCAAGAATAATATTCGTTCACATATTTTAAATTATTATTTAATGCACAGTTTATAATAAAAGTAATGTATCACTACATGAACTGTCAATAGTTATAGGTAATTCGATATTTAAAATAACTGAAATCGAGAAAACTGGAATTTAGAGTAATAATTTGTCAAGCTTAATAATACTCTTAATTAACTGTCAGCTGTTAATATTATTATCCAGTTAATTCCTTAAAAAACTTAAGTTACAACTTTCTTTTTCCACATTCCAAAATTCCAAATTATTTAGAATTTGAACTTCGCACAAAAGCAACACCAGCACAAGCTACTCTACACTCTACACTCTACAGTCTACAGTAAGCAATATCCACATTCCACATCCACATCCACTCTTCACGTATTCACGTGCACAGCATTAGGCACTTTTGTACTTCAACAGAAATGCTGACAGTTATATAGTTGCTTATAGTTGTGTAATGGGCTAGTAAATTTAAGTAAATAGGTCGTAAATGTTGTAATAGTAAAGTTGTATAGTCAATAGTAATAGGTATACTGTTGGTCCTTTTAATTTTTAATTAGTTCATTGCTATTTACTTGATAGAACATAGAACCATAGAACAGAGGAGTGAGGAGTAAAAGTGAAATGAAAGTAGTCAGTACAGTAGAACATTCAAGAAAAAATAATAAGCAAATAGTTAAAGGGATTCATCCATTTTATGCCGGATCGTATTAAAATTAATAAAATACAGTTAACGGTTTATGATAGTGCTCATAAATTTTATTTACTAATTTCTGTGAAGGTGACCTGTAACTATAACTAATTGTGGCTTATTGTTGGGTTTGAATCTTAAAATGGAGGAAAATTCAGTGTCAGTATCAAGTGTTTTAGACAAATCCAATGCAGTAGAACCATCAAGCTCCTTAAACACTGTCAAAATGTCAAGCATCGTTGAACAGAATAGCTTACAATCCAATTCTGGGCCTACTTGTTCTTCTAAATTTGCGTCATCTGATGCTGCGGAAGCTACTACAGCAGAAGGTAAAGTTATGTTGCAATGCAATGAACGCGTTTCTTTGGTTTTGTAATTTTTTGCTTTTTTTATTAGTCACCACACTTGTAATGTTTAAACTTAATTTTTGTTCAATAATTCGTATGCTGAACATGAACAGATTTAAGTTTTGAGTGATTTTGGTTTTAAATTACCATAACTTTTTATATTGGTGTTTGATTTTGATTGCCCTGATTTCTAGATGAGCCTGATGAGCAGATTGAAAAGCCCACGGGTGCAGTTAATTTGTATTCCAACAATAATATCCCTATGACTGAAGCGGCAGTTGCAGCCTCGACTTCTCGAACTTCAACTATTTCTTCAAGTAGCACTAGCGCGACTAGCGCCTCATTTTCCAGGTCATCAATGCTTGGAAACATCGACAATAGCAATATTGTTGCTTCAACTTCAACCAGTGGAAGACAAGGAGAAGCAAAACTGCGTGACGCGGTTCAAAATCAGAATCCAGTCAATCCAGTAGTAAACGAAGCCAACAACCACATATTCAGACCAGTATGTAAGTTGTGTCTCAACTTCTAATGCAGCATATTTAATTAACTGTGTTAAAACATCATTGTTTAGTTTAAAATTAGTGGAAGTTAAAAGCTAAAATCATATATAGTGTTTGGTTTTTGTGTTTGTTTGTGAGCTATGCGCTACCCAGGCTTTGCTGTTGCGTTTTTTGTCGTAGTTCTTTTAATTTATTTTACCTTTAAAATGATTTTTAGATTTCAGTTGCCCGTTTTGCCCATTCAGAATTGCATCTTCGGTCGTTGTCACTAGAATACTTCGGGAACACTACCAACATCATAGGCAGCAGTGGGCAATAAACAGGGCTAGACGAATACGCAGAGCCAGAGGCAGTGGCGGAAGTCGTTAGGTTTACATTACAGAAGTCGGCCCAGTCAGTTTTGAAATATTGTAAATGCAAATGTTTTAGTTTGTGTTACAACTTTCCCCTAACTCAAACTCAACAAATAAAACTATTAAAAATGCTTAAATTACTTAATAATTAATTTTGATGATACATGTAATTGGAATTTGCAATGCGTATGAGGCCGTAGGAATTAATTTTGAATTATCAACAATACGTCTAACAAAACCACTGAATGAATTCATTTCTACCTATCTTAAATTAAATGAAATAAACCAATGACTGGCATTGGAAAATAAAGACAAAAAGATTATTATAACTGCATGTTTAGGTACTAATTATTATTGTTATGTGAATATGGAAATAATAAATTATTAAAACTAGAAAATAAATGAACTGATTGAAACACTTTCATGTGGTTTAGCTAAGTAGTTCAAACCTCAAACATTGATTTATTTAACAATTAAACCTATTAAAATTTAAAGAAATTCATTTATCATAATTTGTGCAGTTCACGAGTTCACACGCGTGTATTTTAGTATTTTTTATCATAAACATAATTCATTAAATATTACATGCTGTTACTACAAGTTACAAATTTGAAGATTGAAAGGTTCACAAAATATCATTGAAAATATCAAAATATAATATACTAAGTCGTAATTCGTAATTCATATTATTTAATATTTGTACCACAATACATAATTACCGCTTATAGTTATTATAATGATATCACATAAATCAAAAATCAAATCACATTTCAATACAATACAGAAATTAAAAATAGAACGCACGTAACAAAACGTTAAAATTTTAAATTAAAATTGTACACTGTCAACAGTAAATTAGAGTGCGAGTTGTATTTCATAATTGACTAATTTGATTATGGTATATCAAGAATCACGATTTCAGAATTGACTGGATTACCTGTTGACCTGATTATCAGTTTTATCAGTAATCAGTAGCATGCATTAACTAATCATGTAATTCATAATTCATGATTTATTTTATTATAACGATTATATGATGCGTGTGAGCGACTTAAGTCTTACGTCTCTTAAGTCTTTTAAACACTTAACTTTAATAATATATTATAATAATAATAATAATAATAATAGTATGCCTAAGCCTAACTGTATATAGTTCATTCTTTTTTTGATCTTGTTGCATAGCGCAAGAGCATAGTAAGATAGTATTATAATTATAGGATGGTTCAATATTTAATATTATTTAATACTATTTTTCTACCTTACTGGCTTTAGTGACGTTCTGGAGTTAGTGGGGTTTGACTTTAGACTTAGACTTACGAATAGAATTAGATGCTTTAGAGGGCTTATTTTCTCTCATTTGCATCTGATTACCTTGAAGCGAATTCCGATTAGGATTCTTACGACATGTCAATATGTGACGGGTACGGCTTGATATAGCAGAGTATTGCTTACAACAATACAAACATTCGAACTGTGATGGTCGTTGGTGCCTTTTAAAGTGATCCTTTAACTTTCGGTCCACGGTGACACTCGACATAGTACGAAAAGAGCACTTCCTGCAACTGTATTCTGAAAAACAAAAATATAGGTATCTCAAATTACATTGTGTAGTCACTAGTAAAGTATTCTAAAACATTCCAAAATTCTGTTGCAGTTCACTAATGTCAATTGTAGATAGTAAAAATAGATTAAAAAATAATTGTATGAACACAGATTGTACTAAAAAATTACAAAGACTTACCAATTGTTGCTACTTTCGGATTCTTAGTATTTTTTCGTGTTGTGCTGTTATACATGTCTAAATAGTTGGTAGACAAATCTTCCTCATCACTGGCTCGTTCAACAGTACCTTCTTCTATTTCAGCGTCATCAGAATTTTGATTTTTTGGGCTGGAAGGAGATACATCAGAAGTGTGGGGAGACAAAAGTGGAGCTGCCAAACTGTCAGGTGTAGAATCACCAAGTAATCCCCCTGGTACTGCGTTGTTGGTTTCTACAACTACAACTTGTTGGCCTTGAATGACCGTGGCAGCTGAAGCTGAATCTAATGTAGAATTGGATTGAACTTTTATCTTTTTGGGTTTAGTTTTCAAAACCCTTCTCTTTGAACGCTTGACTCCTCGTTTCCTTTTTGACATGCTGCTGGGCTTAATTCGTAGCTTCGGTACAATGACGCTGACCCCCGCATCTGACATTTTTGACGCAGGTTTTGTAATAGGAGATATTTCGCTATCAACAACTGTTGAAAAATGTTGTTCGTGCTCTCCCTCATGAATCTGCATCTGATCATGAAAACTACTATTTCTGACCACAAATGTGCTATTATTGTTGTTGTGTTCAGCGTTGGCACTGTTCACATAGCGGTCATGAAAATTTGAGCCGTCCAGGTCAGTTAAGTTACTTACTAGAAAGGTATTGTTTTTACCACGATTTTTAGCATTTGATTGAGCAGACTGATTCAAAACATCTATTTGACTAATTTGACTTTGACAAGGCAGTGAAACAGGGGTAGTCAACAACCTTTCAGGTTCCACGAGAGTAGATGAACTTTTACTGCTGCTGGAAATTTGATTGTAAGGAGAAAAAGTTGCTGGTTTTATTATATTGCAGGGATCCACAGCACTTGTAATTGCTGAATTTAAATTGTTGGAATTCTGGGAATTTAAAATTGGTTGCAATTCACTTGAAGTTTTAGGAATTTCTATACCGTTTGTGGTCACCTTCAGTGGTTTTGAAGAACTTGAACTTGAAACTGCTATGGTGTTGCGGACACAAGTACCGTCACAGTTGTAACATTGATGTAAATTGATAGTTATAGGGTTCCGACTTTTTTTTCCGGTTGTGATGAAACCAGCAAGCAAACCTTAAAATTTAAAATCAAAAGTGCACTGTTGTAACGCAATTTTTACTAGCTTTACGGGAAAAATACTACACCTACTATACAACTACGAAACTAGCTTTTATGATCAAATTCCACAAAATGTCAACAACTGACGCAATTAAATTAAAATTGACACATACACGGTGACAACAGTTTCAACAAAAACTAAAGTGACATTTATGCATTTATGTTATATGTAATTCGCAAAAGCATATAGAATTTAGATTTACCGTATAAATTTTCCGGGTTTCCTCTTTTGGCGAGAGCAAGGTTTGTTAAATCCAAGTCAATGGTGTTAGTTTTGGTTTTGGGGCTGGGGCCACAACTATTAATTTCCGCCGCTGCTCCTGTTTTGGCTGCAACTGCAGTGCTTGCGCTTGCAACAATGCCGCTACCGTTGTTACATGTGACTGTAGGCGTAAAGTCCGGTGTAGTAGTTGTTGTAGGAGAATAAGATGCAGCTCCAGATTTAGTTTCAGCACCCTTGTAGTTTAGGTCAATAACAAGATCCGACTCGGACGAACTTGTTGAGACACATGAAAATGTCCTATTTTCATTATCACAATGATTAGGAATGGTATTATGGTCATCAGGAAACAGATCAGGAGATGTGGATGTGAGTACACCTGATGAAAAAACAGCACCCTGACCCCGGGACTCGTCAAAACTCAATTCAAAGCTGTTTTCCTCATTGCTTGATTTGTTGTCTTGGGCCTTTTCTTCGGTTTTGTTGTTTGATGCAGATAATTCGGCTAATATTGCGGTGTGACTCGAAGTCAAAAAATCAATATTGATTTGATCATTTTGAGTTAAAGGTAGTGGTTCTGGTCCGGATTGAGCGTCGGTGTTATTTTGCATCTTTTCCGTAAAGTATCTGGGTATTTGTTTTGATCGTAATCCCCTCTCGTCTTGCGATTGGAGTCCATTAAACGATGGATCCGAACTGATTTCACTACCGTCGTGTGCAAGGATACTCACGTTTATATCGTCAGCTGAAATATTTTCCATTCCTGAAGTTTGATCATATATAAATGAAAAGTTCATAGGGTTTCCATCATGTGTTTCTGTCTCTTGTCGACTAGTGAATTTTGAATATGATTTTGAAGTTGAAGAAGCTGAAACAGGTTTTTCGTTCTGTAACCTCTTTTTGCCTAATAATTGCAAATCTTGCTTTACAGAATATACATCAGCCAATTCCAATTTAGCCGACATGGCAGCTGATGACTTGAGTATTGTCTGTACAGGCTTAGGCTTCAAAGTAGGTTGAAGTTGCAACACAGGCAATGAGGAACGGGAATTATTGGTTTCCATGTTTGGTCAGATTTTGAAATAAAAAACCAATGCAGGTAGCTAAAAGTAATAATTAAAAATCATCGTGTTATTTATAATACACTGAAATGAGTAAATAAAAGTTGCTAACCAAACTAAGTAGCATAAATTAAGCAGTTTGAAAACTTTTTTTGGTGTTCGAACACAAACAATAACAATTTTAAAGTTATGCTAAAGATAAATATCATTTTCGAAACATAAATATATTATAAAATACAATTTTATAATTAATATGAACATGTGTTACCTGATCGATAAATAGTGAATAGATTAGATGACTGATGATCCTAGGATTAGGAAGCTAGAAGCAGAAAAATATGAAAAACAATCCTGCTAAAGTGTTTTATTTTATGTATTGAGAAAAACTGCCACACACCCAGAACTCTTTATTTTAGTTGTAATTGTAACTCTAATACTTTAAGTTTTCTGTGTAAGTACTAAAAGCTTTTTTTCTTTTTTAGAAATTTTAGAAGTTATGACCTACTTTGTGATTGGTCGTCACTTGTCAGTTTGGCTTTGCTGTTGGTTTGGTATTTTAGTATTTTGGTTTAGGAATGCACAGTTTAAGCAATGCAGCCGCACCTTAGCAACTGTTAGTTTTACAGATTACACTCAATCACTCAACTAAAAATACTAAAATACATAAATATTTTGAATCGGTCTGACAACTGCTTTTATTTAATTAGCATTAATACTATGGGGGTTCTAAGATCATAACGTGATAAAGTTTGAGGGAGGTGGGGTCTGGAAAAAAATACACCCTATCACTAACATTAGCTAGACAGAATTTGAGGAAGTTCGTATGACGTTATAGCTGTGAGACCCTTTATAGTATAGTACCTTCTATACTTAATCCTTCCTATACTGTGTTCACGATATACATACTGCCTACCTACCTGTGCCAGCAAAAATTGTCAACTTCACTCCCTAATGGTAAAACGCTCCACCACCCCAAAGCGCGAGGGCGTTTTCGGGGGGCGAAACGGACTCGAAAGCTCGGCCTTCGTGCTTTTCCAATCGAAAGCTCATGCCTTCGCAGGAAAATAGAACGGCGCTTCGTTCGCGAGGCATCGTTCAGCCGTTCGAACGAGAAAAGTCTTACACTGGCAAAATGCTCTAATTCCATGTGTTTGGAAAATGTAAAATCTTGTATTTGCATATTTTGTAAAAGTGCAAAAAGTTCTATTTAATTGATCTCAAGACATATTTGAATAGTTTTGTAGATAGTGGATACTTTTTTTAGCTAAAAATGGAAATGGGTCATTTTGGTTCTTCACAGAAGATATTTAATTACTAGCTTTGTGCTATTAGACCAGTAGTTATTATTTTACGATTAATTACCTCAGATGCTGTGAAATGAGTTCTGGTAGAGAGTTTTTTAGACATGCTGAGAACATCATGCTGTTTAGCAATGCGCTCCATTTTTATATTGATTAATTTATTATTGTTGTTGTTTTGCTTAGTTTGGTGGTATATCTCTACTATAGAATGTGTTCTTTGTATAATATTAGATTTAAAAAGTGTGCTCGTTTAGAAGAATGCAAAATCAATAGATGTAAATAATATAATGCTTGCGCTTGCTTCAAAAAATTTAGTTCTCAGAGTATTTAGAAGGGTTTAGTTAGACATTATATTAATATACCAATAATGTTGATTAAAAAATCATTAAATTGAATTTTAAGTTTCAAGAAAATATGTAATATTTCGAATAAAATGGAGCTACCGAAAAAAGGGTATATGTACCTACATTTGTTAATGTTAACTAAACAGAATTATTATGAAATCCAGCGGTACAGGTACGCTAACGTTAACAGTACAAAAGAAAAAAAATTAATGACAGGAAAAGATAAGAAAAGAAAGAAATAAGGTCCTTAAGGTACAATAGGTAAATCCAAACTGAAATGAAAAATTTAAAAATACATAATATTCACCACAAGTTGCTACTGCTAACTGGTACTGACTAGTGGTGCCGGTGATCCATTCATAAAAATGTGAAATTATATATTTTTAATCGTTTTTTTTTAAACAAATTATTCAAACAACCAGGAATAAAGATAATGTCGATGAAAAATGTCGCAACGCAACGACGAAAGTCGTAATAAAAATCTAATGAGCTATGTCATAAAAAAACGAAATGAGGAAGATCCGTAAAATGTTAATTTAAGAGTTTTTGAAAAGTGTGAAATGTTTTATTTACACGCGTTTTAAAAGTGGAAAAAAAAATTATTTGCATATTTGTGAAATGTATACAATGTTTTAATTGTATGTTTTGAAAAGTGCGAAATGTTTTATTTGCATGTTTTGAAAAGTGCAAAATGCTTCATTTGCATGTATATGTACTTAAATATATTTCATTATTTTTGTAGATGGCCTTTATTGTTTTTGGTTAGAAATGGATATAGGTCATTTTGGTTCTTCATTCACGATATTAACAATGAACATATAGCAGTAAAGTAGAAGCGAAGCGATCAAGCGGTGAAATATTATGGCGTGTCATATATATTTGCCGTTCACTTAACGTTTAATCCATATAGTTACTGCATTCCTAATAATTCACATTTAAAATTGTTTTTAAAAAATGTCCTGCAAATTACTGAAACTAAAATTTAAAAATCAAAAAATTTCATCTTTCTCTTTTGTTGAATTTCATAGAAAAAAAATAAAACGATACATCAAGGCACAAGGCCAGCATCTGCCAGCATCGAACTAAGACAATCAGTATCTAAGAGAAATTATAAGTAAACCTAACTAATGTCAACCTCTGCTTTGTTAATAATTTATTAGCTCTCAAAATTTTCCTGCTAAAGTATTAAAAAAACGAAAAACGAATTAATTTCATGTCTTTTACAACTATGAACAAAAATGGAAATTGCAAATACACTAATTACCGAGAAGTTTAAAGACTATCCTGCGAATATAAAAGCAGCTTCTTTTAAACTTCTGTCCAGCACTTTGACTTTCACAGAAGTCCCACAAAATTCCCAAAAAATTATTCCAAACGGAACAAACTTTGGTAATAATGATGAGCCAAAGGTTCCGGTGTCAGTCCCAAGCTCCGATCAAAAGATGCAAAAAATTCAAAAACAAAAACAGAAATACTCAGAGGGATACATACAATCAATTGGTTCCCCTTCCCCGTCCAGGACGTCCAGCCATCCAAATCCAGCTCCAGTTCCAGCAACGCCACTCATACCTCTAACTAACCTAGCAAAAGTGCTCTCCTTACAATGTCATTTGTACGCCAAGTGTGAATTCTTCAACCCGGGTGGTTCCATCTTATTTCGTAAAGCTTTGCGCACAATTCAAAATTTTGAGAAAAACTTCGAGCTGTCCTTAGAAAAAAATCCCCAAAAAAATGAGGAAGAAGCATCTCCTGATAAATCGGCATTGGCCAAAAAACTTAACAGCAAATTCATCCCCCCAAGTCAGAGTCCAACCCTTATATTTCCATCCCCATTTCTGGGACCAGCGGGGGCCCTAATTGCATCTTGTAAAGGTTATCCATCTGTATCTATTGGGAATTCTATTGGAACTGAAATTTACTCAAATATTTTCACATCTCATGGTGCCTTTGTAACAGCAACATCATCAGCAGCATCCGTCCAAGACGCAGCTACGAACGCTAGTGCTGGTGACGTCACGGCTACTGCCAGTACACAGAAAAAAAACAAAATGTTTCTCGAATTTTTGAATTCTAAACTGAACGCAAATCAAGCGGAAGAAATTCAAAAAATTATTCCGCAATCAAATATTATATCAGATGACACTCAAGGGAATATCCCTCATACATGGGAAACATCATTAATCTCTGAGATTCTGGATTTTGAATTTGATTCTAATGCACGTCTAAACTCGAAGGGAAAATTTGAGGTTAAAAAAGGTATAAATATGCTCGTCTGTTCGGAAATTTGTTTTGCGGAATTATTCTCTGGATCCGGATCCGGTTCCGGATCTGGGCCTGGAGAAGGTTCTCAAACCGTTACCGGTACAGGCACTGGCACTCGTGAAGTTCACAATTTGATAAGAAAACAGTGCGACTTGCTCGTTGTTGTCGGACAGCGACCAGAGGCAGAATTTACTCAAACCTATACCAAATATTTCGACAGTTACCGGGTCCGTGCTCAATCTTCAATTCCTATTATTAATAAATATTATCAAATTAAGCTAGAAGAATCTTATGAAATGGGGAAACAACTCATTATTCACGAGGGGCTACTCTGTAGCCCCCTGGCAGGGGCTGTTTTGCTCGGCGCAGTCAAAGCCATCGATAAGTTTGGGCTTAAAAAAGAGACAGAGCGGAATGTGGTTGTGGTTCTGGATGAAAATCTCAGTTGGTACTCTCCTGTGGGCTTGGATTTCTTGTGTGATGACTGGTTGAAACTTAAAGGACACCTGAGCCGTAAAGGTAATAAACAATTTCCTGATTAACAATATTTAGCACGATGCATAATCTTTCAATATTAAATAATAATATGTTAGTAGCGTATATATTGCCAGTGAAGACTCAATCAAACTAACCCATTTCCAATTTGTATCTATAAGCAAAATAAATATGTACTATGCACTATCTTCAAAATAAAATTTAAATATATAATATATTGGTCCTAAAAACGGTTTGTATATTGTGTGCTAGATCATTTTGATAAAACTTTAATTGTTGTGCTTACTGTATACATTGTAGTAGAGTTAGAACAAGCTAGAAGATTCGACCCCTCTTTAACAGAAACAACAGCAGACTTCATGTCAAACTGGTGGATGGAGCAGGTTGTGGGGGACGTCCCAGTGAAACAACCAGCCTTGTTGGATCCTGATATGAATATTCGTGAAGCGATTCAAGCACTCCGCATACTCGAAAACGACCAGGCCATTGTCCAAGTTCAACTAATAAACCAGCAGCACCAACAACAGCATCAACATCGCTCCTCACGTCATGTTATACTAGGTGTGACGACCCTCTCCCATTTAGAATGTCAGCTCGACACAGGACACTTGCAACCCTCTGATACACTGGGAACTCAAGGAGCAACATTTAGAAATTTTAATATTGTTAAGTTTGATACAAAACTAGGTGATCTAGTCAAAACTGTTCTCCGAGAACGGCCCATATGTGTCATAGTTCAACAGATCTACGAATGCTCGCAGAGTCAGAGTCAGATTCGGGGCGGGATTGGTAGCGGTTGTGGCTCTGGCCAGCTGAATACTGAGGCTGAGGAACAGAAACTTGATCATAATTCCGGAAATGAAAGTCAAACTCAAATTTCAATCCAAATTCAAAATAGAAAAGATATTGTGTTGGGATTAATATCGGAATTTGACATTATGGACTACATTGCTACCATTGAGGAACATCATTTGAATAAATGCCCAAGTTGGAATTACAAAAGTTAGGAGAGCTTTCTTACTTGTCGCTTGTCGTTCTCGATCGTTATTAGAAGCTATCACTTTATTTTATAGTGCCAAAAAATTCGTATGTGTTTTAGGTGTTTTAAAATGAACGAAAAATTCAAAACTGATTGCTGATTTTATTATAATTATTCTGTTCTTAGATAATTTTAATTCTTATAGGCCTACACTACACGCAAAATAATCGATATCATGAAATATCAGAATAGTTGACAGTTACATCATGTTACAATAAATAAAACAGTTTTGTATATTGACATGACATACGACGAGTTCCCTTTTTTGTTCAGGGAAGTGTTCAAGTTTATAAAATATTTGAAAGTAATTAGCACGCACTGGAAAACTACACAACGAAGTTTGAAAAAGTAGTGCCCAGATTCCGGATTCAAATATCGATGCGATGGCATCGGATGACCTAAAATTGTTATTAATAAAATAGCAGCCAGTACATATATTTTCAAAGCAAAGGATTTACATTGTGAACTACCAAAAATTTAAGAATAGCCCGGGCGCTTATTCGAAAAAATACTGTACACTAAACTAATCTAAATACATTACACTTCGGTTCAAATATAGAGGTCATTCACCAGGCGTATCATGGATCTTTGGCGCAACCAAAGACGACTGACAGAAAAAAACTTAGTACATTACTAGAGACTAACTGGTAACTGGGAACTGGTACTTCACTGGTGCCGAAATCAAAGAAAACTCCCAGCCGCTACTTTCAGCAAGGAGTCGTCCATAACTGACAGCACTGTAGAAAATGATGTCTGTGTATTCATGACATCTCATGTTAAAGATAAGCATTTACGCAATATGCCTACTTAAAAGACGATGACAAAGGGCATAGTGTCGAGGGAATTTCGATGACGTTATGTATGCACAACTTTTCCACCGGCCTTCCCCTCTCCGACTTTTCAGTTTTCAGTAGAGCAGAAGCATCCCGCTCAAAGATCAGCAACTATCCATCACAGAATAAAAATATAGCGTATTGCAATGCCAATGCCCACCCCCACCCACTAATTAACCCTTCCACCCGTCTTCACCTTTCCGACTTTTGAGTTTTCAGGAGAGCAGAAGCCTCCCGCTCAAAGATCAGCAATTATCCATCATAGAATAAAAATATAGCGTACTGCAATGCCAATGCCCACCCCCACCCACTAGTTAACTCTTCCATCACGTGATCTCAGAAGTGTGTTATCCTCGTTGCTTATTGACGACGGTCACGTCCCGTCGCACGAGATACAGATACATTTACATTCGGGTGGGCGTTCCACAGATATTTCTCTCTCATGTTTAATCAATGTGAAGCCATCAGCCGTTTGGAGGTCCTTAGCACTGTAAAATTATAAGGACGACGACGACGCCGTATACACTGCTGACAGTAGTGCTGACTGTTGGCTTTCTTTTCAGTCAGAGATAGAAAACTTACCTTATTTCCAGGTGGAAGTACTTTCAACTTTGGGAAAGAGGTGGGGAAAATTTGAGGTAATTACTGTATCATAATTAATAGTAATCAAATTATTATACAGTTTGAATAGGGTTTAGTTTGATTGATTTTGAAAGAAGCTTTAACAACCTTAAACGCGGTTGCGGTTGGGAGTTGAAGGTGAGTTCATAATCATAAGGGGCCATGTACATATTACGTCAACACTTAGGGGGGGGGGTCAGACGATATTCGTAAAAATGTTGACCAAGTTGTTGACCAAGGAGCCTAGGGGGGGGGGGTCGTAGCCGGTTTGACGTCAACGTTTGTGAACAGCTTTTTTCTTCACATGCTTTTAGAATTCGCGAATTTTTTAAAAAAACGACCAAATTCAGTTTGTTTAAAAATACTTTAACTATGTACTCATAGATGGCGCCACGTCATTATGTTGAGTCAACACTTTGGGGGGGGGGGAGGGTATGCAAGAAATGTTGACCAAATGTTGACCAGCGATCCTAGGGGGGGGGGAGTCGGAAATCTGGAATTTTGTGTTGACGTAATATGTACATGGCCCCTAATAAAATTACATTTTAAAAAAGCAAGCATACGGTTAGCTGCCCACCGGTTGCAAGCTTAACGGTTTAACGGTTATCGCAAAACTTGCGGAATTTACTAGTATAGCTATGTAGCTATGTAACTCGCACAAACACACACGCCGAAACCCCTTTTCTCATCAGTTAGTTAGCCAGTTAAGTAGTAACAAGTAATAGTATTACCCTTCATCAGTTCTATTCACTGACTACTCAGCTATTATTTTCTTAAATCTGTTCTTATTCTGGTTTAACTTAAGTTTCCTTCTTGTAATTTGTGTATGTAGCATACCTTTATCAGTAATTATCTTCTCAAGCAAAGGTTTGACCGTTGGCTGGATTGTTAAAAAGTGCAAAATGGTTGGTTGGTTATAATATGTAATATAATATTTGTATGGTTCCAGCGTCTAGAAGATTTTCTTCGTTGTAATTTATTCTTTTATAAGACATCAATACAATTATTGTTTTTTTATTTTGCTTGTCTGATATTTTAATGAAGAGGAAAGAAGACTACAATACAGTTTTTAACCATTAGCGAGCATTTTATCTTACATCTGGTCAACAGTTGACTGTATTTGGTATTGGTGCTTCTGTTGACAGCTGATGTCACTAACTTTTCTTGTTCATTTTATTTTTAACTCTAGTTATTGTCGTCATCCTCATCACTACACACACATCCAACATCCGACTGTTAATATTCTCAATTGTATATTCTCGTCGTGGTTTCTTAAGCAGCCTTATCCTCTAGAACGTTGAGCAGAAGATCAAGATGGCCAGTCAAGTTGGAGTTTTGTGGATGGGTTCAGTAAGTTTTGAGTTTGTATGAATAAATGTATGTAACGTCAAACGTGAACTAAGCTGTTTGTAAGTGTTGTGGTTGTTTGTGCTGAAAATGGAGCCTTAAACTGAAATGGTTGACATTGCGTATATCGTTCATCCTTTTGGGCAAACAGCAGTAAATGCTTTGAAATGTATTAAAACCGGCGCGGTGGGGGTCTATTTAAAACATGTCTAGTTGATAATAATTTATTACTTTCGAATGGAATTAGTCGAGCTGCGGTAATATAATATGCGGTGTTGATAGTAAATTTTGTTAAATACTTTTATGTAACATAATATGATGTTGACAAGGGATAATAATCAATTTATTTAGTTGGCCTGGTACATGGATGAAGTGTACATACGAAGTGCGTTCAGCCGAATGGGTGTGGGGATCTCTGGAGTGAAAATGATGACATACAAATTCACCGGGAAGCCAGCGTCTTATTGCTTTGTCCAGTAATAGTTTTTTTTTATAATTATTGATACGAAATTTATTTAGTTAAATATCTCACATGAGACATTCAGTGTTAATAAGTCACCCATGCACTATGACGATGTTTGTTGTGAAGCTTTCCGGATGACTCCTCTGCTCTAAGTGCTATGCATAAGCTCAACAATAAAGTGATACCGAATTCCGCCCCAGCCTCAAAATTTCGTTTAAATCATTCTTCATTGAGAGGTGATCAAGCTTTAGATAAATTTTGGTCGCTTTGGGTCGGAGACTTAAGCCCTGATGTTGATGACTATACCCTCTACAAAGGATTTGCCTCTCGGTATTCAACCGTTCATTTGGCAACAGGTAAACGTAAACATCTAAAAACGTAAACATCAGTTAATTATATTTAGAATAGTTTTTTTTCTATATGGTTTTTGAGAGCCTATTTCCTTATTGGATTGGAATTAAAAATAATTTGGTCATTTCAGTTATTCTAGATGCAAATGGATCTAGTAAAGGATACGGGTTTGTTTGGTTTGCTGCGAAAAGGGAACTAAAAGATGCCTTAATGAAAATGAATGGGTGGATGGTAGCTCTGCATTTTCTTCTGTTATTGTATTAAAAAGTTAAAATCAAGCTGTTTTTGATGAAGGAGTTAGGAGTTGAGTTACAAAACAGTCCATATATACCTACTAGAAAGTGAAATTAATCAATACTTTTTTTCATATCCCGCAGGGAATTGGATGCAAAGCATTACGAGTGAATACAGCAGTTACAGTTACAAATCAAGGTAATGGAGGTCCGAAAGGAAATGGTCCTTCACAAGGACAATCCATTGCAGCAGTTCAAGCTAAGTAAGTGGTCAGTGGCAATTTTAGCGTATTTTGTTACCTAATGCTTTAATGCATTTGTGGAAGCGAAATTCGACGTTGTGTAATGCTTAAGTGAAGTGTTGAAAAAGTATATAATATCATAATATGTACGTGTATTTTTCAGTGATTCTCGAGCTGTATCGGCATCGCAATTGCCAGTTAATAGTGACTCCAAATCCAGTGAGGATGACAACTTTCTAATTCTGGATAAAGTAAGTGAAGATGTTTTGGTTTTTAAATACATTTGACTACATATTTTCTGTAAAGAACCAAACTGACCCATATCCATTTTTAGCTAAAAACAATTTCAACTATCTACAAGAGTATTCGAATGTCTTGAGAGCATTTAAGTAGAACATTTTGCACTTTTCAAACCCATGGAATTTGAAAATTTTGCACCTTTTCGAAAAAACATGGAATTAAAATATTTTGCCTCTTTTCAAAAACATGTAAATAAGGCATTTTACACTTTTCAAAAACTGTTCATGAACATTTTACGCCTGTTTCTTATTTTGTTTTTATGGCATAGTTCATTTTGATTCTAGCTTAAATTGGGTATGGGTCATTTTGGTTCTTCACAGACGATATGTAATCTTCAGTGGATGGCGGCTAGAAGTAAATAAACTCATTACCTAATCACTGCACTTTTCAGAAAGGGTCTCTTCCCTTGTTGAGATTCCCTAACTCTGGCATTTTTAATGGAAGTGGAGCTGAAGGAAGTGCTGCCATTGGTTCAAGTAACAGCCATAGCCACGGCCATTGTAATGATCAGGAGCGTTATCGGAACTTGAATTACAACTCCAATAACCATAATAATAATTGTGCATCCAATAATTATCAACAATTGAAATCGAGCCATCCCAACACGCAAAATTATCGTGGTCGAAATGTGTTTCATCCAAATCAGGAGCATAAACAGCAGTTTTCAAATAACAACAGGTAAGAAATGTAACCTTGTGTATAGCATATTACTAAACTATTGTTAGGCAGTTAAAATATTTATTTTAAAATTAATACAATAATAATATTATTACTAAATATGGGCAACATAAAATAAAAGTTTTTTTTATATGAAACTTTCCCAGCAGCCCTCCGAATGTAGTTACGTCTGCACTTTATTCAGCTTTGGCTAAACGAGATCAACGCAGGAACCCGCCGATGATGGTGAAAACTGGCAGAGTTCTCAAAAACAGTAGTAAGAATATTTCAGCTTGTAATTCGAATACACACTTTATTTAAAACAATTTTTGTTAATGTGTCATTTTAAAGGCCAGATATTACTTATTCTAAATTTCTCAATTTGCATAATTTCTTTTAAGCTTGCAGTTGTTGCAAGAGCATGCAGAATGTGGAGCAATTTTTGATTTTATTTTTACTTTCTATTTTCTATGATAAGCTGAAGGATACGTGTGTCCACGGTGCAGATGCAGATTCGTATGTAAATCTTACCGGGATCTTCACAAGTACACGCCGAAATGCAAGGCAATTGTGGCTTTAAATTGTTGAAGGCAATGTGGCAGTGACGGCTAAGGACTTACTCTGACTCTGGGAAGTAAACCGTTTGGTTGATATTTTCTTTTTCAAGGAAAGGAGAAAATATTTTTCTTTACATTTTATAGTTTTGTAATTTAATTTTGAATGTTATTATCAGTTTTCATTAGTTCACTTATACTTTCTTGCAAAATGTAAGTAGTAAATATTATATATTCATTATCTCAATTCTAAAGGGTGTCTACTTAGTATACATATCCTTAAAATTCCCTCCGTGTCACTAAGATATTGAATTTATAAGACTGCTTGTTAGCGTAGATTTCGGTAGGGTCCAACATGTATTAATAGTTAATAGTGTAAAGAATAGCGTACTGCTTCGTTAGTTTTAACTTTACACTTTCTTTTTTCTTTTTTGTAATATAATTTACAAGGACATTATTTTTGTACTAATCTTGGTCGATTCATATTCCGTTGTTAATTATAAGTCAAATCCTTCTAGTATTTTAATCTTTAATTCCAGTGACTGGCTGAATTTGAATTCTGTCTAAACATTATTAATTGAGACCAGTAGTCCACCAGTAGTTGTTTAACAGTGCATGAAATATGAAATGAACTAATTTAATCCCAATTTTTGACGATCTCAAAGTATGACAATAAAACAAAGTGACACGATATTCAGTGAAAAAGCAGTTTTTGAGTATGTAGTTACTGCATATAAATTACATTCTACTAAATTGCACTTTCAGTTCTTCAAAATACACATTCACATAATTTGCTTTTTCGGAAGATTTACAATAAATTATTAGTATTAAAAGATAAGAGTATTTTTAAAACAAGGGGTGATGATATTTTTTCTGAAATAGTGAAACTTAAGAAGTCATAAGTAAGTAAATAATGACGGATATCGGATGTTTCATATTTTCAGTAAAATATTTTCAAAGTACTGTTTTGCTCCTCCGCTATTATACATTGTACCTAGGGACGTCCATCAATGACTTTTAGGAAAGAGGCAAATATTTTACCCCTCCCTTCCACCGCCTAGCCCATGTACATTGTAGTGTCCTACTTAATACTAGTAAGTAACCGCAACTAACCCCAAGGGGTCGTTCATAAATGAAAGCATGGGTAGGCTCCACGGGTCCACTTGCATAGTGACATCTATATTAAGATGATATCCATTTACACAGTGGGTAAGGTACATGATGACATCATTTATGCACGACCTCCAAATAGTGCAGCTTTTCAATAAAAGAGAAGTCTCTCCCATTCAGGCTGAAGCTTGAAAATCCGAAATGCAAAACGGACTAAGTACGACGTGCTGCTCACAAAATTCTAACTTTAAAGGGTTTCTATTTTTCAACTACGCATTTTCTGTTAGGACATTTTAGACGCATTGCAAACGCGAACGTTCTGCTGACGAAATTCTCGCTAACCATAATATTTGTATAAGAGAGCTTTTCGACTTTTGTTCGTAGTAGTCAGAACAGTCTTGGCCTAGGTATGGTAGGGGAAGGAGTGTCGCGTGTGTTCTAAGGATCATCGTAACGACTCACGTAAGACTAGTGCCGTAATATTGTAAAACTATTGTAAGAATAATATTGTATTGTATTGTAAATTAATATTGTATTGTAATTGTAATTGTAAATTACAATACAATTACAATATACAATTGTAATTTATACTTTTGGAACCTTAATTAGACCCCTAATTAGGATTAAATTACTGACTTGATATTTGCCGTGATAAATATCATGTAGATACACGATTGTAGCGTAACAAAGGCTCAGAACACACTGCAGAAAATAAATTTGATATTGTATTGTAATTGTATTTACAATTACAATTGTAATTGTAATTTTATAAAAAATACAATTACAATTACAATTTACAATATTACGGCACTACGTAAGACGCACTTTAATTGTTCATTAAGGCTAAGTACTTTTTGGTCTGTTATATTTTCAGGGTTTTCAGCTCTGTCAAGGAGAACAATATAATTAATACCAGCGTTTTCAGAGTTTTAGAATTAATAATCACTAATTACCGATTAAGGGTAGGGTCAGGTAATTGCGTTTTCCTCGTCATCACGTCAGTTTTCAACAGCAAAACATTAGCACCGACAAAGGGAATTTTCCCCATAATAGTAGAAGAACGAACCCTATTTTTTTATGCAGATGCAGGTAGAAATTATTTTGCTGTCACTGCTAAGTTTTCCTGCGCTGAAAACTGACGAGACTCGATGAGTTACTCGAATAATTGAATTTTCAAAAAACATGTAAATGGAACATTTTGCACTTTTCAGAAATATGTAAGAAGAATATTTTGACTTTTCCAAAACATGCAAATAATTTTTTTTACATTTCAAAAGATGCAAATAAAACAACACTTTTTTCAAAGCATAGCTATAATAAAGTAGAACATTTAACACTTTTCAAAAACATTCAAACAGCAATTTGCGCTTTTCTGAATCAAGTAAATACAAATTTTTCACTTTTCTGAAACATGTAAATATAACATTTTGTCTTACCAAAGAAAACCATCAATAAAATCAATATGGTGGTTTTTGTATGGAAACAAATTGCTGCAGGCCTAAAAGTAATTCCTTTGTCCAGTCCTGGTGTATTTGATTTTGGTTTATCATAAGCATGATTGTTTAATAAAAGTTTTAATTGTAGGAGATAATAGCAGAGTAAAATGAGTGCGGAAGAAGAGAGAGCGGAAGCTAATAGGACTGCGACTGGTGATAATGGTCTTGAAGAAATTCGATCTCCATCGCAATGGTCGATTATTAGTGACGTCGGTCAGGGAGACCACAACTATCGAGATCGTCATGAAGTAAGTTAATAAGTCATAAGTTGTTGGTTGTTAAATGTAGCTCCTACATATCTATTGTGTGCAGTGGTGAAATGTTGAACATTCTATCTGAATAAGGCTTTTCAACTTTTCACGATATGTATGTCGTAGCCCAGAAGAAGTTTAGTCCCTTGGACCAAAGGACTAGGCCACAAGCTTCTGGAGTTCGGGACTAGTCCACAAGGTCAGTCCACAAGCCGCCGTTTCTCTCTCTCCTTTTCTGCCACTGGACTAGCCCACGAGAAGAAACTTAAACAAAATAGTATATTAATTAATGCATAGCTAATCCAACTCAATAATGCATTGTCGAAAACAGTGTCTATGTAAAAAGGTTTCTCTTTCAATCTAATTTCAATATACTTATTTTATTTAATGCTTCAACTTAAACAACTCAATATAGATTATAATCGAATTAACACTCGTAAAAATTGTGCTCGGGATTTAGCTTTCCACATCTTAAAAATCTCAAAATAATTATCGGTAGGTATTTACATAAAATAATGAATCTGAATATTTAATCATTAATACAGAGGGAAGAATGAGGGTGACATTTAGTTCCACAGGGTATTTTGTTTCGCTTACATAAACAGCGCTTAGTTATGCATGTACTTTTACACTTACAAATTGACGATACCGCTGACCGCTGAAGCCGAGTAGGACGTTGTAGATCTGTACGCTGCAGTTAATTTAATAGGCGAATTTGAAGCAAGTGAGAAGTCAACAGTTGGTCCAGTCCAGATTGTTACCTTATCCTCATGCAAATTTCTATCTATTATTCCAGCATTGCACTGTAGCTGAAGTACACCTTTTAAAGTTTTCTTTAGGACTTTACACGGAAGCAAAGTAGGGCAAGTATTCGACCGGTCAACTTTAGGAATACGAATACCTACAGTATCGCCAACTTGAATATTTTTTTCATCCATTTAGAGTCTCCGTCTGCGACCGACCTCATGTCAATGCAATCTACTTGTACTCTGTCCATGGGCCCCTTAGCATAAATTGGAATCCCTGCGATTGGCTTCAGTATTGGTCGCCGTGTAGCGCAATGCACACATAGGCGAATGTAAAGGGATAAAGCTTCTCTGAAAACATAGTGGTAATCCTTTAGTAATTTCTTGTATGTGGAGTCTCTTCCGCCGTGCCCTTAAAAATATTTGAACTTTTTACACATACTACTACGGCAAATAGTCAAGCTTAACACACACCAGCATTAGTTATTTATGCTTCCTACACACATAATAATAACAATATAATATACTGGAAATAATTTAACTTAAAATTGATAAGTTCTACGACGTCGTGATTATATTTGCATTGCATCCTTTATCAACTTTGAATCTGCATGAAGTATTAGACTACAACTTACTGTACGAGGAATAAGAGAGAAAGAGAAACCTTTTTACATTGACACTGTTTTCGACATTGCATTATTGAGTTTGATTAGTTGCGCATTAATTAATATACTATTTTGTTTAAGTTTCTTCTCGTGGGCTAGTCCAGTGGCAGAAAAGGAGAGAGAGAAGCAGCGGCTTGTGGACTGACCCTTGTGGACTAGGCCAGGAGATCGCGGCTTGTGGCCTAGTCCTTTGGTCCAAGAGACTAAACTTCTTCTGGGCTACGACATGTATATGCGACGTTTTGGGTGACTGGCAATAATCCAACTCATTATAACCATTACTATTCACTACGTTTCAGAACGGATCTCTTCCCTTATCCCTCAACGCTGATAGAAGGAATCCGGAAGACCAGACTCGTTATCGTTCTGAAATTCGGAGCCGCCATCTTGACGGTGCTCTTATGACCCATGTACTTCGAAACTATGGTATGAATCCCGAAAATCCATTTCCTGTTGCTACTATGATGCCGTTAACGTTCACGAAGGAAGTTGTTGCTGAAAAAGATCCTACTACGGGGTCAACGGGATCTCGGCCTGTACCAACAGAAACTCGTCAAAGCAAATACTCTGCTGCAGACCACGAGACTGGAACTCGAAATAAAAACCACAGTCGACAAAATTCATCTAAACGGGAGCATTGTCGGAACCAGAACGGAAACCGGAACGCTCAAAAATCCAGCAGTTCTATTCGTCAGAATGATTCGGGCTCGGTTTCGATGCCCAATTCGATTAAACCCAGAGATAGGAGTGTGGAAAGGGGAGCTGAACGAAGTTCTGTGAGGGGCTCCAGTCAGGTCCATAGTCATGGCCATGGCCATGGCCATGGTAATGAGCAACATCGCGACCATAAGTATGCTTCCAGTTCAAGTTCTCGACCATCTAACCACCATACCACGCCTGATTATCGTGGTCGAAATTTGCTTCATCAGCATTATTCAAAAGACGGGTTAGAAATTCACTAAAAAATAAAAAAATGTGGAACCTTGTTATAACACTGTATTACTAGACAATTAAAATATTTAATTTAGACATTAATACTAGTAATTCTTACTATGCGATATACGGGGCAGTAAACATTAAATCCGATTTTGTTTATACTAGGAGCCGACCCAACTCTTCAAACGTAATTGCTAATTCTGCATCCTGGGCAAAGGCACCGATGGCTAAAAAGGGAAATCAAGCAAACTCACCGATGATGTGGAAAATTCGTCGAGTTCTCAAAAATAGTAAGAATTTCAGCTTGCAAATTTATGTTTTCTTTATTTCGATCAATTTATTGTCTTATTTTGAAGATCAGTTATTATACTTACATTTGTTGATATAAGGGCATAATGTGGAATTATTATTTAATATTGGTAATATTGGTATTATATTTGCTTTAATGATATATAGCTGAAGGATGGCTGTGCCCATATTGTAATGGCAGATTCGTAAGTAAAACCTATCGGGATACACACAGCCTCACACAAAAGTGCCAGCAAATTGTGAAATTGATGAAGGCCAAGGCAAGGAGGAATTATTCCAGCTCTGCATGGAGGAAATGAAGTAATAACCCTTTTGATTTGCAAGAAAGTAGGAGAAAACCTTTTACTTTGTTACGTTTTAGTTTTGTAATTTAATTTTTACTTTTATTAGCATTATTTTTATGAAAGAATTCTCCGAGTTTTTAATTTACTCACAGAATTCAGAATTCTTTAGCTATAAGACTTAAGTAAGTAACATATCCCACTGAAATAGACTCACTCTGATTTTTGAGGGTAGTAGGAATAACCGAATAACACACTGAAGCAAAAGAACATTTTACATGCAAGATTATGAATACGAAAAATTACTAGAAAGTACTGATCAAGTTATACATATAAAGAACCTGATCAGCGTAGCAGTATGAAATAAAGTGAATTCAATATTAGTGGACGCAAATTAGATTTTTAAAAACATGATTTTATGTAAATCACGAATAAGTTTTTGCATTTATTTGGATTTACGAACCAGGATTCGCGCTTGATATAAATAGCATTTATGCATACTTTCAACTTTACGTAACATACTTAAACTTAAAACAAAATTTTATATATAAATGTATATTATAGTTCAATACATAAGTCATTAAATGCCTTCAATAATTACGAATACACTATTTTAAATTGTATTGTATGATGTGTGTAATAAAGCTTTTATTAAACTAATTTGTATGTACATATAGGCATAACTATCTTACTACACTTATTTAAAATGATTGTATTATGGTATATTTATTGGATAAAGATATTCGTAAAAAAGATATAAATAAAGCAAATTATTACAAAATCCAAATAAACACTTTTATATTACATACGTACTTACTATGGACATACAAACTACAATTTTCTTATACTTTTATGCATTAACTAAAAAGTAGTGAAATTACTGTTAAGTCATTTGTGCATACAGTACATCCTGTACTCAATGTATATTTCAAATCAACGTCTAATAGGTCGAAGCACATAAATACATATTTAATATATTACATAATTACATAATATAACGTATTTTAAACGACTAATCAACAAAAACGATGAATCGTAATAACTACACGAATTTTAATAGGCACGTATTTGTTTAATCATTATTACATAAAATTAAGTAGGTACCTCAATAGGCAAATAGATGAATACAAGATATGTACGCATTGTAGTTTTTCAGTAACAGTAACTGTGAAGTCCGTCAGTCATTAACTGTACGCTAAAATATTACAGCTATATAATATATAATATAGGCTTAAAATTATAACACTGCAAACAATTATATAAAAACAATTTATAAAATATTCCACAATAATGTTTCTTTAAAGGTATAAAATTATTACAATACGCTTATTATAGTAACCAAAAAAATGTTCAAAAACTTTAATTGTGATACATAATATCGTAAAGGCAAATTATCAGAATAGAATTACCTAAATATACAGAACTACTACTTAAGTACACTACTTTACAGTATCATCAACATTATAATATAATCAGTCTATGTAATTAACATCGTAGTTGTAAAGTTCGAAAATACGAAATTTTTTATTAAACAAAACTAATTAAAAGATTATTAAAAGAATAAGAATATATAGGGTGGCACTTGGCACTGCACTGTACTCACTTATACAGTCGATGGGCTATCGTTCTATAATTTATTATGTACTAGAAAATAAAGTGTAAATAATTCAATTTTATGAATTTACCCTAAAATAATTTTTACAATTTTGTTAAGTAACGAGTAAAATTTTAAGTAATTACTAATATATTTCTAGTATAATAAATGCATATTTTGGTTTATACTAATTAATTGCTAATGTATGCCTAGGCTACCTGCACATTTATCAACACTACTTACACAAAACTATTGGTAAAGTAAACTAAACTATATAGATAATTGATATGAACTGATTAAAGCTTCATATGAAATGTGATTGTAACAACTTTTTGAGTATAAACATAAAAAAAAACGCTAAAATCATATTATTGCAATCCAAACCCACTGCACTGCGAATAGCGATTGTTCTGGTTCTGGTCCTGGTTAAAAATACAAGCATCGAAGTATCTATTGTATAAATAGTAATAATAATAACTGATTGTAAAAAATTCTGCGATGCACCTATACAAACTAGTAAAAAAGGACAAATTGTATTAAAATAATTACTATAATTACATAAGTATTATAGCCTAAAATATTTGGTAATTAGTTCGCAACAAAAAGTTTTAATAATAATTATTAGCTATACTATCTACTTAAATGTGCTAGCATTCTGAAGACTGCTGTCCGAAACTACTTAAATTAACGGGAACTTTGACCTTGCCCCCAGTTCCGCGGACAGGGGAATGTTTTAAACTTCGGGTAATAGCTGAAGATCCAGGAGATTTCTCAGAGCTCCGTTCTCTCTCCCGACTCCGCATCTCAATGGCATTGACCATGACGTGAGTCATGCCGATCCCGCCGTTACTTTTCCCATTATTTGAATTACTTGAACCTAGAAAGCCTAAGGAACTTTTCGTAGTAACTACACTTCCATTGTCAGTATTATTAGGATTATTATTTTTATTGTGTCCGATTTTCCCCTCATTCGAGATGGCTGCTACAGACAATGGTGCTCCATTATTATTAGGATTCGGATTTGCCATTGGCCCCTTTCCCCCGACACCCACACCAACCCCAACACCATCACTAACATTTCTGGAGGCAAAATAAACTGCAGCTGCCGTTTGAATTAAATCATTCTGAGCCATTGATGGGGAGTAACTTCCATACTGACTGTCCGTCAACGAGCGTCCGTCCCCCTCATCTCTATCTCTCCTGGATAGATCACTGGGTGAACTTTTGGAGCTGGAGCTGCTCGAGCCTGCATTTCCAATATTATTTGTGAGATGGGATAGATTGATACTTAAATTGACAGGAGCTTGTTTCCCGGGAGTTTTGTTGCTGTTGTTACTGCCGGTGATAGGAAGCGTTGGCATGTCATCGGACGGGACTTTAATTTGACTCTGATTTTTAACTTTACTAATGCCATTAACCACCACTGCAGTGTTCGTGCTATTGGACGGGAGAGTGGTTGTCTCAGCGACAGTGACTATATTTGCCGTCCGAGACATGGCCATTGCCATACTTGACTTGGGGATCCCACTCGTTCGCTTCCTTGGAACAGGGGGGAAAGCTTTGGAGGAACTCTCAGCACAGGAATCTTCGGCACATGAGAGTTGGTCAAAGGTACTGAGGGTCTCATCCATACTCACACAACCTCCCTCTGTGTCACTTTTGTAGTCGTCCTTTTTCTCCTCAATCTGACTTAAATTGAGACGATTTGTCATGAGGAGCTTGGTGAGGGGTGGAGCGAGACCGAGTCCAAGATTCCTCTCATGATAAAGGTCACTGATGGGCAGCTCTCGGGTTGATTTTAAAATGTGGTCGTGAAGGTTTGTTGAGGATGATGATGATAGTGATGATCCGCTGGCACTGCTCCCTCCTGCAGTTGAGCTTGTATTTGTAATTCCGACAGCAGCTGTAATTGAAGGCCCTTGGCTATGCCCTCCATGACTGTGGCCAGTACCAGGAACGTTATTGATAGTATTATCCTTCAACTCATGAATTTGAATTTGAGCTTGAGTTTGACTTTTACCCGGGAAAACATTTCGAACTTTTAACCAAGGCTTAGTATTAGTATCATTATTGCTGGATTTCCTAGAGCCCATGTTGCTCATTTCATTAATTTTCCATGTCACTCTTTTGGGTGAGCCTGAATTTCCAGATAATTCAAAACCAACGGCACCGCCTGGGTGCAAGCTCTGCTGCTGTTGCTGCTGTAGGATTGTAGAATGCCCCGATGTTTTTCGGATCGGTGCCACACCACAACCACCACCGAAATCACTATCACTCTCTTGAGAGTCAAATCCAGAGCCACTAGACAAAGTTTTTCCGAGATTCTTGTGATTCATACCAATGTTCAAATTCATATTCATACCAAGAGCTGTGAGATGACTCGCAAAAATTGGGTCTGGATGTCCATTTTGAATTTGTTGGAGAGGGAGTGTCAATGGTAAGGGTGGCGGGGCACGTCTCCGAACTGTGGTCAGACCATTTTCCCAATCCGTCATGGAGCTTCCACTACTAGAGCTGTCCGCTCTCTGAACAACGGAGAGTGATGAAGGGTTGTTACTATATGTAGGGATTTGACCATGTGTCGTGTTAGAAACGTGTGATTTTGAATTGGAATTATTATTTTGGCGCTGATTTTGATTTTGAGGTCTTGACTGTGGGATGGGTGGTCGTCCGGTAGAGGGTGGTTTTGGAATAATAGAGTTGTTCGTAATAGACATTATTTTATTCCCGGCGGCTGTCTGTGGGAATTTGAGTTCAAATTGATCCCGACAGATCGGGATATTTAAATTAGTATGACCATCCGGCTCACCCCGACTTCGAACATAACTCGTAAATGCACCCTTTCCCATGGCAATCTGTTGACGAACTGGAAGGTATGGGGCGGGTTGCATGGCCATGGAAGTCACTACTGGACCGTGCCCAAGCTCTTCCGAGCTGAGTTCCAAACTTTCTAGGGAGATTGATCGACCGAATTTTGATTTAGAAGAATTTGATTTCCGATTATTGTCTGAGTTGTCTAGATGGGAATCAAATAGTGCAAGCGCAGCTTGAAGGGCAAGTTGGAGCATTCGAGAATTGACATGTTTCCCCACACCAAGAATAACTTCATTTTCGCCAACTTCGATTAAGTCGAAACCTGGAAACAAAAATTACACAGTTAGTTTTAGTTAGTTGAGAAAGCGAAATAAAAAAACGCTAAAATAATTTCATAACGTCAGTTAGGTTGCAAAATATAGTGTCTGCAAATGTTCGAAAGCTTTTAGGCATAATTTTTAAAAAATGCAAAAATTACCTAATGAAGCTAAAAGTTCATGGCATCCAGCAATGCCCCACAATTTCACATTGATTTTCACTTCCACAGCTTTTTCAGCCTCCATATCCTTATTAATGGCCATCTCAGCAATTGCTTGTCTTAAAATAGAAATAACATCCTCTCCAGCTTCAGGTGTAGATAGCAACTTGGACAAAGCATGAACGGATGGTTGAGATAAGCCTATAAAGTAAACAAATAAAATCCCATGAAATTACATATTAAATACATAAGATTAATTAAAAACTGAAATTGAGCTAAATCTATACGATTTTTTATGACTGAAGATTCGAGGTTGCAAACATAGTATCACAACGAAAATATTAACGTAAAAATTTTAATAACAAAATAAAATTTACCTAGTAAAGCTTGTAGATTTGCACTACACTTGACAAGCCTCTCGCCTGGATCACTCTGTGGGAAAAATACAGCAGCTGGAAGGCCGTTTGAAGCGGGCTCAAAACGAAATCCAACTGACATCAGAATCTCCTTCCAACCCGACACCGTCCCCACTTTATTCTCAATACTCTTTTGTGTCGTGTACATGGCATTGCTTTGTCCATTATGAATTCTCTGCAAGGATTTTTCCACCTAAAATTCAATAGACAAACAAAAATTAGAGAAACCTTAACATTAAGTTTAGAAATAAGAAACTTAGACCAATAAATGCGCAGCTTTTATATTTTTTAAAACCGAAAATCAAAAATAAACTTAATTCGTAAGATACAAACCAAAATCACGTGTCTTACCAAATGAAGTGTAACTCTCAAAGCATCCCTTGAGCGATCCGGAACTTTCAACAACTCCCAAATAGCTTGACTCGTCAAAGCCACCTTATGCGACAATTGAACATCGGATCCAATCAGAAGATATCCTGACCAATTAGCTGGATGAGCAAAATGTTTCGTATGTTGAACTGTGAGCATCGCCTCCGTCACAGCATGACTCACCCTTGACCCTTGGAGTAGGCTTGAGTACAGGGCTCGGAAAAATATCTTAGAGGCTGTCTCCGGCACAGGCCACAGTGTTATAATGACAGCGATTGCCCCCGCAGCCAGAAGAGCTTTTGACAGGGAAATGATGCTCTCGGACGTAGCAGTCTCATTCTTATCCCTTGTATGACAAGAACTCAGAATAACTAACTTGGCACAAAGTCTTAATTTCAAAATATCTGCAGCTGTGAGTAAATAATCTGATAAGGCTGGGCTCTCCTCACAACCGTCATCGAAATCCATGTCCATATCATCATTATCTTTGTTGGAATTTTTATTATTATCATTCATTTTCTGTCCAGGACCCGATGAGCCAGAAACAGGACCAGGAGATAAAACGAGAGCAGATAATCTCCACGAAATATGCGTTGCAAAATGTATACATTCTGCTGAGGAAATTTCTTCCAAGATACTTTCCTTCGTTGCTTTATTTCCAGTGAGTGACTGACACTGTAAAATCTCTGCAATCATATTCGCTTCATTCTCAGAACGTGGAATATCATCCCAACCAAATTGGTCGACAACATCTTGTGGAAGGAGCGGATTCCCAACGACAAGAGGAAGGCCTTTAATATCATTATTATTGTTAGATTTCTTCCCCCCTCCTGACACTGCCGTAGACTTTCCACTCCCATTCAGACTTGAACTTGACCGAACGGAACTCAGACTGGGTGTGACAATTAATTTAAATTTCTCACAGAGATACTCGTCACTCGGAGAACTTCTTAAAATTGGGAATGGGACAAGGAGTAAATCATTTTCCAAGACGAGGATTAAGTCCTTCATACATGTCTTATCCAGGAGAGTGAGTTCCTCCTCAAAGGGGCCAATCAACATTTGAAATAGGGAACGGAGACAGGAGGGACCTTGCCATGTACAATTATTATTCCTCCCTCTTGATTTAGAGCCCCTTGTCGAACCAGAGCGGCTACTACCAGCTCCACCCCCACCTCCACTTTTAACACTCCCTGTTGCACTCCCAACACTGAACAGACTGGAGAGACTATAGCTACTACAATTAAAACGATGGTTCCGGCTCACCATTCGAAGGAAACCGGTCTTGTCATTATCTTGATTTAACTTGTCACCTAATTCTTCCAAATGTTGAGACCATAGGTCACCATTATTGTCCCCACTATGATTATCTCCTGAACCACCACTCAGATTGTCAGTAGAATTTGAATTTCCAGAAAAATCAATGCCCAGTGCTTCCCGCGTCCCTTGAATATATTTCTCAAGGAGGGAGCCCATATTTGTGGGTAATTCTGGATCCGGATTCTCGTCATTTTCTTCATCATTATTTATGCAAGATTCATGAAATTTAACGATACCCCTGTCCGGGATAAGGAGCCAAGAGTACAGAAATCCGCCGGCAATACTAAAGTACAGTACAGCAGCACGAAGTCGATTCACACGTTGAATAAGACCGTCCACAGTGTTTAAAGTAGTGTTAAAATGGTTGAAATTATTTGAACTATTACTATTACTATGATTATTATTGTTTGAACTTAGTTTAAGTGTTATATTTGCGAGTGTTCGACTTTTCTCCGCTATTAAAAGTCCCACGTCTGTCCTTCCTATTGGAACTAAAATCCTTTGAAGTGCTTGGTACGATGCAATTTGCCGATCGAAGAGTTGCATGGAGTATTCACTCAAACTTCCAGCTTGAACTCTCATCATTTCGATGAGGTCCGTGGATTTTTCAAGATGGACCAGTGCACTTTCCAAGTCACCATGTCTCCATAGGGCAAGCCCAAGGAAGTGACGGATTTTAGACTCCTCCTCCTTCCCTTTATTATCCTGGATTTTCTCGGCGAGTTGAAGGGCCTGTTGTAAATAAGCGACTGCTTGGATATTATTTCCAACAGCGTGATGGATCCTTCCAATACTACTATATGCACTAGCTTTAATAATTAAAGTCCCTCCAACCCCAGTCCCAGTAGTTCCATTCCCATTATTAGAGTCGACGGAAGTATTACTTGAGGAATTGCCACCATCCAGCTGAGAGGCGAGATTCAAATGTTGTTCTTGACATCGGAGAGCTTGTTCAAAATTCCCCATAGACTCGTGAACAAGACCAATATTCCCATAAGCTCTGGATCTCCCAGCTAAATTCCCGATTTCTTGAGAGGTTCGAAGATCGATTTCATGATACTGAAGAGCTTCTGTATGCTCGCCCATAAGGTGACAAGTCCTCCCTAAATTGGAAACAGCATTGGATTCTAAGGAACGATCTTCAAGGGATTTTGACAAGTCTAATTGTTTCTGGAAATACTTGATAGCTTGTTCAAAATTTCGAAGTTCCAGATGGGACAGACCAAGATCTTCAAAAGCACCTACTTTGAGTGTGGGAAGGATGAGGGCAGTTTCGGCAGGATTTGAATTTGAATTTAAAATTGAACCAAAATTTGAGTTTGAAAATTCAGATTCGTTGTTATTGTAAGGGAAAAGAAGACTAGCTGGTGGGATAGTATTTGTACTGGTGAGAGTAGATGCAGAGTGATCACTCGCCCCGCTACTACTATTATTACTGGACGAACTCGACTGCGAACTACTATTACTACTACTACTATTATTTGGCACTGACACGAGTAATGCAAGTCTCTTCTCGAAGAAACTCACAGCAGCGGAATAATTCCCAATGGAACGATTTGCTTGACCAATGGATCGGAAAATCCTTTCTTGTTCCCTCAAATTTTGCGCTTTACTCGAAATTTGTAAACTCCGCTCATAGTACTGGATGGCATGTTCGTGATCACTCAAAGCACTGAAGCAGTCCCCGAGATTCCCAAAGGCACGCCCCTTCTCCAGCATGGCGGTACATAGGACTGTGGAGGAACTGGAGGAGGAGGAGCTTGAGCTAGAACTAGACATGGATTGGCTCACAGACACAAAGACGGACTCGAGAGCGCTGAGCTGTTGTTCAAAATAATTCACAGCATCCTGATAGCTCCCAAGATTAATCCGCGCAATCCCTAAATTCCCAAAAGCATGCGCGGCACTTACACCATCTTGAAGTTCCTTCGCTCTCTCGAGCATCTCCTCATAGCACTTGATGGCACTCGTATAGTTTCCAAGGGACATATGCACTGCACCAATATTTCCATGAGCTCGGCATTCCCCCCTCGTGTCATTCGTCTCTTGAAGAATTGTTAATTCCTGGGTGTGAAATCCGAGAGCTCGGTCATAACGTTTTAGTACACGATGAACCATCCCAAGAGCACCGTAGGCAGTCGCCTCCAGGGACTTGTCCGAATTAGTCTTGGCAAGCATGATTTGTTTCTGATACACTTGCACAGCCTCTTCCGGTTTCCTTGTCTTGAGTAAAATATTTGCAATATTCCCCAAAGCACGGAACTTACTCGGAACATTTTTACTTGAGTGAGCCACTGCTAAAAATAATTTCTGGCATTCTAAAGCATTATCGAAATTTCCAAGGGCAAGGTGAGTGAGTCCAAGGTTACAGTAGGCACGGGCAATATTATTTTTATTTTGGAGGTCTTTGGCAAGTGAGAGATCTTGGTCATAGTAGCGGACGGCCTCCTTATAATTCCCTAAGGAGTAGTGGGCATAGCCGAGAAAATGACAGGCTTTAGCTTCCCCCTCAATATCTGACAATTCCTGTGACAACATTAAATAGTTCTCATAGAATGGGACAGCCTGGGCAAAGTCACCATGAGAGGAGTGACAATTTCCAAGATTTAAAAGGGCACATGCCTCCCCTGAAGTGTCCTTGAGTTCTCGGGAAATATTTAGATGGGAGTGGTAGTGGACGAGGGCTTTTTCAAACATTCCCATAGCTTGATAAGCCACGGCAAGATTTCCATGCGTGGAGGCTTCCGAACTCCGATCATTGACTTCCTTAGATATGGCCAGCTCCTGCTTATGATACTTGATGGCTTGTTCATAGTAGCCCATGGCATTATACGCATTCCCAATATTCCCATAGGCTCTCCCCATCCCAGCACGGTCATGGAGACTTATGGCAATGCTCAGATGCGCTTGATGTAGCTTCAAGGCAGCATCGTGGTCATTGAGCAATTGGAATACGATCCCTAGATTTGAACAAGCCCGTCCCTCTGCTACTTTGTCTTTCGTCCCGAGGGCCATGTCCAACTGTTTTTCATGCCACATTTGAGCCACTTTGTAGTCGCCCATGCAGCGGGCGGCATGACCCAAGCCAGCATAGGCACGAGCCTCCACATTCTTATCGTGGAGCTCTTGAGCTATTTTGAGGACGTGATTATGAAAGGAGATGGCTTGGTCGAAATTTCGTCGGTAGTGGTAGGAGGAACCGAGATTACTGTAGGCACGGGCCTCCTCTATTTTATTCCCGAGTTGTTTGGCAAGTCGGAGATGCTCCATATGGCAGTCGATGGCATTGTCAAAATCCCCCATGACAAGGTAGACGGCTCCGACATTTCCGATTTCCCGGGCTTCCTGGAGTAAGTCACCCATTTGCTTCACGAGTTGAACACATTGCTTGTGGGATGCGAGGGCGTTCGCGTAGTCTCCTATGGCTGTGTATACGTGACCTGCAAAACAATAACCACATCAAATTTATATTCATAATATATAGCAGGCAACAGATATATCGTCAGTGAAGACTTAAAACGGCTAATGTTCAGTTTAAACTAGAATTACAATGTGCTTTGGCAAAAAACACATTAAATATGACAAAAGTACATAATACAATACGCGTAAAATGTTAATTTGTCGGAGTTTTTTGAAAGTGCAAATTGTATTATTTACACGTGTTTGAAACTTGCTAGATATGTTTATTTATATGTTTTTGAAAAGTGCTAATTGCTGTATTCACATGTTTTTGAAAAGTGCAAAATGCTCTATTTACATCATTTAAAAAAAGTGCAATTTGTTCTATTTACATGTTCTTTGAAAATCGTAAAATAAGGTTTTTACATGTTTTCAAAAACCGCTAAGACTAAAATTTTACTTACAAATCCAACTTACTATCTGCCAGAAGTAAAAATAAAACGTAATTTTAAATTACTGTAAAGAATTTAAGATATTTTGAATTTTTGTTAAAAATACAATTAGCTCATTTTGAATCATTGCAGTTTTGACATCAAAAAAGAAGGAAAGCGACCATTACAAAACTTAAAACCCTCTCCATCAGAACTATTACAACCTTAACACTGCACTGTGCCGACAAAATATTTTCTCTGCATGTAGCCCCTTAGGAGTTGTTAGGTTTCAGAGAATAATGTACTACATAATAATATATAGCTTGAATTACACGTTAAGAAACAATGTAGACGATGAGTAAAAGCAAAGTTAGATAGTTTAATTTGAAATATTCTTGAAATTACCTAAACTAGTTAAAGCAGCCGCGGCAGCATGTGAGTCTTTACACTTCATGGCAAGAACGAGTTGATAGCGATGAGACGTTAAAGCTTCCTTGTAATTTGTTTTAGAAAAATACGCCGACCCCAGATTTCCATGTGCACGACATTCTCCAGCGACATCACCAAGAGATTTTGCCACAGATAAGTCCTGTTGCATGTAGTTTATCGCCTGTGTAAAATGAAGAAAAAATTGACAAAATTAAAAACACCATTAAAATAACAAAACAATGTAAAACTATATTTCAGCATATTACATTTTATATGATAATGATATACATACATATATATATGAAGTACATTTTATATTATTATAATTACAGATTAAAAACAGATTCCCAATTGCAAATAATACTTTGTCTCCTGTAAAATAAAAAATTCTTCTGACTGTCTATGCAATTGCCTTAATTATATATATATTGTCTTGCATTTATCAGTACTGTGTATTAATCTCTTTTGCAGTTGGTCATTGCCGCATATCATGTACAGTGGCCGTCAATGCTTTTCACACAGCACTAGCACTAGCATAAAATGAGATTTCAGTTTCATTTCCACACACACACACACGTAATTATTACAGCTCTCGTTACTGTCATTATTATCGTTATCCTTATTGTGGGAATAAAATTCCGATTTCGAATAAGAGCGTGGAAATCTGAATTTAAAATATCAGTAATTGCATTCTAGTTTTTTTTTGCGTGGATTTGAGATGATAACGCACATTTTGGTTTTATTTTATTGCCTGGTCGGTATTCTCAGTATGCGTGCGTATAAATTCTTTATAGCTAAAGCTGAAACTATCTAGTTACTCTATAGCTAACTTTATTTAGTGGTAAGGGAATTTAAGTATGTACATGCTTAAAACATTTGAAATTGAAATGGAAACAAAAAACTTTATCTACACATGTTTCTAACTACTATAAGTTCAAAATGTCATATGTACATCTTCTACAGATGAAATGCCCACGCCCATAATACACCATATGAGCCAAGTTCATATTGCCACAATATAGCGCTGGATGTCATAATTATGTAATCGTATAAGTATGTAATACGAATATATTATTCTACTTTTAATAATGTGCGTCAAAATCCTCTTGATTTTTGTGGAAACAAAGTTATCAGAATAGAAACTAACAGAACAGAATTCAGACCATTTTACAATAATTAACATAGTTTAAAAAATCCTGGAAGTACAAAATTATTTTTATTTTTACTTCAAAATAAGCTATTCGTGAGGATTTTGTATGAATTGCTCATAAATAAGCATATTTTATAAAACAATGTACGGTTCTGAAATAGTACACGGGTCTAAGCTATCCCATCGTGAGTTTGAACAGTTGCAAACATTGGAAGAAAACTTGGTAATCCTTCACCGACGATATGATGCTATAGATCCCACATTTTATTTCGTAGTTATATACTCAAATTAATTTTCAGAATTTTAGACACTTACAAAGCAATGCGTTCGTTATCATTGTAAAAAGCCTATATGTAGCTCACTAGCATATCTATACCCTTTCAAAAATGTATTGTTTGCATATAATTATCCCTCACATTGTAGTTCCATAGAAACATTCAAAAGACTCAAACAGAACACACCACTTATCATTATTAACAAATAATAATACCACTAATAATGTCGGGATGTGCATGGAATGTTTATAGTGAGGATTCACTACTAAGATCTCGACACGATCTCGATCTCGATGTCGATCCCAATGTGTGGATGTCCATCTTATATACAAATGACACGACACCGTTTCTACTTACAACCCCAACAACCCCAACAACAACAACCAACACTCAAAAAGTCTGACTCTGATTTCCACCAAACTTTTTGGGAGTCAGTCTCTCTCTCTCTCACTCTCTCTCTCTCTCTCTCTCTTCATGGAGTTGTTCCCAGTTTCCCAGGCAATAAAAATACCTGTACCAGGCAGACCCGGCCCACCTTAATTATAGTTTACAAACTCTTGAACAAAAGTTCTCGGCCTCAGCATCAGCCTCATGCTCCACGATCCCCTCCTCACAACAATCATCAACAACAACAACAGCAACAACAACAACATAACAATAACACATATCCCAATCTATTATTTTCCGCAGCCACAACATCCACCCTTAATAAAGATTGTTTTATTATTATTGCAATTGTTCCACACATTACCGATTACTACTCTGCAGTAGAACTCGCAAGACTTTTGGATTTTTAGACTATACGACCATGTTCAGGACTATAGTGTCAAGTGCATTGTCAGTGCTAAGGGATTGATTTCGATTCTGTACACTTAAAACAACCCCATAAGATTTTAAGACGCTTGTTAACTGAAACTGGCTCTGGTTCTGGTCTTCTGGTTACTGGCACTATGGTTATTATGGGAGCATTTCTTTTGTCAAATGCATTTTATATAGGCGCATCTGTAAGACATAATACCATACTACAGATTATTAGACAGCCGGCCAAAGCTCAGTTCACAGAACTAAAATATAACAGCCACATCATAATATTGGGTTACGACTTGAGAGGCGGGTGGTTGGTTTCCAGGCAGAAGAAATACCGATAGACACACAGCTAGGGCATAGTAATAATTTTCATCGTGAGTGTCAATTTGACGCTGTCCATAATCATCACCTTAGTCGTGGAAAATTGCCAAAATTATAGAGGGACGGTGACAATTCCATTTATAAAGGATTATTAAGGAACATCAGTAAATATAGCTAAATGTCTAAAGTTCCAAATTAGAAAAGAACATCACAAAAATTACATGTTGATAATACAATGAAACCCACGGTTGACGGTGGAAATTACTATGACCCAGAAATCCGAATTACTATAAATTTAATACCTATAGATCTTGAAAAGACAATCAAAGCTAAACGAAAACGAGCTGAGAGGCACCTGTACCTGTAATTAAATCTGTAACTATGTAGTATGTAGTATAAGCAGGGCCGGACGAAAAAATTGCTTTTAGGCAGCAATTTATTTCCATACAAAAACCACCATTTTGATTTTATTGATGGTTTTCTTTGGTAAATCAAAATGTCGTATTTACATGTTTTTTTAGAAAAGTTTAAAATGTTCTTTTTACTTGATTCAAAAAAGTGCTCAATGTTCTATTTACATGTTTTGAGAAAACTGGAAAATATTTTATTTGTATGTTTTTAAAATGTACAAAAAAATTATTTCCATGTTTTTGAAATGTACACAAAATTTTATTTTCCATGTTTTTGAAAAGTAAAAAATATTCTTTTTACATAAATGTTTTTGAAAACTTCAAAATATTCCATTTAAACGTTTTTTGAAAATTCAAGCAGCAGGGGCTGCCTGCGCTGGCCGTATAACCTGCTGGTTCGGAGTATAAGGGTCAGAGATATATTACCCTATATTTTTTATTATAGTGGACCTATCTAATAGTGAAACTTGGACCTCCCAGACCTGTATACTATTACAGTCCCATCTTCTATTACAGGTAATACACTACCTCTATATGTTGAAACATGAAATAATGTTTTTAAATCTCTGGTCTACATACAGAATAGCAGTACAGGTAATACACGTAGCAGGTCTGACTAGAAGTCTAGTAGACATTTAGACTGGACATATACCTACACCAGCCTACCATGTCCTATATGTAATTTCAAACGTGTACAATCTACAAGAGCTCTAGTTCCAATTCTATATAATGTCATTTAAAGTATATAAAGTCAACTTTTGATTTTATACACTATAAAGGTAGTATAGCAGTCGCAGCAGTAGCCAAACCACATCACTGTAGAAGTCTTAGCCAAAGTTAAAATCAAATGAGACAGAAAAAAACTAGTTTAGTTTCACATTCCTTCCTCGTCAACGCAGGGAGTTCACACCATAAAAATATCATGTCCTTAAATCCTCAATTACTCAAACGTAATCTCTCTAATTCCTTTTGACAATCTCGAATCTCAAATTGGAATTTGAGCATACTGATAATATACTGATAGCTCTCTATAATATCTTCGCAGCCATATAGTTATATAATCGCAAACGTAACCGTAACCGTAATGCTTACTGCCCTTAAATACTTTTTTATACAGCAAATTAAATTAAATGAAGTATAAAAAAAGGACTATCTATATTATATCTGCAATATCACAGTACATATTAAATGGCATCATACCATAATATAAGCTATTATTAAATTAAATTTTACCAGCACCAACCAGCACCAGCACTGACGATATTACAACTTATTTAGCTATATAGCTATAGCACAGCCTTTATCGTAATATGACATAAAACTAAAGTTAAATAATTCAAAAACACATACATTTTAATCATCCCTCTACTCCTAATCATAATCACCCCTACCCCGAAGTCCAACCCATCTGACTGAACACACCCTGTGTGTGCGATTTTGCAATTTAAGCAAATTCAAGCAATTTAAGTAAGATATTTGTCTTGACAAATAAAACTGTCTAAAAAACTTGATTTCTTTTTATGAGAAATGGGAAAGTCATACAGCCAAAAAATGAAATAAGCGTCATATCCCTATCAACTAACTACTCGACTATCATTGAAGTGTCATCTCTAATGAAATATAAACTGAATTATCTAATCAAATTAAATCCAAATTCTTAACTTTATCGTTATCATTGCCGTAGCTGTAATTGTAAGAGCCAAATAACGCTAACAAGCCAAAATATGTTGGCATTCTAAACACTAATCGTACAATGTATAGTACAAAACCTCATAATTCATCATAATATTCAGCCATATTATTATGACTGTGAATCGCCCAGTAGAATCGTGAAAATTGGTGAATGTAAAAACAAACAAATAAAATAAAAAGAAGCGGCTAAATTTTTAATCGTAATCGTCACATTATCCCCCTCAAAACGTAGTCATAAGTTGACAAGTTAATTCGTAAACTTTATGGAAAAGGAAGGATCGCATTACCTGCAACAATATAAGAACCTACCAACTAATCAAATCCCACACATTGTTATGTATAATTATGTGCAGCTCAAAAATGTCATATCAGTCAGTACGATTATTGGCAATTGTCCTCACGGCATAAATTAAATCAGGGCCGGATAATGCTGCCAGCAGCGTAGGTAGCCCCGCAGCAGCATGAATTTTCAAAAAAACATGAAAATTGAATAATTTGCACTTTTCAAAAACATGCAAACAAATTTTTTCTGACATTTCAAAAACATGCAAATAAATTTTTTCTGACATTTCAAAAACATGCAAATAAAACATTTGACACTTTTCTCAAAACATGTAAATAGAACATTTTAAACTTTTCTAAAAATGGTAAATACAACATTTTAGTTTACGAAAGAAAACCTTCAATCAAATCAAAATATTAGCAGTGGGTTTTGTATGGAAACAAATTGCTACCTACTGCGCCTACAAGCAATTCCTTCTTCGTCCGGCCCTAAATAAAATATAAAATGTCTGTCGTATCATTTATAGTGTGTGTGTGGCATTTCGTTCCACTGAATAATGCAGAATTCAAATAAAAAGTATTAAATAAAATGCCAATAATCTAAATGTCAATTTGATTGGATTGGAGATACAAGAAAGAAACACATAAAAGTACTCATACAAGAAAAAAAGGAAATACAATAAAAAATGGAAAAATTCGATACAAAATACTTCGAATCTTGAATGTTATGATGTGCAGACATTTATCAGTATCAGTACATCTATCAAATACATACAAATGCAGTCTAGTGCAAGTGTCTAGACACAGCGCTATATATCTACACAGTTTTATAGGCCTATATCTAATCTGTCTATGGTTGATCTAGTATACTACATAGTGAAAATGAGACAAATAGACAAATACTTTGTACTTCACAGTCTCAGTCTCAGATTACGATTACCGTCGTGTACAGTATCTCACATCCTGATTAAAAAATACATATAATACCGCGTTACACAGTCCGGTCCGGTCGATATAGCAGTACAAGATAGTTCATAATATAGTCTATAGCATATTATAGTCACCTAGTATCTACAAAATGGAGCGAAGAAAGAGACGATAAGGAATTTAATTTAATTTAAAAACAACACAGAAGAAGAAAAAACAAAACAATTTGACGACTGTGTGATTTGAGGATTTTTATTTTGTGAATTAGCATAGAAATGTTCGAGTCAAATTTCGAACAATGTGGAATGTCAAATTCGAATGTGACAGAAGAACTGATGCTGCTTGAAGGCTTGAAGAACATTACCCCAATAAAAAGACCGAGTCAAAAGCTTAATAGAAAAATATAAAAATTCTTGTATTTGAAATTGCAAATAATTGACCAGAACCAGAGGCAGAGGCCAGCGAGACTCACCAACACACCACATGCAGTCTCACACCATTGGATTGAACTTTTTAGATTAAAATTCAATATTGGATTACCTAGTATACAATTTATACACTCTATTGGATTACATAGCCTGGTGAATCTGATTCGATATGTACCAAAAGACGGAGACGGAGCGCGGAGGTGCTATTTAATTGACCCTAAAAGTCTATATAGCAATATGCAGCCAATGAACCAATGCAACGAATGTCTATACTATAAAAATCTATCTAGATGTAGGTAGGTACATATATCGTGAGTGAAGAATTAAAATGAGCCATATACAGTTTTTTCTGAAATTTTCTGAAATGCACTTTTTACAAAAAATAAGAAACATTTATATCCTTTAAACATGTTAAATATGTTTTGCACTTTCCAAAAATAAATAAATAGATCATTTTTTATACTTTAAAAAAAAATTCAAACTGAATATTTCGCACTTTTTAAAAACATTCAAATTGAATATTTCGCACTTTTTAAAAACATTCAAATTGAATATTTCGCACTTTTTAAAAACATTCAAATTGAATATTTCGCACTTTTTAAAAACATTCAAATAAAATATTTTGCAAATATTCCAAAAAGCATGTAAATAGCATATTTTGGACTTTTAAATACATGTAAATAGGATATTTTGTACTTTTCGAAAACATTCAAATAAAACATTTTGCTCTTTTTAAAAACATTCAAATAGAATACTTTTCAATTTAAAAAAACAAGTAGATAGAAAGTTTTGAACTTTTTAAAAACTCATGATGTTCAATTTTACGTTACTATCTCATTTAGTTTTATTGACATTAGCTCATTTTAAATAAAGCGCAACTTGCATATATGGTCCATTTTGATTCTTCATTCGCGATCTCTACCTACAAGGATAAGCTCGGCCATCAATATCCTCGTCACTGTTGTTCAAGAAACAACTTTTTAACAGGACGAATAAGACGACCATCAATATGGGGGACATGACGGGACAAATACAAATGACTCTCGCTTTAAAATACTAACACTATCCTAACAAAACAAGAACAACTAAACTCTAAATAATGGATATATATGTAGATACTCAGGTATTTGTACCTACTATAATTCTAATACCCCATCCCTATATTCGTATTATAATTATATAATGATTTTCAATCCACTAGTCACACCGAGACAGAAGAATGAAGAAGATCAAAATTCAAGATTGACACCTACCTACCAACACCAACCTTCATATAGCTTTACACACAAGAAACACAATATGCTTATCGGAATAGATTATACAGGTGGTCACTTGTTTACATATATAATTAATTATACAGACATTACTCAATGGTGTTATACGGATGGTTTTATGCACATACATAATAATGATAACACTTTGAAACACAATTAAATGCCTACAGTCTTCCAACGTATCAAACGTAGTCTGTAGGTGTGAACTGTTGTGCAGAACTACAGAAGTAGTGCTATAGAATGTCTATCCTGATCTCAAACACCTGATTAAAAGTAATCAATCCTTTAATCCAAATTATCTATGCATGCAAATACATATACCTACATAGTAACTTTAGAGATTAAAATGGTGTATATCTGTACGATGTAAGTAGAACCTATGCTATTTTGTATCTATATCTGTACAAAAAAAAATACAGCATTAATTATACAATATAATTTGAGCTTAATACAATAACAAGTGTACAGTATACATATTAAAGTCATATAATTATAGTCGTATAGTAAATCCGAATTTCAAATTTCAATACAAATTTCCCTTTTCTACTTTTCTGTAAATTATCTCAAAGGGAGCCGATACTTTAATTCACAAAATAAATCTCACATCATGGAAAAGTGCGAATGCTATATGATACTACAATACTATGTAGACGTAAGACGAAACACTAATTGCTTTGTGACCAAAAATCAAAACCAAACTACCAAACCCGAAAGGATCGATTCAAATTAGGAGATTTAGGACTTAATTTAAAGTGCTATAAGAATTTGCAAAAAATAAATATGGCACTACTACACAGCTATGCAACGTAATTTAATGTGACAGTAAAATACATGTAGCTGAATTTTCGAAATTTAAAGAATGCCAACCACAGAAATCAGTCGAAACAAAAAAATACTTTTTACCTAAATAGTACATAATATGCACGCATAAAACAGGATTGACAGAGATTATAAATTAGTAGTACAGTTACATATGAAAATGATGTTCAAGAAACAAACGTTTGACAAGAAAAGTCTCACAAAGCAAATTGAATTTTGTTGTATCTCTCATCAGCAGCACAGTAATTAATTCCTTTATAAAATATTTAACATAATATACTGTAGAATAGCTTACGATAAGTAGTAGTGTCAACAGGGCCGGAAGAAGGAATTGCTTTTAGGCAGCAATTTGTCTCCATACTAAAACAACCGTTTTGATTTTATTGAAAGTTTTCTTTGGTAAAACAAAATGTTGTATTTACATGTTTTAGAAAAGTTTAAAATGTTCTTTTTACTTGATTCAAAAAAGTGCAAAATGTTCTATTTACATGTTTTTAAAATAGTGTTAAATGTTTTATTTACATGTTTTTGAAATGTACCTACAAAAAAAATTTATTTCCTTGTTTTTGAAAAGTCAAAAATATTCTTTTTACATATTTTTGAAAACTGCAAAATGTTCCATTTACATGTTTTTAAAAATTGCAAAATGTTCCATTTACATGTTTTTTGAAAATTCAACCAGCGGGGGCTGCCTGTGCTGGCCACATTACTATTACCCAGCCCTGAGTGTCAACATTGTAGTAATGATTTAAGGATACGGATGCAGTTAAAGACAATGTGACGAATGCGATATTTTTATAGTTTTCTGCATCGTACAAAGTGCATCAGTAATTAAGTGTAATTCTGTGACCAAATAAGCTCTTGTCGTTGTCATATCGAATATCGTATATAATCCGCATCTCACCAACAACCAAAGCAAAGCAGACTCATTAGTATCCATCTTAAGTATAGAAAAATATAATTCCTTAAGCGAAAAACCAAGTAAAAATTTTACAGTCGAAGCCGAAGCTCTCTTATTGTGTAAATAGTTGTCACATCACAAGCCACAACTTGGGTCAAGTCGACAACGAAGACGACAACGACAAGGGACAAAAAAGTGCAACAATTCAGACGTCAGACAGTGCAGCATAGTGTCAGTCAGTGTCACGTCAGTCAAAAGGGAAATAAATTAAGTGTGTACATCAGTAGGTACTTGATACATACAGATACAGATAGTTCAGACACGATTAAAGAAAATCGCATTACATAAATGTCCGACGTATTATTGTAATACTGATCGACCAAAGTGTAACTATATGCATTGCACAACGAGTCAACTGTTTTTTATTCATTCTTTGATTTAATTTAATTTGAATGCTAATGCTAATGGAAGTATGGGAGTGCAAATATACATTACTTTAATACCACCTAGGTAGGTTGTTTTGGTTGTTTTTATTCTTGTAAGTTGAGCAGTTTGGCGTTTGGCTATAGGTGTGCATTGGATGTCATGTAGATGAAATAGACAACATGTTCAAACTCAAGTGAATTTCAATGTTTAAATGTCTATGGAACTGGACCTGATTAGCATACCACAAGGTAGGAAAATTAACGAATGACGAAACACAAAAAAATGGAAAAAAAGGTATAAGTTAAGTTTGGTGTCTGCGTCTGCTGGAGTGCTCTCGCTACATTATATTGTATTTCGATCATCAGTGAAGACTCAAAATGGCCTATTTAGATTTTTAGGTGAAAATGAAAAATGCAGTATCTACAACAAAATTTAAAATATCTTGATCCTAAAAAGCATGTATGTAGGTAAATGGAGTAGTTTGCACTCTTTTAAACCATGTAAATACACAGTACATTTTGCACGTTTCAAAAACAAGTAAATATAGAACATATTACATTTTTTTCCCCCAAAATTCAAATAAAACAGTTTGCACAGTTTCAAAAACCATGTAAACAGAAAATTTGGTCCTCTTTGAAAAACATGCGAATCGAACATTACACACGTTTTAAAAACATGTAAATAGAATATTTCACACTTGCCATAAAACGTGTAAATGGATCATTTTGCACTTCTCCAAAACATTCCAATGAAACATTTTGTACTTTACAAAAACATGCGAATTGATCTTTTTACACTTCAAAATGTCGTAATTAGAGTTTTTTACGTATTACACGATCTATCTTGTCGAGTGTAGTTTTTGACATTTTACCAATTACATAGCTCACTTTAATTCTATAGCTTGAATTTTGCATATAGGCAATTTTGAATCTTCACACACGATCTGTAAAATTAGGATATTATAAATTGCTCCTGTCACACGTAATATCAAAATATCCTTCAACATTTTCAAATATTCTAGACCAGTTCGCTCATCATTCAGTATTCAGGATATGCCTATAAATATTATATATTATTAATCTTAATATTACAAAAGAATATTGTATGTAAATAATTATTATTATGCATAAAATAAAATATGTATCTAGTATATTTCTTTCTACATGATTATTAGTATGATGTGGTAGTTATTATATACGTGCAGGTTGTATGGGTTCTAATATAAAGGTAGTTAATCATGCAGGCAGTGAACATATGTAGACAAACCGGACTAGATTACGACTGCATAATATATATAGTAGGACTGCGTGGAGTGCACAGGTCGCAGGTAGACCACTTCATGTCAAAGATGTCAACCACTATTTAAATTATATAGTTGCAACTACTTGCAATTTTTTTAGTCAAGAAGTATTCATACAATTGTGCATATCATTATTCATATATGTAGGTAAATATAATACTTTCCGTTCGCCTCGTCCTCGTCAAAAGTAAAACTGCAGAAAGAGCTATCTTTCAGTATGTATGGAAAATAGAGATCTACTGTATTTTACACATGCTTTAATTACTAACCCCAAGTTTTGCACACGTAAAAAAACTTTTTACAGCCACTTTAAAATAATAAGAATTAACGATTGATTAGTGCCATATATTTTAGATTCCACGACAGAAGAGTGCAGACACAAGAGTGCGGACAAAAGAGTGCAGCCATTGGAGTGCAGGGACATAAGATCGCGGGAATTTGGAGTGCAGACAAAAGAGTGTAGACAAAAGAGTGCAGACTAAAGAGTGCGAGACAAAAGAGTTTAGGGACGAAGGATCGCAGAGACACTGGAGTGCAATCCAAGAAAACTATAAAATGAAGTCAACTTGCTCTTTGAAGTAATTAGTGACCCTTAAAAGGGCCGTTAGTTAATATATACAAGTATCGTAGGTGAAGAGTCATTTTGGCGTTAACACAGTTCTAAAATCTAAAATAACTCTGTCGCGAGTACATTAAATTGACTATGCTAGCATCTATAAATTTAACAGGCTTGCGACAGAATGACTCTAAGAATTGGATGGACTGACGCTAAATGACTCTTCGCCGTATCAAATTTAAGCTACAATCAAATGAGTTATGTCATAAAAAGAAAATGAGAAACATGCGTTAAATTTTAGTTATAAGTTTTTGAAAACGTAAAATGTTCTATTTTCATGTTTTTGAAAAAATGCAAAACGGTCTATTTTCATGTTTTTGAAATGATGCAAAATGTTCTAATTTCATGTTTTTAAAAAGGTGGAAAATGTTCTAATTCCGTATGTGTTTGAAAAGTGTAAATTGTTGTATTTAAATATTTTTGAAAAGTGCAAAATGTTCTATTTAAATGCTCTCAAGACATATTTAAATATTTTTGTTGATAGCTGGTATTGTTTTTAGCTAAAATTGGATATGGGGCATTTTCACATTCACGATATTATTGATTTCCACGGCCCTTTTAAGGGTCACTAATTACTTCAAAGAGCAAGTTGACTTCATTTTATAGTTTTCCTTGGATTGCACTCCAGTGTCTCTGCGATCCTTCGTCCCTAAACTCTTTTGTCTCGCACTCTTTAGTCTGCACTCTTTTGTCGACACTCTGTTGTCTGCACTCCAAAGTCCCGCGATCTTATGTCCCTGCACTCCAATGGCTGCACTCTTTTGTCCGCACTCTTGTGTCTGCACTCTTCTGTCCTGTTACCATATTTTACCTTGTGAAAGCATACGATTACAATTTTTTTGAATTCAGCTTTAAAACGAACTAATTTAAACCTTAAGCAATACCTCTGTACTACCGCTGTAAAAGTTTTGTACATTTTTGAAAAAAATATAAATTAAAGCGTTTCGAATGTTTCAAAAGGACAAGATACAAGATACGAGATTCTGCAATTTTTAACGAATCATATATTTACAATGTTGTTTTTCAATATTTAACAACGACAATAAACGCACCGTCTTAGACTTTTTTTTAGATTCAAAACATGTAAATAGTACATTTTGCACTCTTTCAAAACATGTAAATCGTATATTTTTCCCATTTTAATAACTAGTAAATATAGAACATATTACAATTTTTCCAAAACATTCAAATAAAAGAGTTTCCACAGTTTAAAAAAAATGTAAATAGAACATTTGGTTCTCTATAAAAAACGAAGCGAATCGAACATTACACACTTTTTAAACACATGTAAATAGAATATTTCACACTTTCCATATTACATGTAAATGGATCATTTCGCACTTTTCGAAAGCATGAAAATAGACAATTTTGCCCTTTTCAAAAAACATTTTTGAACTGCTTTAAGAAACTTGAATAATTTAGAAGGTGTTATGTATAAGAACGCTGCGGCCTCTACTGGAACAAGGGCCTTATTAATCTAATACAAAAACTTCTATCAGGAAATGTGCATATTGGTAATTTGACACACGAAATCACATCACAATTCGAATTCCCAAATTGACTGTTTTTAAATTGCAAATTAAATAAACATATTTATGTAGTTGATGGATTGAGTTAAGAAGAGGTGTACAACATTTGCTCATAGCTGTCAAATAAATTGCACATATATGATAGGAATCCACTGATCCACTCTGATGACTCTTTAGCAGCTTAGTAGTCTGCGTCTGCATCTGCTATTAATTGTTATTGCCCACCTCAGTGTCACTGTGTACCCACTCGACTCGACGACATGACATATGATAATATTATTATTGTCACCCGTCCACTGTGCATGTCCATACGCTTAAATGTATGTACCTACAGAGAAATAAATACATACAATGTTACATATTACAAGGCACATACAAAACCAGGACGACAACAACAACAGCAACGGGCCAACATCGGGAAAACAAAAGGTGATCAAATGTAAAGGCAAAGACGTACCTAGGTACTTATTGTTAGACACAACAAACAAATTCATTTACATTTGTCATTTATCCTCATCCCCTGTCAACTGTCAGCTCAGAAAAAGTATTAAATTTATGGTGGACGTGGTCGGTCGTTGGTCGTTCTCGTTGGTCGTGGTCAAGAGCATAAAGAGACAGGAATAACACAGTGTCCCTTTGGTGGTATAATTACCTCCAATCCCATTCAGAGAGTTATGTGCTATGTACTTTTTGTTACAATCTTCAGTCCTGACTGACAGATGTTAGTGTTAGTGTGTAACTTTTGGATACAGTTTGAACAAATGCAGTTTTGCTCATTCTGTGTTTCTGTTAGATTACAGATAGAAGTGTTGCATTTTTTTTTACAAGTACCTACCTACCTATGTACGAAGTAAAAAAGGTACGTTGCTGCGGGATTGCAAACCAGAATGCGCAATACACTGAAATAATATATGAGCAAAATTTGAATGAATCAAATTATAGAAGTTGAAACTTGTCACCGGCTTGCACTTACATCCTTTTAAATTTATAATACCTCGCCACATTATTTGACACATTTGACTTTGACACTGTGACAGGATATTATGAGAGTGAGGGAGACAAGACAGAAGTTGTCCTGTCATACAGCCAGCCGGAGACGAAGACGAAAACACGCAACAATAATAACAATAATAATAATTTCAAATCCATACGACCCCATGGAACGTTGAGCCTGGCCTGGTGGGTGACAGGGCAAGGGATAAATGCCAAATCGTAGAGAAACTGCAAATCTATAAGAAGCAAGATGCTCAAATTTTTTTAGCACTGATTGATATCAACAAGAATATTTTATAGGTACCTATATTATCTTTGAAGGGATTTTAAGATTAAAACTTTAAAACTTCTGAGATATCAACGAAATAAAAATTAATACAAAGAATTAATACACGAAGAGTTTATGAAATAAATTTAAAATCATATTGTAACCTGTGACCGGTATGAAATATAGTTTGTATTTAGCAGTTAAGTTAATAAAATAGAGTAGGTTGATGATGATAATAGTAGTTACTTTTAATAGTGTTGTTGCACCGCATTTCATTGAAATTTATAAACTTAGGCTATTGAAATATTGCTAGAACAGATTGACCATACCACTGATGATATCTGGTATAGCGACGACGAGGTGGCGGCAGTTGTCAATGTCAAGTTGTCAAAATCTCCAAAGTCTTAAAAAACTGAGTACATACATAACTAATAAAGGTGTGAATTTGAAGATTACCTTTTCGAGGGAGTTGAGAGCCCAGTAGGCGGATGATAATGCGGAGATGACAGAGCCTTTAAGTTTAATATTTGTAGTGCCGATTTTTAAAGCACTTTCCAGAACGATCACAGCCGCAGAGTAATATCCACCAGCTAGGAGTTCTTGACCAATCACGGAGATGACCACGAATGGTGATTTCTGTAATTTCATTACTTCCAGTTGATTAAATATCGGCTCCAGTTTTCCTGTAGTACAAAAAAACGAATAAAAGAAAACAATAAAACATTTGATTTATATATTATTACACCATTTATTTCGAATTAATTATGTTTCTACATTCTTTAATACTACTTTAGATTTGGATTTTTTTGAAAGTCCATAAATTCGTTTTCCATATAATCAAAGGATCAACAATTTATCTGTGAATCTGTGTACTCGCGCAAGGCAGGATAAGGAAGTTTTTGGACGGTTATTATGTTGAGGTCTCTTGGGGATTTTACATTACATTTTACCCAAAATAAGAAAACAGCTAAGCGTGTAATAAATCACTATCAAATATGCACATGTACATTGGTACCTGAATACATACCATAACTATACGATATTATAGCGTATTCTTGATGGTAGATGAGTGCGTGCATCCACCAACAACCAACGCGTGAGCGAAAGACAAAAACTAACAACGAACGTTGAATATCGTTATTACATTTACTTAGAAGTTGATAATAATGCTACACAGCACAGCAGCAAGCCTTACAGACTATATCCTTAAACGAGAATGAATTTTCATTTTTTCCATCTTTTAAGTATCAAAGTTGTTAAAATCATTTCTTAATTTGGCTATCTTTTCCCTCCTTTTCGGAATCCTATATAATTATTTTATCATTATCCGGTTATCCTCAAATCCTCACCAAATATTGGCATACTACCTATGTATTGTAACGGCTAAATCTATACTGGCTTATAGGTTTAGGCGTGACGTGGTTGGCTTTGTCTAGGTTGATTCCCACAATAGAATAAATATATTGGTGCCAGATAAATGAATAATATAGTTAATGTAAGAATTGAAAACAACGTAGTCAGTTTATTAATACAGTAAGGCTCTGTCCAAATAATAACATGAATCATACAATAATGTTTAGAGATATAAGTAAAACCCCAGAATTACATCTGATCTTTAATACCCGCAAAGAATAAAGAATAACGTAGCCCTCAGAGTGAATCGGTACCGCAGAAATCCCTACGCGCTCAAACACCTAAACTATATACAGTAAAATGTACGCATTCTCTAATATAAAGCACAGACTGAAATACTAGCTTTAAAGGATAAGTATTACTAATTCGATGTGGTTTGGTAAGAGTCGAGGGCTCTGTCCCAAACCGTAGCCTAGATGGGGTTCAAAGAGTCGTGCTCTGTGAGTCCGTTGGATGAAATATGTACGTGAGAGGGATTACCGAAGAGTCTAGTGCTCTGCGGGTCCGTCTTTAAGGCAGGGCTCTGCGATCAAAGATCCAGAGGCAAAGAATAAATAGCCACTCTATATTAAAGATATAGAGGCTGGAAGATAACTCTCAAGTCGGGCCTAAGAGTCAAAAGGGATAGTTGGAGTCAATGTAAATAAGGGTAGGGATAATTTAGCTCACCAGAGGATGAAGAGGTTACTTTACCAACACTCAATTCAGTTCCAGGATCCAGAAGTAGAGAGCAAGTAGGAGGGATTCTTCGAGTCTAACTTCAAGTATATAGGGTGGGAGGGGTCGTAGCTACTCCTTCTTCGGTTTTGGAGGGCGGGGTCGTAGCGACGCGATGATCCCGTTAGGCTCCAAAGCACGTCCCACAGTCACCAGTCCAATCTCCAGCACGCTCCAGATGAAGTAGTAGTAAAGGTGGAGTCCGTCAGCTTCTCACAATAAGTGATGATCTGTGCGAACTCAGGGCTAGTCGAACAGTCGGGCTGTGCAACGTCATAGCCTCGAGTCATGTTTTTAAGCCTTGCCTTATGCATAGCTCCGCTACCCGGTGCAAACGGCTTATGCACTTATCCTAGTTAATGTGCCCGGGTGGTGTCCCCGGGGCATCGTCACGACATATGGCCATGAGCGCCTTTTCTCACTTTACCTAATGGTACATTAAGTGTGCCATTAGTGTGAGTAGTTAATTTAATATTAATTATTATAATTTTACATGCCGTCGTATACGGCTATCTTTAATTGCAATGACGGCGGCACTGGCTTCAGTCCTATAGTCTACGCGCATATTGATTCCTTATACATTGTCGTGGACGGCAAAACCTGGAACAGTCAGCCAAGCATCTCACTCCTACGCTATAACTGTGCTGTACCATTCACTCCACTCTCCTCACTATTCACTACAATTTTCCCAATTCCTATTTACTCTATTTATAATGTTTACTACAATAGCCCCCCACCAAAGAGGTTTGTAAGAAAATCTTTCATAATTTAAGAGGGTTTTTACAAGTTCATGAAATAATAAGTATTAGCCTAATATTTAAGTAATAGAAATGTTTCTGTTTGTGATTAACAATAGTGTATTACATTAGTGTTTGAAATATATATTTAAAGTTTGTCTTGTCTTCAAGTTTTCTGGAATATTGAGATGAGATGGAAACATTGTTGAGTACAAGGGGGGACTAAATGAAAGACAGGAACAGCTTGAGGGGCGGGTTGGAATTTGTAATAGGCTGGGTCAAGTTCAAAAATGTCCAAGGAACATATAAAAATCCAGAACAGTAAACAGGTTTCTCCACTGCACTTTACGTCACCTCACTAACAACATACATAAAAGTAATATAAGCAATAATTTGATAAGCTGTAAATATTATATATATGCTTTTGCGCGTCTAGATGTCACTGTACTACAACTTGCTTTTTTCAACTCAAATCCTATATTTCCTTCATTAACTTTAACACCCTAAAATCACTGAGTATTTCTAACTTTGTAAATCATCGATAGTTGCGTAATGAATATTATTTTTTACCTATCTTATCTACCTAAAACCGGATATTGAAGTCTGATTGATGCTGGGACCCGTTAACTTTTTTTAGTTTTGCAATAATTAGCGTAAAGGTTAGCAAACAATAAGATTAAATGTCAATCCAACCTTGTTGCTGGTAATTGTACACATCCATAGGGCCCAAAGAAACCAAAACCCGAAAGATTAGTACTGAATTAGCAAATAAACAAACAAACTAAAAATCACTAAATGAATTTATTAGATGGAGCAGTATTAAATTAGACTCAGTGACTGTGCAGCTTTGTTTTACAATTATTTAAAACATAAACCTTTCCTGAAAAGACCAGTGCAGCCAATGCTATAATACAATTTCAAATAACATTATAGAGGCGCAGTTCATCAGACAATTATTAAAGAAAAGCTTGTATTTAAATAACTAGCACTAAAAAGGAATTAAAAATAGTGGAGCTGCTGTTACCCGTGTTGATTATAATTTCGAAGAACGTGCTATTTTCTTTACGATTAAAATTACTAACACGCACGGTTTCTAAAGGTAAACTCAGGTCAGGAGGTAATCAACACTATTTATTTTTTGAATGAAACAGTTGTGTGTCAGCCGTCCCCGAATCTGAAGTACAGCACTTATCTCGAAGGCCTTCAATTGCAATCATTAATATCTAAACGTAAATTGACCAGAGAACTACGATTCGTTACATGGGAACCGAAGATAACGCGTAACTAGGTGCACACTTGAAGAAAAGAAGGGTAACGTTTCCATGGGTAGCAACCAGAGGCGGTGTACATGAAGACTGACGTTCACTATCGCACCCTGCTGAATTACCACAGGCGTTCATAGCTTAGTTAACACCTCCGTGCACACTAGTATCCTCCTGCCCAACAGGAAAAGGAAAGGATAAGTATCTACTACGTCGTTAACTAATCTAACAAGCTAATACTCCAACTGTCTTAAAACTATCAACTCTAATAGAACTTGAAATTGCTATTCCCAAAAACAACCAAACAAACATACAAAGTCCCGCGCACCCATAGAAATGTAAAACCACAAAGTCACTGATTTTTATAATACGCCAAACTACTTGAGCGCTAACATTATACGTAAACGCAATAATATATACAGAATATTCTTTTACAAAACTAAGTATACAACTAATATAAACAGTAACATAATTTTTCGATACCGCTAGGCCAGACTGACGTTTACTTTGCTGTAAGTTGAAGCAAGCTCCAAGATAATATCCGCGTTACCAATTAATCCCAGCTGCAGTGTCAGACAAACACTTATAATCTAATTAAATATGTTGTTCACTAACTACTGACAAACTTCGCACCCTTTCTATTTACAGTATCCATAATTTATTTATTTTGAAACATGGCAACTGAGCAACATCTCTCTACACGTATTAACATGACCACTTGCTAAGCTTTCACCACTGTCACTATCTTCTGGATAACTTAAGGCTGCTCTATACCTTACACTACTATTTTGCCTAGTCAGGCCATCCCACCAATGACTATCATTTTTAAAATGGCGGCTGCTAGGCACGTCTAGAATACGCGAAAAGTCCCTACCGCCTCCGTCTACTCCAATAACTGTCTGTTTTTTCTCTGTCCGAGCGCAAACCCTGTCTTCAAGAACCGCAACTCTAGCTTCTAAATCAATAATACGCGCCGTTAAAACAGTGACATCTGTACACTCACAAACCTTTGGCTGAGGTTTCAATTCATTAAAAGTAAGCGTTTGAACTCCTACATCACTTAAAACTTTAGCTCTTCTGTGTTTTCGCGCTGACCGATTCCCTCGTGACATGGCTAGCACTATCTGTGATATTCAAAATATACAAAAATGTATACAAGTAAAAGGCACAAGTCTTTATCCCGGTTGAGCTTTGTAACGGCTAAATCTATACTGGCTTATAGGTTTAGGCGTGACGTGGTTGGCTTTGTCTAGGTTGATTCCCACAATAGAATAAATATATTGGTGCCAGATAAATGAATAATATAGTTAATGTAAGAATTGAAAACAACGTAGTCAGTTTATTAATACAGTAAGGCTCTGTCCAAATAATAACATGAATCATACAATAATGTTTAGAGATATAAGTAAAACCCCAGAATTACATCTGATCTTTAATACCCGCAAAGAATAAAGAATAACGTAGCCCTCAGAGTGAATCGGTACCGCAGAAATCCCTACGCGCTCAAACACCTAAACTATATACAGTAAAATGTACGCATTCTCTAATATAAAGCACAGACTGAAATACTAGCTTTAAAGGATAAGTATTACTAATTCGATGTGGTTTGGTAAGAGTCGAGGGCTCTGTCCCAAACCGTAGCCTAGATGGGGTTCAAAGAGTCGTGCTCTGTGAGTCCGTTGGATGAAATATGTACGTGAGAGGGATTACCGAAGAGTCTAGTGCTCTGCGGGTCCGTCTTTAAGGCAGGGCTCTGCGATCAAAGATCCAGAGGCAAAGAATAAATAGCCACTCTATATTAAAGATATAGAGGCTGGAAGATAACTCTCAAGTCGGGCCTAAGAGTCAAAAGGGATAGTTGGAGTCAATGTAAATAAGGGTAGGGATAATTTAGCTCACCAGAGGATGAAGAGGTTACTTTACCAACACTCAATTCAGTTCCAGGATCCAGAAGTAGAGAGCAAGTAGGAGGGATTCTTCGAGTCTAACTTCAAGTATATAGGGTGGGAGGGGTCGTAGCTACTCCTTCTTCGGTTTTGGAGGGCGGGGTCGTAGCGACGCGATGATCCCGTTAGGCTCCAAAGCACGTCCCACAGTCACCAGTCCAATCTCCAGCACGCTCCAGATGAAGTAGTAGTAAAGGTGGAGTCCGTCAGCTTCTCACAATAAGTGATGATCTGTGCGAACTCAGGGCTAGTCGAACAGTCGGGCTGTGCAACGTCATAGCCTCGAGTCATGTTTTTAAGCCTTGCCTTATGCATAGCTCCGCTACCCGGTGCAAACGGCTTATGCACTTATCCTAGTTAATGTGCCCGGGTGGTGTCCCCGGGGCATCGTCACGACATATGGCCATGAGCGCCTTTTCTCACTTTACCTAATGGTACATTAAGTGTGCCATTAGTGTGAGTAGTTAATTTAATATTAATTATTATAATTTTACATGCCGTCGTATACGGCTATCTTTAATTGCAATGACGGCGGCACTGGCTTCAGTCCTATAGTCTACGCGCATATTGATTCCTTATACATTGTCGTGGACGGCAAAACCTGGAACAGTCAGCCAAGCATCTCACTCCTACGCTATAACTGTGCTGTACCATTCACTCCACTCTCCTCACTATTCACTACAATTTTCCCAATTCCTATTTACTCTATTTATAATGTTTACTACAGTATATAGTATTCACTCCTCAAAAAAATTCACTACCTATAAAGAACCAAAACTATAAGCCATAGCCAACTATACACAACCAGCACGGAAAGTCAAAGTAAAGTGGAAAATCACAAGAAAAAAGAGTTAAAAATCATCAATCACGGACATCGAAATGGAAATATGGTATGCTTTAAAACAAATGTCAAACACGCCACATATTTCGCACTCGAAGGACTCGAACCGCATACCTCGCCTTATTACACTCAAATTCGAAAGATTTTAAACGTTTCTATAAAGAACAATGCAAACTATCAACAACCAAGTGCTACAATCAACAAAGCTGAACCTACAAATACAAAAATCAAATTAGATTTAAGAAAACCAAACTTTCACATGTAACACTTGACACTTAAAATCTAGGTTGGTATATAGTCAATAGTATACATTCTGACATTTCAGGAATTCTGCCATTTTCCCCCAAAGACATTGATCGACAATACAATACACAATCAGACGAGACATTTTCTGTTTTCAACAGATGACCGATATGCGATGCCTGACTCGTGTGTGTCTGATCAGCCTGATGATGATGATGATGATGCTACAGTCAAGTGTAAATTCTACGGGTTTTGATATTTTTCGCGTGTAGATAAATTTGAAATGAAAACAATAACAACTGACAACTGAGACTGGCTATTTCGATTATGATCCAAACTTCACGAAAATAATGCTACTGGCAAACTAACAACTCACTATGGAAAATCTAAGCGATATTATTGTACTACCACGATTTCAGATTTCAGCAACTGACTGGCAAACCTCCACAACGTCAAACGTACGTCAGTTTTCTACTGCCAACTGCCGACTGCAACTCCTAATCGGCCATTAAAATAATTATTGCATATAGTGAAAACTAGATTTTAAATAAATCACTATTAACTATAAACTAGGAAGTACTAATATACTTCTGACTCCAACTTTCACTGAATGCTGAACGTTAAACGTCGAAAATTGGCTTTACTGTTTTTGTTTGGTGAATAAGGGAAGTAGTAAGTACTAATACAGGGTAACATGACTCTTGAAAATACAGAATCTTCGATCATTTTTGTTTTTGCTGCCGGTTTACTTGATCATTCACATGATTCGATGTCAGTCCAGTCCCAATTTCAATGCAGTAGTAAAAGTTTCAGTTTCAGTTCAGTATTTTCAGTTTTCAGTTTCAGTTAGAAATTCAAAAGTCGCGCCATAACATAACATAGCTCAGTATTTAATACCGTTACCATGGCTTGCCACTAGTACACTAAAAATAAGTACCGTAAAGCTTCCATTAGAAGCTAATGGTTAGCGCGAACTTTGCGCCAAATCCCGGGAGTAATTAGAAGCCAGGGTATAAAAATCAAAACTCTCCCCAGTTGATTCAGTGCCAGTGCTAAAGACCCCCGGAGTTACTAGAGACCCGGGAGTTAAAAGGGACCTCGCAGCTATTAGAAGCTTTACGGTACCTACCTAGTTGAAGCAGAACGTTGAAGTTTAAGTGCCAGGTTGGATGCAGCAAGCGCCACGCTATACTAAACTGCTAATAAGGCAAAATAAAAAATTTGGTCCGGTATTTCACCGGTTGCCGGTATCGGTACCGGTATTGGTAGTGAGTCACTACTATAGTTACTAGGTTCAAGAGTTGATCAGTCTCTAACTTTATAATAACCGGAACCGCTTTCTATCAGTCAGCAGGATGCTTAACATACAATGACAGCCTGACAGCTCTACATAATTTCTGATTAATTTACAACCTTAAACTTCCTTGTTATTAACACTCCAGCTGCCATAGTTAATAGTTAACTAAACGTAAAAAAGGTTGCGCGCTACACCAGCAGGTCTGATTTTTATCATCCCTATAGTCATTATAAACGCAGAGGATTTCATATTTTATTTACGTTATAGTTGAACACAAGCCAAAAACAAAAGCAAGGAAAATCGTCAGTCGCGTCCTCAATTAATCATCATCCATCATTATCAAATCAATCCCATTAGCCATTTTTTTTTAAAGCTAAAATATCAATCTACTAACGTCAAACGTGTAAAAATAATTAAGGTTGAAAGAATCTTATATTAAAAAAATCGAATCACATTAATATTATTCTAAATTATTATAAACAAAAGGAGAACCTGAATTTGTAATCATATTCTAAATCACACGTAGCGGAATAGCGGATGATGATGAGATACTCTTTCAAACATAAATCACATTAGGAATTTTTATTAAAAGTGTTCTCATTATCTTATATAAATCGTAATGGTTGATGGTTAGAAAAATGTGAAAAGTAGTTACTGGGCTAATAAGTAGTGCGAGTATAAAACAATAACAACGAAACAGGAGCAATTTTATAGGACAATCAAGCACAACAGATATACGGATAAAGACGTCGAAACATTGCATCGATGCCGAGGAACGAGAGGTCGAGACACCACCGCGTATCGGCAAAGTGTTCAGTTAAGAATTTGGATTCAATTTTGAGTTCCGCAAATGATATCGATAACAACATCAACAGCGCGTTGACTGGTCCTCATCTCGCATCGTTCATATTTCGTCGTAAGTAAGTAGTACTTCAGAAGTACTTTTGGTAGAATATGATTAATGAGCTCTTGATTACACGTTACAGCTACAAATACCATTAAGAATATGCATTATTAGTTTTCCTTTTTCTTTTTATTTGTAATGCGATCTCCCATTAACATAAATTTGGTTTGTCTTATAGGTCTGATCTAATGCGGTGTATGCAGTATAATGTATATAGTCTGGTCTGGGGTATGTTTTCTTTCTACTTTTGCCAAAGTATATAATTACTGACTTAATAATGAACATACTAATCATTGAAGCTTCCTATTTGCCATTTGCTACTTTAAATTACTACTGACTTGTTTTTGTTTTTGCTTAGTTTTCACATTACTCCACTGTATACGGACTGTTTTGACTTAGCTCCTTGTGGCTCTAAAGGTTGGTCAGCAGGTGTATTGACATAATAATGGTTTATTGCCTCCTTGCGCGTGTTAATGTGATGACTGATCCAATTAAAGTTCACACATTATACATTACATTCACACCTTTTAATTGTACCTTCCACATTAAGTGCTACTGCTATAGCAAAAGGTCCATTATAATTCAATATGGCTCTTGCTGGTAGTTTAGTTTGGTTGCGGTTTATTAGTAGGTAGTGGGAGACTTCGTGGCTACTGAAACTGATACTGATTAGTTACCATATCACATCACCTGAATCATTAATTATTGGGATGTCATAATATTAAAGTATATACCACAGAGTTAAATATTTTATTTCAATATTTTATGATTAATGCTCATACATAGTTTGCTGTGGAATAAAAATAAATCAAGGAAATGCATGCCACGCATCGATGGGAACATACATCGTGGGAGAAGAATCAAAATTAACCATATCAAATTTAAGCTAGAAGTAAAAGGAGCTAAGTACGTCAAAAAACACGTTTTTTAAACGCTCAAATTCCATTATTTACATGTTTTTGAAACGAGGAAAATGTTCTATTTATATGTTTTGGACATGTGCAAAATATTGTATTTACATGATTTTGAAAAGTGTAAAATACCCTTGTTACATGTTTAAGATCAAGATATTTTAATTTTGTGTACTTTTTTAAACAGTGCGTTTTGTTTTTAGGTAAAATTTGGAATGGGTCATTTTGAATATTCACTGGAGATAGAAGGCCGTATGGACTGGAGTAATACTAATACTGCTACTACTGGACCCGGGATTAAAAATAAAAAATACTTCAGTCTACTATTGTACAAAAAAAAAGTAAAATAACATTCTACAATGTACCTACCTTCTTACATACTGATACTACAACCTGTATAATACGATTTCTTTAGTTTTCCTTATGGCATTTCAATTTCGAATTGGATTTCGATTTCAGCTTTTGAATTTCTTCAACGCATTGGAAGTGGATGGATTGGAATTGGATAAAATATTCCAAATCCCAGATCGAAAACCCAATCCACATGAGATAATGATCACTCGTCTACCTGACTAATGGTTTGTGTACAGAATAAGAAATAATGTTTAAACGTACAAGAGGTATTTATTTATTCTATATATTCTACTGCCAAGAACTCCAAACTCCAACTGCTGAGCTGTGAGTACACAGTACATAACTCCTACATGATATATTACAGTATAATAGGCAGTTCACATATATATATGTATAGCAATACAGACACAGACAGAGGAACGAAAAGATAGACAAAGAAAAAGTGGGGAAAAGGCTGTCATCGCCTTGGCTTGAAGAATCCATTATTTTAATGCATGACCCATGTCATGTGTCATAAGAACATGAGTTCAGACGGTCAAGTTAACTATGTACATACATAGAACGTTAACATAGCTTCCCTTACGCTTAAATACCTTACCTTCTATCCTTCATATCAATCCACACTCTACACGTATAATAACTCATACTTTAATAGCTTTGGCTTTAACTGGCAATACTTTCCAATTTTTATACCAATCTACTAGAGCCTTGAACCTATACGTTATGAAACTATGTGTGTATTTACGTACCTACAACAGAATGTATCGCCTGTGCCTGTGAAGAATCAAAAATGTCCATAACCAATTTAAGCTGCAATTAAAATGAGCTATGTCAAATAAACTACATGAGATAGATGCGTAATAAGATTCTATGAGTTTTCGAAAAGTGCAAAATATTCTATTCATTCCGTTTTCAAAGTGCGAAATGTTCTTTCTACATGCATTTTGAAAAGTCCAAATCATTCTATTTACATGCTTTTAAAAAGTGCTAAAGATTCTATGCACACGTTTTTGAAAGTCCAAAATATTGAATTTACATGCTTTTGAAATGTGCAGATTGTTCTATTTACATGCTTTTAAGATATTTAATTTGTTAATTAATTGTTATTTCGTTAGTAGCGCATTTTGTTTTCAGCAAAAAATGAAACAAATCGGTGATTTTGATACTTCCGTAACGATATTATATGGCTATACTATAAGTATGTATGTACAATATCAACAGACTGTAAACACCCCATTTCTTTAACTACACACAATGTCCCCTACCCTCCAATAATATTTGGGTGGAGGAAAATTTTTATTATGGTACCACAATACCACAGTAGACTGGCTTTTTGGAGTTGACTGTTGACTTGATACTGGGCCATCACATCACAATAATGGCTATCAGTCTGAGATGATGATGATGCTATGGAATTTCATCCAAAATTTAAAACTGGAGACGTTAATAAAAGGAAACAAGAATGGAATCTCGACATTTCATGAAAATATGTAATGTTTCTAATGCTCCTTATATGTTTTAGGAACTTGGAACACACGACGATACAGGTTTTACGGCATAACGTATACATACTACCATGACCTTTAGCCTTAGCAAAAGGGGAGGAATGCACAGATATTTTTTAAAACAAGAAACAAAGCAGAATGCAGATCGAAGGTGCGTAGAAACATATACCCACTTGCGTTTGAAATCCAAATCGGAATTCCAATCCAAAATCGGATAAGCCTCAATCACCCAACTCCAACTCCAACAAAAATGTACTTATAATTTTAATGGTTTTTATTTTACTGATATTAGGTGTAGGCATAGGTATTTTATATTTTAATTTCTAGTACGTCCCTATATAAACTAAAATTAATACTGTAAATATTTTAGCACAAAAGCATATTGGCCAAAGGGCCAACGTTAATAAGTTTTAGATTCGAAACCGATGATTTTTCATCACAAATACGGTTAAGGAAAAATCAATCAGCTATATAGCATTACGCTAATTATTAACCAAATTTGTAAGGAATTTCTTTTCGAATTTTAAAACCCAACCAGGCCCAGCCAGGCTAGTGGAGTGGCCAACGATTACGAAAAAAATATTATCACATCATTGGTATTAGATTGAAAATCTTACTGACAGCAGATGCCATAGGTTTGAGGTAATTAGTTAGACACATTATATTTTGACCGTTTCCCATTTTCTGTAATGGTACAGGGCACAGGATCTGTATGTACATATTAGTATATCTAACAAATAATACCAAATAATATTTTGTAAACTTATATCCATAGCCAATCAATGCCGTATAATTTTTATAGCTATATTTTTAAATATTGATTGTCCGCCCAGTATAGTGGTGTAGCACAGAGTGGAAGCCAAAGGTACAGGAAAGGTGTGCAAGTCTCAATCTCAATCTTAAACTAAATCTCACAGCTCGTAAAAAAGCTTCATTTCCCTATCTTCCCAATACATAAGGAAGGGCTATGTGTCAGCTATTTTAATTTTTAAACTATTAACTAGACAGACTATAGATACAACATCCATAGGAAAACTATGTAGAGGAATTTTCTCTACAGAATTTGAATTTATCAAGGAATGGATCAGACGGGGAGACGGAGAGATGGAGAGAGAGAGAGAGAGACGCGTTCTTCTTGTTACGTGAAAATTCATGAACTCCCATAAAAAAGGAGCCAGAGTCATACAGGTAGTTAAACAGCAAAGCACAAGGGACAGCGGACAGGTGTTGCGCTCCCCTTAAAAGGGCAGTTGCAGCGCAGCACATTTTTCGTTCTCATTTTTACTACTATTACCAAGTTGTGTAGTTGTACATAGTTGTATTTGTAATTGTGCGTCCTCTGTTCTCGATTTATTTTGTACCTACAACAAACTACAAAAACGTCCAACTACAAAATTAAAAAAAAATACAAAGTGTTTATGTATTTTGTAGTAGTTGTTGTTGTTGCCGTTGTTGTTGTTGTAAGGCTATGCCATGGATGGAATGGAAGCTGTATGAAAATATCCAATAAGATATTAACGACAGAATCAATGAGTTCGACTTCGACTTTGACTTTGGACGAGGCCTGAAGTCAAAAGTTTATAGAAGAAAAGGATATAAAGAAAAACGATAAGGAAAAGATTAAAGTTTTTAAAGACTTTTTAGTTTAGTTTAGCAGTTTACAGACTGCAGTATATGGTAAGACTTTTTACTGCGAGTAGTAAAGTTAATACACACAGTCAAAGAGTTGACATTTTGACATTGAACTTTACAAAAAAATGCCATTAATTGTCATTGCTAATAAAAATGTATGTAATAAATTGCTGACAAAATCAATAAAAGGGGTAATAAAAATTTAATTCAATTTATACTAAAAGACTTTGGCCTTATATACCATATAGGTAGATATACATAGCGTATAGAAAATTGTATTTTGTACTAAATGTGTACCGCGCATGCATTGTCATTTGTGTAGTGCAGTAAAAATGTTGTAGTTTGATGCTCTGCCTGTAATTCCATAATATTTTTTAATGTCTTCCTTAAAAAAAATCAATAATAAATTAATTCTTTTGACAAAAGCGTTTTTAAATTGGAAGATTTGAACTTTGTGGGGTATAAGGGATGAACATGATTTTACTATATCAATTAAAATTTTTGTAGTTAAAAATTATAAGTTATTAGTAAAACTCATTTTTTAAATACAATTTTGAAAAAAACTGATGAAGAAATAAATACATTTTTGGATTTGTGTATTTACAGCTTTTTGTTTTTACAGATTTCAGAGAAAAGTCAGATGTCAGATATCGTGAGTGAAGTATCACATTGCCCATATCCAATTTAAGCTAGAATTAAAATGTGTTATGACACATTCAAAATTCTTCAAATTACATACATGCGTAAAATGTTAATTACGAGTTATTCAAAAGTGCAAAACGTTCTATGTTTACCTTTTGAAAAAAGCAAAATTTTCTATTTAGATGTTTTTGAAAGTGTACAAAATATTCTTTTTACATCTTTTTTAAAAGTGCAAAACCTCATATTTAATTGTTTGTCAAAAGTGCAAAATGTGATGTTTTCATGTTTTTAAACATTACAAAATTCCTATTTACACATTCTTAACAAGTGTAAACAGTTCTATTTACAAGTTTTGAGGATCATGATGCAGTATTGTTTTTGTACATAGTGCATTTTGTTTCAAACTAAAAATACATATGGCTCATTTTGATTCTTCACTCACTCAATATTAAATTATTATGCAAGTAATTTAAAACACAAAATCGGACCGCATTAAAATTTAAATACAATTTCACATATGACATTTTGCCACCTCGCTCAGCCTCACTGTAATATTTTCATTGAGGTTTTCAACGGACCGGACGATAGAAACATAACTCGAGTCGTAATTCGTTCTCGTGAGGGGTAATCGTGTGAACCGTTCCTTTTCGTTTAGCTTGGATTGGTAGTAAAAATCTTGGAGATAATGGAAAAGGTGAGAGAAGGAGAAGATGAACAAGAATATTAATTTGTAATACATTCTATTATATCGTGTTGTGTAAGTGAGTGTTGGTCCGGTCTTTTATGTAGTGCTCCTAATGGTGCTATAGTGCTCGTCTTATTGTGTGGAGGTACATTGTACAAGTAGTGAAAACCACATGTGTGTCTGGAGCGCTCCGTTTGCGTTGTCCATCACTACACTATATAGCTATAGATACATTGTACTAGACAGTAGTAGTAAAATCTTATAGTTAAAAAGTATCCATATGTATTTTCTACTTGATATTTTAATATATTCAGAAGTAGATGTGAATTTCAGAAGCCCCAACTGTGCTCAACTGCCACAAGAAGAAGAAGAAGAAGAAGAAGAAGAAGAAGATCCACTTCCACTTGGATTTCAATGCCTTCGCTTTGACTGTAAGGACTTACGCACAGTCAGCAGAAGTGAGACAGACAAGAAAAAGGACCACCGATAAATACGATAAATTCCTATACACAATTTATAAACTTAAATATCTGTGTACAGGTGTACTGACTGATATACAGTGGTCATGGGGTGGTGGTGGTACTATATAAGACCTATAACACTTGTAGCAGTTACCAGTACCAGTCCAGTCTACAATATTATTACGTACGAAGGTATTTACCTATAGTGTAGGTAAATGCATATTATGATTTGGTAAAGATGATCCCAGTGTATTGATTTCAATATGTTAGCTATACCTACCTACCTACCTACGAATACGAATTTACATTGGATTGGAATTGGAAATTGAAGAATGCTTCAAAAGCATTACGAATCATGCCAAAGTGGCTACCACTACCGCCGCCATTAGATACCGTCATACCGTAGTGGATGGAAAACATGGTGGACGCTCAAAATTTGTTATTGCTACGGTTTCATTTTTAATTTTCGTTTATTTCCAATGACCTTGAGAAATCAAGTAAGGTGTCAGTTGCTATTAAGCAAACAGAGGCATCCTAATTAATTAGTTTACATTTACACGAACGCGAATGAAGTAACCCCGAGACCATCTTGAGAGAAGGAGTCCCCAATGCATTATAAATTAATTTGAACGGCGTTAATACCACACAAATAAAGTTTCAGCACAAATTGCAATTAAACTCGTTGCCATTCAAAAAGGTGCGTGAAGCAGACATATGTAGCGATCTTGGCTCTATTCGCTTTATTACGAAAAATATATATTTAATTTTATTTCCACCGCGGTAATTTTGAATTTTTAAAAATACTTTTAATAAAATATGTTAGGATTTTTACACCCAGTCAACTCTTCGTTTTAATACACTACTGGGGCAAAAAAGGCAAAAAAGTTAAAATGTGGTACATTCTAAAATTATACTGCATGTAAAAAAATTCAAATACTGATATGTTATTGTTATTACAGGCGTGACCCAAGTGATTTTAAACTTTTACAAACTAGCACTGAACAAGGCTATAATAATACTATAGGCCAAAAATAAAAGAAAACAGGGGTAGTATCGTAATCCTCATATCACCATCTCGGCGTACATACTTACTTTGTATTATTGTAATCTACCTGCTCTCTGCATCTCATATGTATACATTAACCATGCGTGATGGTCTTATTATGAAGACTGTATGGGAGAATTGGAGATGACTGGAGCTTGGTTTGGTACTGGAAGTCTGGTCTGGATCTGATGCTGGATTTTTGAATCATAAATTAGACTGTAAAATACAGACATATGACATCACAGCCCCAGTCCCAGTCCCAGCCCAGATTTATGACCCTAGCACTAGCAGTCGGACTCGGACAACGTAATGCAAAACAGAAACTTAGCCCTCCCATCAATGTCAATGTGAGGAGCATCTTGACTTAAACGCCTTCAAAATTCTGATTCTAAATCTGGTGATTGTAGAATGTAGAACAGTGCCCATCACATGAAATCATGACGTGGCATGACAGCAATAACCCTAATCGTACTAATAATCCTCACAACCACAATATCACTACTAATAACAATCCTCATAATTCATAATGGAATACCTATCCAACCAATGGCCAATGATACACTTAGAAATACAGCCCAACCAAGTTCAAAAAGCCATGCGATCCAATTACAATTTCCAACAACAATAACACTGCAATGGAATGTCTGGTCAGGTGGATACATATAGGTATAGCAACATTACACTTAAATTACAAGGTTTCAAACCAATACTAAAAGAAACCAGAGCTAATGTCCAAACCATACAATGGGATCGTCCATAAATGACGCCATCAGTATTGGTAGGGTCAATTACGGGTCTACTTGGATACTGATGAAATCCCATATGCGCACTAAAGCTGATCAGGATCGGTCGCCGGATAATTCGGCCAGCGCATAGGCATCCCCGGCTGCTTGAATTTTCAAAAAACGTGTAAATGGAACATTTTGAAGTTTCAAAAATATTTAAAAAGAATATTTTACACTTATTTTCAAAAACATGCAAAATAATTGTTTTTGTACATTTCAAAAACACGGAAATAAAACATTTATCACTTTTCTGAAAACATGTATGTAAATAGAACATTTCATACTTTTTAGAATCAAGTAAAAAAAACATTTTGCACTTTTCAAAAACATGTAAATACAACATTTTTCTATACCAAAGAAAACCATCAATAAAATCAAAATAGTGGTTTTTGTATGGAAACTTTCTCCCTAAAACCAATTCCTTCGTGCGGCCCTGACGCTGATGACAGTGAGTGTTCAAAGGATGTTTTTGGAAATGACAATTTTTTAATGACGTCATTTGTGAACGATCCCTAAACTGAAACCAAATCCGAGTCCAGAATATTTAGAATTTTTAGAATATTTAAACTATTCACATTGCTCATACTTACAAAAGTCAATCTTGTTACAGTTGTTAGTCGTTTTAGTCATATTTGTGGGGAAGGACACGCCATAGGATTTGAGGAGCTATTACCACAATGCAACGGGAATGGCATTGACAGGGGCTGAGACGCGCAGTAGACGTCTGGACCTCTGGACCTGGACCTCTCAAAAGTCGAGAGAGACAGCAGACGTCTTGTCTGATGTCTGAAAAAAACACCTTACTTAATTGTAGGATTTAAAATTTGAATTTTGGAATTCCAAATTCTCTCATAATACTTTCTCACGCAACCCAAAATCCAAATGTAGAACCTGGCGTACTGACTATGCAGTCTCGAGTCTGGAGCATTGGAGTGTAGTACAATTATTACAAATACAAATGAAAATATTACAAGAGTGTAAAAACACTAAACATTCCTGGGACAAGATTTCTGGATTTTCTTTTTTTTCCCCTCTGCCCTCTTGCATTACGAATAACACAGCACATCAGCACACAGCTAATGACGATCTTGCATATTATGCGTGTACATCTACAGTACTTATTCTTACATTAAATCTAATGATAATATTACGCCTGGACATATGTACACGACTGGACCCGAACAGCGGAGTACAAGGCGACGTACAGAATGGACGAGGTTAAGTGTTAAGTGTCATGTGAGGGCAAGCCCCATAGCGATAATGGTAACGATAACGATAAGTCTAGTCTATTATCCACATCCACTGGAACACACTGTATAATCCAAACTTATTGTTTTTTTTTGTGAGGGTTTATTAGTACTGATAGTACTATTATTGTTATTATTTAAAGTAATCACATAGGTACATTAGCATGAAGTATCTACATAGGTAATTTGAATTATTTACCTGAAAATTCCACTGTGGAGTCATTGGATAGGGAAAATAAATCAATAATATTAAAGGCAGGCGTTGTCAGAATGGCCCATCTCAAAGTTAAGCCAGAACCAAACAGAGTATGTCAAAAGTACAGTAAATGGGATGAATGGGTAGAATGTTAATGTTACAAGTTTTTGGAAGTATTAAATATTTTGTTTACATGTTTTTTGAATATCGCAAAATGTTCTATTTACGCTGTTTTTTAAATGTGGGTGAAAGGTTCTATTTACATGTTTTAAAAAAGGTCAAAATGTCTTTTTTTCATGTTTTTGAAAAGTTCAAAATGTCCTATTTGCATGTTTTTGAAAAGTGTCAAATATTCCACTTACATGTTTTTTAAATGTGTAAAATGTAACATAAATTTACACGTTTAAAATATTGCAAAATCTTCGATTTACTTGCTTTAAAAAAGTTCAAAATCTTCTATTTACTTGCTTTAAAAAAGTGCAATACCTTCTATTTACTTGCTTTAAAAAAGCGCAAAATCTTCTATTTAAATCCTTAGTTTTCTGCTAGGATCATGTTTAATTTTATTTTGTAGTTAACACATTTTATTGTCAGCTAAAAATACGGATATGGGCAATTTTCAGCTTTCATTCGCAATATCAGTGGATGGAAATTAACAGCACCAGCACTATATCCTCTACTCAAAAAATCAAAATTGGAAGTTAAGAATATCGTGGAATAGTTGTTTAAAATTTTAATAAAAAATTAAAAAAGCGCTTTGAAAAGTTTACTTAAAATTTTTGAATACAAATATATTAAACTTTTACATTCCCCCCCCCCCCTCTAAATATCCCCATATGATCCTGTTCTTTAAGTACTGAAAAACTGGTAAACTGGAAAATAGGGTATTGAAAATAGAATAGAAACGGCTCAGTTCTCAATCTCACTCATCGCCAGTACAGACGACGGACGGAATCACGGCTAATTACATATGTGAAATGTGTTTCTGATTCTATGTCTCCCGTCATACAGTGTCGCCAAGCCCCTATATATTTACCTTTCTATAGAATCTTCATTTCCTCTTGCTTGACTGAGTACGTTACAAGTAAATGGCTACAGAAACGAAAGCATTAAGTGAAGACTGGTGATTATCTGTGTAAAGGATGAGACGATGACAACGGCTACGAAAAAGACGGGACCGCGTGTCTGGCTCTGGCTACGAAATGCGCCGACGACGACGACGACAAGTGAGATGTGATGACAAGATGCATATGTGTAGATTGAAGATAAGTAAAAGCACACACACTGGCGCATATAGTGAAATAGGAGAAAATCTATATTAGTTTTGTATTCATTATTTTCCACAGGTACTTACACTGCACTTAAGGAGACCGAGACCAATAAGGTGCAGTGTATAACTGTATACAAAAGGACACAATAATCTGTCGCCACATTTTCATTTGAGACTTTTATACATTAGTACCACCAAATTTTTCCTACATTAAGCATGTTTTACGTAGGCTTGATACATTGATACATGGGGATCATCCATAAATGATGCCATCATAAAGTAGGTGGGTTGGTCCTAAAAATCTCTCCATTTAAGAGAATGTTAAAAATTCTAAAAATTATTCCATATATTTAAAGTAGGCGGGGGTTCATCATATAACTTCAACTAACAATTCATTCATGACATCATTTATGTACGATCCCTAATATGTAACTGTGTATTTTAGGCAGACCAAATATACGCTATAATACGTGTACGAAGTTAAGAAGAAAAGAGTAAAACGTTACATTGTTGATGGTGTATGGTAAAATGGGAAATATATTTTATAGAAATTGGAAAAAATAAGGAAAAAATGTGGAAAATATTGTATGAAATAGTTGACATACCTTTCAAGGGTGACTTGAGAGCCGCTTCCATGAGACCACTTAGTAATTGACTGGATTTGGGATCCACGGCCAGACCTGAGCTGAAGGCTCCCAGTGCTTCAGGGTGTTGACGCAGACAATTGTGTGCTATGCCTTGACGGTAGTATGGCTATGGAAAGAAATAAAAAGATACAAATTAGTCATTAGGAATTTACACCAGCATATAGAATTTGTGGGTTTATGTATAAATTCCTTATAGTTAAATAGCGGTATTTATATTTAAGTGTGGGGGGGGGCGGGAATTTGGAATTTTAACAGTTATAAATAATGCACGCAAATAGACGCATTTTTTATAATCTAAAACAAATTACTAAGTAAACATTACGCTCAATATCTTCTGCTTGACCGTTACTAGTTATTGTAACAAAACTTATAGGTATTTATATACATAATACTTTTTGTGTTTATAACCAACAGATACCCCCTTTTGCACAGTACAACTACCCACTCATAGAAGCATGTTGTATGTGAAGAATCAAAATGACCCATTTTCAATTTAATCTAGAATTAAAATGAGCTATGTCACAAAAAAATTGAGAAACATGCCTAAAATTTTAAGTAAGAGCTTTTGAAAAGCTTAAAATGCTCTATTTTAATGTTTTAAAAAAGTTCAAATTGTTCTATTTGCATGTTTTAAAAATTTTCAAAATGTTTTATTTGCATGTTTTAAAAATGTTCAAAATGTTCTATTTCCATGTTTTAAAAATGATCAAAATGCTCCATTTACATGTTTTAAAAAAGTGTACAATGCTCTATTTGCATGCCTTAAAAATTTAAAAATGTTTTATTTGCATGTTTTAAAAAAGTGTAAAATGTTCCATATACATGATTTAAAAAATTGTAAAATGTTCTATTTGCATGTTTAAGTTTAAAGAAAGTGCAAAATGCTCTAATTATGTTTTTTTAAGTTCAAAATGTTCCATTTAAAGACTTTTGAGATATATTTTACAATATATCTGTAGATAGTGGATATTGTTTTTAGCTAAAAATGGATATGGGTCATTTTCATTCTTCACTCACGATATTGGCTTTGACATTTTTCCCATGATACATAGTAAAGAAGCCAGCATGAAAATTTGTAATTACAATACAAGGACGAAAGTGATGAAAGGAAAGACAGAAGGGGGTATAGGGTATACCTACTTATAAAAAACACTGAATACCCCCTATATGCATTTTGTAGTGTTTTATATTGTGTAATGTCCAAGGCCCATGCTACTCTTATACATACATAAAGAAAGCCACCGTTCTAAAAAGTAGATTCGTTTTAAAATTTTTCAATGTGGTACATCTCCGATTCAAGTTCCAAGGAGGAAGCCCGATCATATTGTCAAAGAATTGAAAAGGAAGGGACAGGACTGACTGTGTGTGTGTGAGAGATATGTGACCATTTGTTAGGTGGAGGAGAGAAAAGAAGTCTTCGAATTCGAATTCGACTGGACTACACAACACAGAAGCAAAAGACATGAGGAGTCCTGGGGTGAACAACGGAATGCCTTGTCTCCGCACTCAATAAAAACGACGCCTCTCTCACTACCTACACATATATCCCCGTATCCCTATATACATACTAAATTTTTTTATACACATAATTCCCCCCTTCGATATCCATGTCGATGTCGACTTTGTTTCCCTTTTCACTGGCCATATGCACACCTGTACGTGTACCTGTAGACGATCCTGCCTTTGACTACCACTGGCTTCTACAATGTCTTCTGTCCAGGCAGGACACGGACACGTTTTACTTCTTGATGACAGCTTCGCCATGGAAGGACTACTGAGCTCCCTACCTGTGTAAACCCAAACCTAAACCTCTACACTGACAAAAGCCTGTTTAAGAAGCTTGGTTTTTGAGACCCGTACCAGTACCTCAAGAGGCAGTGAGTGTATGTACTATAGCACGTGTGCGCATCTTATTTTCACTTACATACTGTAAACTAATGTAAGAAAGTTTCTGTTTTTTTTTGTTGTCAGCGTGTTTTTTCCAATCCTGTTTTAACATTTTATAGAAAGGACCATATAGTGACCATATAGCCACCAGAAAGTATTTCTTGTAATATGCTCCCACAGGGAATTACATTTAACTTTGTTAGCCTGGGGTACAGTAGTTATACAAAACCCGGGGCTTATTAGAGACCCTGGAGTTGCAAATGACCCATGAGTTAAGTCCAACTTATCCAAAGGTCCGGATATACATCATTTTTAACTAATTCAGGGTTACGTACGACACATTAAAGCAGATCACAAACTCAGATATTAGGTGCAAAGCATTGCGTTCCGAATTATTGAATGGCGTTTAGTCTTAGAATATTATGTAGTATCATATAATATGGTGATATCGTGAGTGAAGAAACGAAATGACCCATTTCCAATTTAAGCTAGAATCAAAATGAGTTTATATCATAAAAATACTAAATGAGAAAGATGCGTAAACTGTTATTGACGAGTTGTTTGAAAGGTGCAAAATGTTCTGTTTACTCGTTTTTGAAAAATGCAAACTGTTCTGTTTACTTGTTTTTTAAAATTGCAAAATGTTCTGTTAACTTGTTTTAAAAATTGGAAAATGTTCTGTTTATACGTTTTTGAAAACTGAAAAATTTTCCGTTTACATGTTTTTGAAAATTGCAAAATGTTCAGTTTACATGCTTTTTAAAATTGCAAAATTTTTTATTTAAACTATTTTTGAAAGGTTTGTAAAATTTCCATTTAAATGCTTTTAAGATCGTGATATTTCAATTTTTTCTAGATAGTAGATTTTATTTTTAGCTAAAAATGGATATGGAAGATTTTGATACTTCACAGACGATATATATATTTTTTTAAACAGTCGGCAGCCTACTACGGGTTGAAATATTGAAATCAAAATAAATTTTGCAACGGAACATTTAAGGTCCTATAAGAATCTCAAGGACTCTTGTAAGGGGATCATATACACCTTTTTGCATCGGAATCGGAATCTAAAGTGACGACATGACTAATTTCTGCATTTTCATATCACAATCATTCACACACTTATTTAAGATTCAAATCTCTCTGCGTGCAACGTAGTACGTACTGATGCCGGTACCGGTGCCGGAGCCGGAGCCGGTAAATTGAAGAATCGTATAAAAAAAGCATCTCTCTCTGCTAATACTGGGAGACCATAGGATAAAAGTATCCGAAATGTAACCATTGCCGCTGATCGCTGTCCACAGCTGTGTTTTTGGTCGTTGTCGTTCCCATTAATGGTCAAAAAAATTCTAAACAGGCTATGGGTCTATTCCATAGCTTCCATAGCCAGTGCAGTCCAGTGGTGTATGGTTATATGGTATAGATACTGGGAACTGATGCTGATGGTGGTAATGCACGGACTTGGATGAAAGGATCATTAAAGAAATACCAGGAACCCAAGAACGCCAGTCAGTCAGTCAAGAAAAGGAAGAGAGAAGAAAATGGAAGCATTTCAAATTTGAATTTCATTGTCATGTTGTTCACATTATGTGAAGACGACGAAGATGCGATCCGGATCGCGTTGGTGATGATGATAATGGTGCGATGATGCGATGGTCATGCCATGGCGTTGAAATGTAATTTGATTCACCATTCCATATTTCAATATTGGTACCACCATCTTACCTCATCACCATACCGTACCATGACATTATAGTTGTGAAGTACGTCGTACATATCGCCTCTGTGAAGAATCAAAATGGCCCATTTGTAATTTTAGCTAGGATTCTAGAGTCAAAGTGAGCTATGCAAAAGTCAACAAACAAAACAAAATAAGATAGATGAGTAAAATGTTTATTGACAGTTTTTAAAAAGTTCTAACTAAATGCTGTAATCTGTAATTACCTACTTCCTTTATGAACGTGATAAATATTCTATTTACCTTTTTTCAAAGTGTAAAATGTTCTATTTACGCATTTTTGAAAAGTTGAAAATGTTTTATTTGTAGTAGGGTTCGTCCAATAGGTGATCGGGTTCATTTTTTCAAAACTTCAAGAACCTGTATCTTTTGAAACAAATGACTTATATTAAAGCATGTTGCACCAATGTACTCGTCATTTAATTTTGTATATACTCGAAAATATTCGGTGTCTAAAATCAAAGTTTGCAAGAGACACAGGCCATTGTCTGAAAAAAGTCAAAAACATTTCGAAATCCGAACTGCCCTAAAAGGTGATCAGTTTGCTTGAAAAAGCATTGCCAACATAGGAAAAGTACCGTCTTATAGGTGATATAGTTTGAAAAAGTGGTTAAAACTTTCTTAATTTATTTCAGCCAGAGTTTTTATGGAACGGAGCTGAAAGTACAACTATAGGTAGTTAAGACTATAAGCTACATCACTATCAGTAACAAAAATTTTTAAAGATAGTAGTTTTTGCAAGAACGCTACTGATCACCATTAAGACTGATCACCATTAGGCGTGTCCCTACTACATTTTTTAAAAGGTGTAAAATGTACTATTTACATGTTTTTTTTTAAGTTTAAAAATGCTGCATTTACTTAGTTTTCAAAATTGCAAAATGTTGTAATTTTATGTTTTTGAAATGTATAAAATGCACTTTTTACATTTAGTTAGAAAATTGCAAAATATTCTATATAAGTTATTTTGCAAATTGAAAATATTTTTGTTTACACATTTAAAAAGTGTCAAATGTTCTATTTTCACACGTTTTTCTCTCTCCTACATTTAAATTATTTTAGGATCCTAAACATGATATGTGTTTTTATAATTTCGTACATAGTGCATTTTGTATTTAACTAAAAATGGATATGGGCCATTTTGATTCTTCACACGTGCTATTATGTAGTTTACTAGCGTATGGATTACAGCACAGAACACAGACATAATTATTACATAGTAAATTCAATGCCGGCAGAATGGTCGTGGACACTGCTGAACAACGGGTGGAAGTCTGCGATGCTGGTTTCTGTGGTTCTCAAGTCTCAGAAAGTCGTGACAAATGATTTTTACCTGCATCCTTATTGCACCATACATCCATTGCTATCATCACTCACAGTATAAATAACTTTATCATTAATACTTTCATATTTTTTAATGCTAATTATATATATTTACATACTGATGATGGTCTTTGAAACTTGAAATATTACGTATTAATTAGTTATTCAGTCTTATATGCATCTGTATACAGTTTTAATAGTAAAAAATTACTGGAATTCCTACAAGAATTTAAAAATTGTACTGTTGTACATACTACATTACTTGAATATCTCTGTAATTATTCCCTTTTGTTTTTACACCATAAAAGCAAACCCAGTAGATAGTGCACAGCAGCCGAAAGATTTACATATAATTTCTTTTGGATTAATTTCAATTTTAGAATTTTTAATTTTTTCTAATGACTGCATATTTATATATCATGTATATATTTAGCAAGTATCCAATTTTACGCTAATTTATACGTGACCATTTCAATTATTATGGAGTTTGCGCACACTTCCCCATTGGCCATGCGTTGTTTAAAAGGAAGCGGCACATTATTAATTAAATGGTCAGCTTATAATTTATTGTCCACCTGCTATATGTGTGGTTTTTAAAAAGACAAAATTGAAAATTTTTGTACTTTTGGAATGTTGCAATTTCAACAATGTAACCGTTTTTTGAAAAGACGAATTTACAAATTTTTGAACATTTTGAAAAGACGAATTTACAAATTTTTGTACTTTTTTAAAGGACGAATTTACAAATTTTTGTACTTTTTAAAAAGACGAATTTACAAATTTTTGTACGTTTTTAAAAGACGAATTTACAAATTTTTGCACATTTTGAAAAGACGAATTTACAAATTTTTGCACATTTTGAAAAGACAAATTTACAATATTTTAAACTTTTTGAAATGATACTATTTCAGCTATTTTAGCTTGTAAAACTCTTTCCCACTTAATTATTGGGCAAAATATTTAAAAAACATTTTAAAATTCTGTGTGAAATTTGAAAAAATGCCTGTAGCAGCGGCAGGAACCGGAATACGTAAATATTGCCAGTTTAATTTTTAAACTGTCTTAAGTCTTAATTAATTAACTTTTAATCAAACATGTAGATATAATATGCAACATTTTACTAGTAGAGTTTCTTAGTAGATAATTCTTAAACAATTTATTTTTACATTATAGATTGTCTGCAGTCGCATTTTAATATGAAATATTGCTTTGTGCATTTTTGAAATACGGATTATAATAAAGAAATTGCAATGCTATTGTACTTATGTACATAGTAGGCTTACGCTTTGCAAAATTCAGGTTTTACATTTTTTCTACTGTAGTGTATAAAATTACACCTACAGCAAAGCAAAAAGACAGCAGGGCCAGGGGAAGGCGACTAAGGCGAGGCGATGACAAAAACTACTTTGTGCATTTTTTTTTATTTAACAGCGATGATACAGTGCTCACTCACTCACTGCTGATGGCTGGCTCAGCGGTAATAGTGGCTATATTATTATTATTACTATTATGGTTTAATTTTTTTTTAGTTTGTCTTATGGCTTGACATTAATTTGCATATATTTTCTCCGCTTTGTTTGTATTTCAAGTTTGTCTTTGTTTGTGAGAGGAATTGCCGTTTGCCCTATGCCTATGCCTACATGTTCTCTATGATGTTGTTGACGTTGTTGGAAATAATTCAAATTTGAATGTCAAAACATCATCTCCCAGGAAAGTCATGGAGTCGTTCGTACTCGTATTTCATGTTTTCTTTCAACAAATTACAATTAACATGACACTTGGTAGTAAAGGATAAAAGAGGGGTGCGTGCAAATCTTTTGTTTTGAAAATATTTTTATTTTCTACCACCGCCATTCTTGCTCGTCCTTATTCATTTTTATAGCACATTTAAAATTTATGTTGCGAATTTCTGTAGGTATTTTAGATATGTACCTATATATATAGTGATGCTGTATGTGTGTTTTTAGTTTTATTTTTTATGAGCATTGTATTGTATGTGTTTATGTGAGGGGAAATGTGTGATTGTAAAAAGTCAACGACGCTATCCTTTTGTCTTGCAAATGTATTTCGCGTCGCTTCTCCCTGTCCTGTCATGGACATAGAGAATGAAATGCATGTCCAATTTTGTGTTCTATAAAACAGTGTTGAATATTTGAGTAAGGGATTGTCCATTATTGACGCGAGGGGCAAGGGCAATGGTACTGTCACTGATAGCATCCCCTGCTAAAGGTAGCTGTTTACGCAATAATTAAAATGTTATAAGAGTCAGAGTCAGACGGTCCTTAAAATGGTGAAGTTTCGCAATGACATCATTTATTGACGAGCCCTATGTATAGGAATATGTATGTTGTTTGTATCTGAAGATGGCTGAAGAGGCAAGTCAAGTTATCTAGATTTTTATAAAAATAAACAAGACTCCTTATCTTACTTGCAATTTTACATATGAGATAAGGACAACTCGACTATAAAGTTGAATTTGTAGTGAGTAAACTGACCAAATGGGTTTTAAATGGTATGTACTTATTGTTAGTTGAGAATTCTATAGATTGTGTATTAGAATGTACAGACGATATATTATATCTACACACAATATTTTTTGAATAATGTCAACGCCGTGAATCTTTTTACTTACACGTGAGGCGCTGAGTGTAACTCAGATCCATTGTTCGGGTGACGTAATAACAAAATTTTAGTGTATAATTTAATGCAAGTGGAATCCGAATTTCAAATGAAATTTTTTGTTCACAATTTTGTGAAATTACATGTGCAATGGGTATAGCAAACACCAGTATTAATTTCTGAATTTTTTGAAGGTTCTTTGTTTAAAACACACACACGGTAAGTCCACACTTTATCAACTGGACATGAGCAGTTTTAATTGCAAATTCTTAATTTGCAAAACATGTGAAATGTACATTAGATGCTTTAGTTTTGCTCTGATAATTTTCTGTACAAAAATTGTTTTAAAGTAACTTGCAGTTTTTGAAGGGATAATACCTCAATTAATGTACTTTTTGAAATGATAAAATTTAAGCTGTTTGTACTTTTTTTTAAAAGACAAAACTGATATTATCTGTGCTTTTGAAAATGGCAAACTTACAACTATTTATGATTTTTAAAAATGAAAAATTAAGACATATGACACTTTTAAAAATGGCAAAACCATAATTAATTTGTGGTTTAAAAAAAAGCAAAATTAATACATTTTTCACTACTTTTAAAAAAATTTGTTTAAAATACGAAGTTTTTGGATAGTTGATATTTTTAAAAATATAGCTATATAAAAGTACAGCTTTTTGTAATACAATTTTTTAAAAACATACCTAATATGTTCTATCATGCAAAGCACACCTGAATTTATTTGAATAAAAATTATACATTAAACAGCAAGTGTAGCACCTCCCTTTGTCAAGCCCAAAAACCAACATAATATCCGTATGCGTTACAAAAATTATCCACTTATAAAAGTCAATATTCATCTTGATAATAACCCCTGCAAATTTTTATCTACACCTTAATGTGCATCTATTTCTGTTTATTACACTATATTTGCCATGTCAGTATATGAACTTGCTTCCATTTATCCAACTCCATGTAGGAGCATAGCCCTATTAAAGCTCCATTATATACTTAAGCATGTAATTCTATGAGCATCTTTATTTGTAAGTGAATACAATTATTCTTGTTTGTACTACCATTTTAGAATTGGATTGTTTTACAGGAAAAATAAACATGAAATGAAACATGATCGTATGAGTGACCATAGTATACCTAATTGCAAGTGCACAATTCTAATCATAATACTTAATGTATTCAATAAAAACCTTTGCTGTGAAAGGTAACGATACCGCATACCGATATTGCTGCGTGCAGAAGAGATGCAGATATTACCATAATCATAGCTCGTTTCACTTATGTCTGATGTTTTTTCGTGCTGTTTATATCGCTAATAATATTGCATGAAATTGCATACACGCTATGGCAACTGGTGAGTATAAGCAAACAACCTGTGGCTTTTTAGTAATTATGTGATTACAATTTTATACAAAAATACCGCGTCCATACTTAGCATAACCGATTACCATAATAGTGTGTATGTTTTCATTAGGGCAAACGTAACATGGATGCTAAAATTATACTGAATTATATAATGTGTTTATTTACCCACGTCGAATAGCCGCCATACTATATCGCCTGTAAAGAATCAAAATGACCCATATTCATTTTTAACTAAACACGAAATGTACTATCTAGGAACAATATGTAAATATCGTGTAATCCTTAAGGCATGTAATCAGAACATTTAGCACTTTTCAAAAAACGGGAATTAGAACATTTTACACTTTTCAAAAATGTGTAATCAGAACATTTGGCACTTTTCAAAAACGTTTAATCAGAACATTTGGCACTTTTCAAAAACGTTTAATTAGAACATTTGGCACTTTTCAAAAATGTGCAATTAGAAAATTTTACACTTTTTAAAAACGTGTAATTAGAACATTTGGCACTTTTTAAAAATGTGGAATTAGAACATTTTACACTTTTTAAAAACGTGTAATTAGAACATTTGGCACTTTTTAAAAATGTGGAATTAGAACATTTTACACTTTTTAAAAACGTGTAATTAGAACATTTGGCACTTTTTAAAAATGTGGAATTAGAACATTTTACACTTTTTAAAAACGTGTAATTAGAACATTTGGCACTTTTTAAAAATGTGGAATTAGAACATTTTACACTTTTTAAAAACTCATAATTAACATTTTACGCCTTACGCATCTGAATAATTTAGTGTTTTTTTTATTAAGTAGCTCATTTTAATTCTAGCGTAAATTGGATATTGGGCATTTTGATACTTCACAGACGACTTATTTTATTTAATTTATTACAAACGATATTTAGTTTTCTTAGCAATGCTACTGCTGCCCGATAAAACAAAAACATTATGAAATTTAAGAAGCTTTTACTTTCTTACGGTACTCTAAATTGCCGGAATTATCCGATAATCCGATCTGTTTCAACACAGATTTATAAAGACTTAAACTTAAATATAAACGGCGTCGAAACGCAACCACAAAAAAATAAAATAATAAATTCAAGTTCCATACCTTAGACCACTTAGGATTTAATTCTCTCGCCTTCAACGCATCCTGCAGGGCCCTCGTGAACTGGCCCATCTTAATAAAGGCCGCAGATCGATTTGAGTACAAAATGTGATTATTCGGATCAATCTTGAGAGCTTCAGTGTACAATGAAATGGCAGATGCAAAATCTCCTGACTGACAAGAGATGTTGGACTGACGAACAATGTCCAGGAACATTTGACGTCTCGACGTGGACGCCCCGGTCGAGTGAGAGCGACTTGAGGAACTCGCCTCAGACTCACCCTGTAATCAGAAGAAAGAAATTCACCATTAGAATAATTTTAAAAATTATAAATTTGTAATAACATCATCATATGCTACAGATAATACATGTAATATTTTGATTCGTGATGCTAATAGTTAAATGAATGCGTAATGACGTAACAATTTTTATGAAACTACAGTACACATTTCCTTATTTTTTAATATAAAATATAACACGTGCCTTATAGCTGTCAAGATTACTACAGAAAAATAATTGTAGTGCAAATTTTATACGCACCGGATATATGATATGGGAAGGCGCCAGCCCTGGTCCCGGTACCGGATATCATATTTTTTAACTCAACAATTAATACCCGTTGACTCATAATTAAAATAACTACAGTGCATAATTTTAGATCAAAATCGTAATTCGAATTCTATACTATATTTCATTGCATTTTTGCTCTTTTAAAAAAAAAATTCCACGTCGCCAATTATCTAATTAATTTTGATTTTCATGGTTATTGTTATTGTTATTGCTGGGGGATGTGGGCATTACATTGGAATTCCATTGCAAAACACATTCCATATTGAATTGTAGTGAATTAAAAATATTGCATAGGATACGCATTATTCGCGTGGGAGATTTACGCAATTGTTTTGGGATTTTTTTAATTATGCCTAATTACTTAGCAAAATACATATTATTAAAAGTAGAATTAATTTTATGAATATGAGAGAAAAGACGCACATTGTTTGTTTATGAATGCAGCAACGTGGGTCGGATTTTACTTTTAAATAAATTCTAACAATTGCCACAACAGACAGACAGAGAGGAGTCGCGAGTTTGAGAGATATCAGAGATATTTATGTGACGACACGTGTGTGTTTTGAATTTTTAGAGGCATTTTTCATAAGTACGTATTAGTGGTGTAGAAGGTATGCATCCTATTCTATTCCAATACTGTAGAAGTGGAATAAGAAATATGAAAGACATTTTTAAATTTTGTCATTTTAACAAGAGGGAAGAACGACGTGCTTCTATAAATTCATTTTGAAGAAAGTTTAATACAAATAATGGTGTTATGTAATGCATATTAAATGATTATTTAAAAAAATATATGCACTATTAAAATTTAAATACAGTTTTATTAATATGTACTGCACTGCGTCGGGAATAATGTGTTTTATAGACATTTTAAAAATTTGCTTGTGTTAAGGAATAATATTCATGGGAATTCTAAGATTCGAACAATATTCTACGACTATGGAATTTATTCAATTTTGTAATTCAGGTTTTTTAAATTTTAGCCATCGTTGGTCTATACGTGATAATTTCTGCAAACATGAGGCAAAAAACAATAAGTTATCATAATCCTAATAGCAGGTACCATACTAAATAGAATATATTGCAAATTTAAAAAAACATGTACCTAAATGAAACATTTTGCAAAATTCAAAAACGAGTAAACAGAACATTTTGGACAATTTAAAAACGTGTAAACAGAGCATTTTGCACTTTTCAAATACATGCACATAGAACAGTTGGCACATTTCAAAACCCATGTAGCTAGAAAATTTTACACTTTTCAAAAACACTTAAGCAGAGCATTTCACACTTTTCAAAAACATGTAAATTAGCATTTTATACATATATTTTATTTAATGTATTTTTGTTTTGACATAACTTATTTCCAATTTTATCTTAAATTTGATATGGTCCATTTTGTTTTTTTTTATTAATTCACCATCTATAGCATTCTGTACCTACATACATGGTTATATTGTTGTATGGGCTGACCTCAAATTAATAAAATCAATCGTATTTTAGACTATTCTAAACCACCTGGTATACGGTATATTTTCAAGTTCAAATTATTGTATATTAAACGGTATAACTCAAAACAACCGTCCATTAGCGTAATAAATATTCTTGTATCTTACAAACGTCCTTTTGTACAGTAATTTCGACTTATGTATAACAATGTGAAGGTTGGTTTCATCCTTTTCACCTGTCCGAACGAATTTTCTTAAAATACAATTTAAATGGCTTTAAGCTTTGCCATTATAAATTTATACACTATAACAACTGAACTTCTGTAACACGTTAAACTACTCCCTTGTACTACCGAAATTTATTTTATAAGAACCTTCCTACACAAACACCAACTGTACTATATTATACCTTGTACCTAAATCTCATCGTCCTCGTCATCCTCAGATCTCAGTAAAAATTGTAAACCCAGAAAAAACAATACCAAACATTTCTTCCCACAATAACACACAATCACACACACACCAAGAACGTGAATTCAAATCCAAATTACATTTCAATTTGAGTAAATAAAAAAAACAAATTTACTCTCAATAAAAAATTGATGGAATTTTTATTCTGTATCTCAAACCCATGAAATGTGTGTCTGCAACTGTTTCAGTCTCCCTTCGTTTTCGTGGGGCTACGTTTATACATATATGCGGACGCGCTATAGGCTAAAAGACGAGCATTGTAATTTGTAATATCCAGAATCGAGCCAGTAAAACTACGATGCCATAGCCATAGTGCCAGTTAAAAGTGCCAGAGCCAGACCCTCTCTCCTTGGCTTTAAAGGTAATAATGAAGATAATCTTCGTTTCTTTTTCCACGACGACGACGACGACTTGTTGCTCGGCATTTCGTTCCTTCGAGTTTGGATTTTCTCAACGAGTGAAATTATAGAGGATGTGAGAGAGAGAGAGAGAGTGAGAGGCACCGTCACCGTACAAGTATATACAGAGACTTGTTCGGATTCTCAGTTGTGTGTAATGCTAAGGTAGGGGCAGGATATGGTGGAGGGTAGTGGCGGCAGAGTATAGTGGTAGTTATATATGATGGGGCTCCGAAGCCGAAGCCGACGGACGAAGCTCTTGAAATTCACTGAGGTGGAGACTGGGCCTCTAATCACTACTTTGAAAATCCTAAATTGACCATCGCCATCTCATCCCCCCGCATCCTTCTTTTTCCTTCTGCGTGTCTAGTTTTTCTCCACATATTTCCCCTCATCTCCATCTCCACTCATCATTCTCCATGCTTTACCATCTCCGTCTCTCTCACACACAAACTGCCTCGTCAGTCAGCAGACAGTCATATGAAAAGGACAAAAACTAAAAAAACGAAAGCAAGGACTAAAAATGAAAATAAAAGATTCGTCGACTTCGACTTGGACATGGAATTCCGCTACGGCTACGGATACGGCTACGGACTATAAGGGGATGGCTCACACGGCTTATTCCACTTTGATTTCTGTCTAATGTCTGCAGTTGGAATTTCTCGTAATTTTCTATCTGTCTGTTCGTTTGTCTGTCTCCAGTCCCAATTTTAAAGTCTAGAGCGTTTTATGTACACTTAAGTAATATATAAATATAGCCTATACAATTTTATTCACTAACTCAGTCTTTTAGTGCCAGTACTAAAACTGGGACTAGCATTGTTGTCTCCAGCTAAACTATATAAGTAGGGCTTTTGCATTGTTTAAGCCTATCTCAATTTGTTGCAAATATTATATATGTAAATATATTATATGTAAATTCTAGCTAAGCTTTACATATCGTCTGTGAAGAACCAAACTGACCCATATCCAATTTTAGCTAGAATCAAAGTGAGCTATGTAAAAAAACACTAAATTAGATAAGTATGTAAAATTTTCAATACAAATTTTTGAAAATTGCAAAAATCGTTCTGTGTGCTTGTTTTAAAAAAAGTGTAAATTGTTTTACAGTCAAATCTCGGCTTAATGGCTTCCCCAATAATGGATAACTCGATTTAATGGCAAATTTTAAAATCCCCGTCAAAATCGCTATGCTTTATATAGTAAAATATTCCGATATAGTGGCTTTCGATTTAGTGGCGAACTCGATGTAATGGCAAATAAAATATGTCCTCTGAGGCCCATTACCATGATGTTATCTGCCTTTATAGTGGCCAACGATATGTAGATATTTTTGACTCCATCTAGGTAGTGTAGTTTAAAGTGCATCCCACATGTTTATACTGCCGGTTGAAAAAATATGTTTCATATCTGGCTGTTAATTTCTTTTGTTGCTTATTTTTGTGTTGCATGTCAGTAGTGGCAGTTTACATTAGGTGTTTAGTGGTCATTTACCATTACATATATAGTGGCCATTGGCCATTATGAGAATAGTGGCCAACGGCCACTATACGATTAGTGGCCTAACTTTATAGTGGCCAAAATTCGACCCTCCCTTCAGAAGCCACTAAATCGAGGTTTTATATTTGTATGTTTTTGAAAAGTGTAAATTTTTCTATTTACATGTTTTTGAAAAGTGTAAATTGTTGAGTTTACATGTTTCTGAAAATTGTAAATTCTTCTATTTACATGTTTTTAAAAAGCGTAAAATGTTCTAATTACATGTTTTAAAAAAGTTTAAATTGTTCTATTTACATGGTTTTAAAAAGCGCAAAATATTTTATTTTGAATGTTATTAAATGCAAAATCTTCAAATTGCATGTTTTTGAAAGGTGCTAAATGTTCTATTTACATGCTTTTGAATAGCGCAAATTTTCTATTTACAGACATGTTTTTTGCAAGTGCAAGCGATATGATTTGTAAATTCCTCAATCACTATGGACTTTGTACCTGCCTCTTTGTCAGTATACAAAAACCATTTAAATATTTCAAACGACTTTAAAATATAACACAAATAGGCCAGACATGTAGTTAGCCAATTTTGTCTTAATTATTACTAATTATTCTCAAGTAAAAGACGCGTACATATCACATTTTTCAGGTTTGAGAACACACTCAAACACCAAATTATTAGAAACATTCTTACTTGTAGTGCAATATAATGTGAATTGAAATTTAGAATTAATCTGTATTGTTACGTTATGACAATATCGATATCGAATATTTGTTATGCATACCAAGATAGTCTTGGTATTCGATATTTTGATTATTGATATTAATGATATTGACACTCTGCACAGTTTTTACGTGCAATGTTAATTTGTTAATATACGAATTTTTGTTATGTAATTTTCCTACACAGTACTTGCTATGTGGTAAGTATCTTTTACTCGTCGTTGAGCTTTACAAGTACCTACCTACAAGTACATATTGCTTTAATTTGGATTTAATTTTTGAGTCAACTTATCGTTAGCTTTATCGTTAGAGTGTTGGGAATTGGGGTTTGATTGCTGCTCTCTGCCAACGACGAGAAGATTGCGGATTGCGGATTGGAATGAGGAAGATACGTAGGTACCTACGTAGTTTAATAGTAATAATTTGGATTTGGAATGAATTGAATTGAATGAATTGGATTCTCGAGAGGAGATTAGGAACAAGATCTAGAAAATTATTTGATTTGTCCGTCCTCGTACGTTGTTCTATGCTCAAGAAGTACATAGGTACTTTGTACTCGCACCTCCATTCAAATTACAACAACAACAACAACTACTACTACAACTATACAACCACCAACAACAACTACTACTAACACAACAACAGGACGGAAAACAGAAGAGGCAGTCAGTCAACAGGCACACAAATTTTTGTACTAAACGTCGTATAAAGCCGGCACCAGAAACCAGAACCAGAAAACCACCGGTTTTCAACTGTCTACGTTTTATCCTGGGTTGTAAGGGATCGTCCATAAATTATGTCATCCGTAGGGTGGGTGTGTACACATGTTAAAAATTGCAGAAATGTTAAAGTGATATGACATTATTGGGGTGGGTGGACCATTAAAAGAAGGACAATTTAGGTGACATCATTTATGGACTATCCCTAAAATACTTCCCGTTCGACGGTGGACGCTTTTTCGTTTGGTTTGGTTTGGCTCATCTTCGTCTTCGTCGTCGTCGTGCTATGGTCATTCCTCATCCTCTTCTGTCGTCCGATCGTGTTTAGCATTTCGAATGAGATTATCATTTACAAAATTGAGCGGATAGAGGAAAGAAATATCATCTGGTCTCTCTGACTGAACAGTGCCTATAGTGTGTAGTTCGTTCATTCATACATTTCAAATTTTCAATTGCTGAGTGTGAATGTGTGGTTCTTCTGGGTCTGGTCTGGTATTAGCATTAGCATTATGACTATGACTACATTGACTACGCGATAAGATTACTATAGTGATATACAACTATATAGACGCTACATAATATAGCGTTCACTACGGTATATAGTGCTTGTAAAAAACATAGGTGGTTAGGTATGCACCTACATAGCTAAGTAATTGGTGTCGGGCCTTTGTATTATTATTTTATAATCTGTACCCCATTCCATTTATTTTCTTATACGCGCTTGTAGCTTATATATACTGAAGTTGCGGAAGCAAAAATTTATCATCAAAATTTTTAGTTGTATTTAAAAAAATAAAAATTTCATTATTTGTATTTTATTAATTTGACAGCCTTATGACACAGTCTCTTATACGGAATTAATGAGAAAATTGGCCAATTTTAAAAGTATGAAATTTTGAGGAGTACATGCTACAGTTTGCAGCTCAAAATACTATGCAAATTCGCTTTCATTTCGAGCATATTACATAATATGGAAAACGCCAAGAATTAGAATTAGATTGTGACGTTAATTCTGCTCTGTTTACATTGATAACTGCATAGTATCGCCTGTGAAGAACCAAAATTACCCATATCCATTTTTAGCTGAAAACAGTATCCACTATATATCTACAAATATATTGAAACATGTCTTGAAATAATTTAAGTAGAAAATTTTACACTTTTCAAAAACATGTAATTAGAAAATTTTGCACTTTAAAAAAAAGTGTAAATAGAGCTTTTTACACTTTTCAAAAACATGTAAATAGAACATTTTACACTTTTCAAAAATATGTAAATAAAAAACTTTACACTTTTCAAAAACATGTAAATAGAAAATCTAACACTTTTCAAAAACATGCAAATAGAACATTTTGCACTTTTCAAAAACATGCAAATAGAACATTTTGCACTTTTCAAAAACATGTAAATAGAACACTTTACGTTTTTCAGAAACTCTTAATTAACATTTTACGCATGTTTTGAATTTTGTTTTTATGACATAGCTCATTTTGATTCTATTTTACATTGGATATGGGTCACAGACGATATGTAGAATGTACTGGCGGTGCAATAGTAAATAAATCCCTAGATATGATTTGGATTTCAATTGGTTTGGACAGCTGACAGAGCCTACGCAGTTCTGAATTAGTTCAAAATCTGTCAACTGCCCATCTTTCAGTAGTGACCAAGTTTCATGTAAACCCATTGTATTTCATGCCTACCTACCTACAATCTTATTAAAAATTAAGACAGTGATAGAGATAAATTAATAATTTGCGGCTATTCAGTAATGGTCATTCACCACCATCACCACCACTGGGATTTCTACATAGGTACATGAAAAATACCGATATATTAGTAAACACATCCGTATGTACATTGGTAGACGAAGGATGACGCGAATGTTTTGGTTTGAGCGTATTGTGAGTTTGTGTGGCTCTGCGGCTCTACACGCTTTGTTTGAATTTGAATTTGAAAGATATGACAATTGAGAAGTGACAGTTCCCTTCATCCTCTTGACTACGCACTCTCCTATCTACAACAGATATGTTGCTATGACTTGTTATTGCAAAAGATTCCTGTACAATCATCAGGAGGACTGCGCTCAAGATGTTCATGGTATGCTAAAGAAAAACGATAAGCATTATTGATACGTCTACAGAAACATTCTGCATTCCACATTCTATCAGTAGATCCTAATCACTGAGCATGATACTTTGCTGGATGTACATATAGAAATATTGGAATACTGAAAGATTGGAATTTGGAATTTTGCAAGTCAGTCAGTCAGTGATAACAATACACATAGAGGAGATACAGTTGAGATATCATTATAGATGCATAGGATAGGACCAGGACCAGTCCGTCCCTATACTGCGATTGCCACCCCACGAACGATAACGAGCTGAGCATGTTTTGTTATGTACGGCAAATACAGATAAGGTAATAATATTATTATCATAGTATGTAAATTTTTGACAACTTGTAAAGATGTCGTACACGGGAATGACAGGAGGAGAGAAGTCAATAAGACTATTAGACTGTATCTGTACTGTGTGGCTGATATTGCAATTTCCAATCCAAAATCCAATCCTTGTTCTATTAAATCTCTCTAATCTTTTACAACCATATAGATATATAGTGTAAATGTAAACATTTCCTGGCTCGAAGTTTGGCTTTGGACGCTCTGCTGATGTCTGGTTCTGGTGGTGGTCCGACATCACTTGAAAGATTAAATTAAATAACTGTTTTTTTTTCTAATTCTGAATCAACAATATTTAGAATTACGCAGGGGCCAGTTTACAGTGAGTGAACAAAAATCGTACTCGTAAATCTGCAGCAACCGCTAAATCCATGCCATGAACTCATGCTAAATATTTTAGAAATAGTTTTAATTACCTACGTAATAAACTAAAGTCTTTGTAGGGGAGGTTTTAGATTGGGAATGTTTAGTTTCACTTATACAGTCCAATGTTACGTAATAATTTCTAATTGAACCATTATCTTGCAATAGTTAACTACAACCACTGGTAATTTCAACTCAACCTTAACCTTTATCACTTTAAATACTTCAGTATAAATTTAAGACGGCGTTGAAATTTTGCAATTTTATTTCTAATTTAAATGGCAGGTAATAGCAACATGGCTGTTCTATGTTGGTATTCTATTTGGGATGGCCCATAAATGATACCACAGGTACAGTAAATGGTCCCATTTGAATTTTGATGACATCTCATTTTAAATATAGCCATTTAAGCAATGGTCAAGCTGGGGATGTTGGAGCGTGCAGGGTGATAGGTTCTAATAAATGGAGAAATTTCGATGACGTCATTTATAGACTACACCTTACTTAAATATGAAAAGATTTTAGTAACCGCCAACAGTATAAAGACGGTTCCTTCTGCATTCAGATAATGCGGCCAGCGCATATAGGCAGCCCTCGCTGTTTAAATTTTAAAAAAACATGTAAATGGAACATTTTGCGGTTTTCAAAAATACGGAATAAAGAATATTCTGACTTTTCAAAAGCATACAAATAAACTTTTTGTACATTTCAAAAACATGCAAAATAAAACATTTTCCAGTTTTCTTAAAACCTGTTATTAGAAAATTTTACACTTTCCTGAACCAAGTAAAAAGAGCATTTTAAACTTTTCTAAAAGCATGTAAATACAACATTCTGCTTTACCAATGAAAACTATCAATAAAATCAAAAAGGTGGTTTTTGTAAGGAAACAAATTGCTGTCTAAAAGCAATTCCTTCTTCCGGTCTTGCCCTTCTGTAAGCATTAGTGTAAGTAGGTATATATTTTGCATTTAATTACTTAATTAAATTACGGGAAATTATTATTCTAAATTTTAGTACAGTATTCTAATGGGTACCTTAGCCCTCGCCTAATATGTACAGTGTTTTATTATGCAGGTAGATATGACATAATAATATGCTGAAATTAATTAGAAGCTACGCGCCAACAAGATTGCATTGTGTATAAATACGTATCGTGGCTAATTATAAATACTCTATATAGCCTATATAGGTAACTTCCGTATGTATCACTATATACACAGTCATCTGTCTAATTCTGCACACACACAATGTCAAAGTCAACGACGACGACGATGACCATTACATAATTATACAGTACAGAAAAAAAAATCATGAATGAGCAAATGAATGAATGAGTTGCAAATTCTAATTTAAATTTTAAATTTTTTGACGCCAGTCATCACATCTCCGTTTTCCGTGGTTGTTGTGGCGCTGCGTACGTCATGTAATTGTCATTTTTGGTTCTATTTACGCTTTACGTTATATTATGCTCTGTCCTGTTGTGGTTACATTAGAATATGAATAAAGTCAACAGTCATTTTGTCCTTTTGAAGATGTGCTCTGCTCTGTGGCAAACTGAAAATAAAAATGACGACGACAAAGCCGAGACCGAGAGGCCGAAGCTTTGCGAACAGAGAATCTGTTCCACTGATTTTCTTACAGTGATGTCCATATCATTAAATGGGCATGTCTTGAGTGAAGAATCAACATGGGCAATTCCCTATTTTAGCTATTGAATTAAAATTAGCTTTTTTGAAAAAATAAACATTAATAAACAAGATACGTGCGTAAATTGATAATTACGAATTTTTAAAATTGCCACATTTTCGAGTCACATGTTTTTAAAAGGTGCAAAATAATCTTTTTGCATATTTTTAAAAGTGAAAAATGCTCTAGTTAATTTTTTTTTGAAAAGTCGAAAATATTTTATTCACTCGTTTTTGAAAAGTGCAAAATGTTGTATTTGCATTATTTTTGAAAAGTGCAAATTTGTGTAGTAACTCGGTTTTAAAACGTGCAACGTGTTTTATTTACTCGGCTTTGAAACGTGCAAAATTTTCTAATTATATGTTTTGGAAAAGTGCAAAATGTTTTATTTACATTATTTTTGAAAAGTGCAAATTTGTGTATTAACTCGGTTTTAAAACGTGCAACGTGTTTTATTTACTCGGCTTTGAAACGTGCAAAATTTTCTTATTATATGTTTTGGAAAAGTGCAAAATGTTTTATTTACATTATTTTTGAAAAGTGCAAATTTTTGTATTAACTCGGTTTTGAAACTTGCGAAATGTTTTAGTTACTCGGCTTTGAAACGTTGAACGTGCAAAATTTTCTAATTTCATGTTTTGGAAAAGTGCAAAATGTTTTATTTACTTGGTTTTGAAAAGCACAAAATGTTCTATTATCACAAGTTCTTAAAAAGTACAAAATATCCTATTTACATGATTTTGAAACGTAAATAGTGCATTTCATTTTAACTAGAAATACACTTAGATGATTTCGATTCTTCACGCACAATATGTCATTTCGACGGGACTCCTATGAGCGTTCATTCTCACGCAAAAATAATTCATTCTAAAAAATTCAAAAGGCTCAACAAGACGAAGAAGAAGAAGACGACGACGACAACGAAAACGACAACGACAAGATATGCTTCATGGGGCCATGGTAATGAAATGATTAACATTAACTGAATGGGAAGGCAAAAGACCACAGCAGCCAGCACCAAAGGATATTCTTGTTAATGTAATAATGTAAGCAGAAGGGATGACATTGCATTAGATTCCGCGTGTACAACAATACACACTCTGATAATAAAACATCCTCAGCCACCACACATGGGCAAATTCTACGCAGGGTGAAAGACATAGAAATGTCCATGTATTTTTAAATGGACACGAATTTCAATTTCAATAACTAAATCTCCACAATGGAATGACAAGAATACAAATTACAAATAAGTACACAGAAGCTTAAAAAGAAAATCATTGTATAATTTATTCCACGATTTCCCATTCTATTCTCGACGTCTTTCTGTCTCGTCTCATTTTTGAACTGTGACTGTCTCCTATGCCTTCATGTTGTCTTGATGTTGACTTGCAATTTTTTTTCCTTCTTGCATTTTTTTAAACGATATGACAAAAGGGGCTGTGACTAAAAATGTGCGTATTATTTATGCGTGTATGATAAAAATACAAAAGGAATGACCACTGAATTTAAAAATAATTATTTTCAAACGTTAAATCTTAAATCACTGTACTACTGTACTGTTGTACTGTCGCCATAAATGTACATTACAAAATTTACAAAGATGATGTTTTTACTTAAAATGGTAGCCATGTGGCTTTTGCCAGAGGCAGATTGAAAAAGTCTAAAAATATATTTTGAAAATAATCAAATTTTAACCAAAACTTGTGGGATTTAAAAAACTACTAACAAAAACTATACAAGGCCTGAATGTGAACAGAACGTTTTTGAAAAGTGCAAACTGTTGTATGTACCTACGTGTTTCTGAGAAGTGTAAAATGTTGCAGTTACATGGTTGCTGAAAGATGCAAAATATTTTTTTTACACGTTGGCAAAAAGTGCAAAATATTCTATTCACAGATTTTAAAAAAGTGTAAAATATTCTGTTTACATCTTTGAAAAAAGTGTGAAATGCTCTATTTACACGTTTTTAAAATGTGTAAAAAGTTGGAGTTACATGGTTTTTGAAAGGTGCAAAATATTCCTTATACACGTTTTTTAAAAGTTCAAAATATTCTATTTACAGGTTTTTGAAAAGTGCAAACTGTTCCATTCACGAATTACTTTGAAAAATTATTTAATTTTTATTTTTATTTGACAAAATGTGCTTACGCTATCCTACAATCGGCTATTGCTTGAAGAAGCACACGGGGAATCAATTCAACGCATACGAATTCACACTGAGATGCAATACAACTTTTAAAAAATTGACTATCTCAAAGAAAATATAATCAATGGAATAAAAAACAATCCTACAGATATTGACAAGTAAAACGGAAAACAGAATTAAAAAGAAGACAACAAGGGATGCAGACACATGCATAATGTAATGATCCCAGCAGAAGACCAAAGCTAAAACAGCTGATCAATGGACCAAAAAGGAAAAAATCAAGCTATAAAATTGAAACGAACATTTAACATATAGACATGGCATATTTTGTATGTAGTCAAATCCAACTTTCTGTGGTGTGACTAATATCATTAGTCAATAAACTTATTATCAGGATGCAAAATGGTGTATGTTTGATATTGAATATGCAAGACATCGTATCGTAAGGATGTTTTTAAAGTCATTTTGTAGTGTCAGAATTTTTAGTATTTTCCTCCATGTAATATTATGGTGTGAAGTGTCAAAAGAAGCCATTTTGCTGTGCTATATAATTTCTAATATTTAAGAAGATAAAGCTTTTAGGTAATTTAATACCACAGATAGCACAATATACAATTTTTTAAATGCATGAAACTAAATCGTAAATAACATATTTTGCACTTTCAAGAATATATAAATAACACACATTTTAAACTTTCAAAAACATGTTAAAAAAACATATTTTGTCATTTAAAAAAATGCATAAATAACAGATTTTACAATTTAAAAAAAGGCATAATATAGTACATTTTACAATTTCAAAAACAAATAAATAGCGTACTGTACACTTTTAAAACCGACTAACATATTTGCTCCTTAGAACATAATAACATACAAACATACTTCAAAACAAAACGTTCGGCACTTTTCAAAAAAAGGTAATAAAGAAATTATATACTTTAAAAAGGTAACTAGCAAAATACTTATAACTTTTAAAGTGCTTTATAAATGACACATTTTTTTTGTACTTTTAAACCGGCATGCAAATAGCATATTTCACACTTTAAAAAGAAACTAAAAAATTTGAATAATTTAGCCTTTTAAAAAAACTCGATTTTAATTTACGAGTACTCCTTTTAAACACCAGTGCTTGTATGAACTGAATAATTCTGACATTAATAAAGCCACAACAAACAAACAAACAAAGAAACAGTCTTTCCCACCTAAAATATGGCGTACTGTAATTTCGAAAAAAGATAACCGAAAAAATAGCTTGTTTTCCCCCTTCAATTCGTCAACTATGCAATGATATGCACTTTCACATACTTTTGACATGAGGACTTTCATGAAATTGGATGGAACATCTACATCAAGTGATACTGATCGTCTGTAACTGTGTTGTTGTGGGAGAATTAAACTGGAATGACATGACATGGAAAGATACGTAATCTCAATCTTCCCAGCAGAGCTACGATTTTTGAACACTTTATTATTGCTCTCCTGTCTGTCTGTCTCTGTGAAATAAAATAAACTGGTGTTTTGTTTGGGGATCGTCCACATTTTATGCAGTAGGTAGGTAGGGTTAGTAATCCCAGTCAGGTATTGATGACATATGGCATGTTAAAGATAGCCATCTACGTAATGAAATTATATATATGTGGTATGGGGCTGTCGTAAAAGAGAAGTAATTTTTGGTGGCATCATTTATGGACCACCCTTATGTCCGTCTGATGTCTGGGCCTTGTCATTCTACAAAGTACCACAAGTTAATTGTTAAAAATGCAAACAGAATTTGAATTTAAATTCCAGCACTATTACACAGTATACGAATTTTTGTATCTGCGTATATGTATGTAATGGGATGGTCCATAAATGATGTCACCAAAATTATTACTCTTTTAGAACCCAGTCATCCCCAAGTCATCACTTTAACATTGGGTAAATGGCTATCTTTAATATGGCATGTTACCAGAACCAGAACCAGAGTAGACCCGCCCACCCTACCAATATGACATCATTTATGGACAATCCCTACGTCTGTAGCTTCTCTGTTTCGGTTTCAAAGTCCGTCCGATGTTAGTTAGTTCAGTTAGTTAAACAGTCTTTTTGTTTGTTGTTTTAAAGTAAATAAATGTAGCTAATAAAAATTGATTTGGAAATATCTGAATAGTGGTGAATTTACATTCAATTCGGTGTAGGCATCTGTACAGACGACAGACAGGCACAAGAACACAGGCAGAGTGGGAGCGACTTCGACAGTCATAATTTTTTATATCCTGGTTTGCCTTTGAATTTCCATGTAAAGTCCACCACCATCACACATTCCAATGTCACTGTTGTTAATATGGAAAGTATCAAGATTACAATTTCATTTATCTTCTCAGTTCATTTTATATAGCAACGTTTCCTATTTGCAATTTTTATTGCAGTGTGCATTGCACTGACGGTGTGGTTAAAGTCGTTTTTATTTTTTATTTTTAATGGTTATAGGGCATTCCACCATAGTGAGAGAGTGAAAAATTAAACAATCAAAACGGTCACTAATTATTTCGACGTTAAGCTAGAACGAAAATGAGCTAAATTAGCAAAATGCTAACTGAAATATACTGTAAAATGGTTAATTACATGATTTTGAAAGGTGCAAACTTTTCTATTTACATGTTTTTTGAAAATTGCAAAATGTTCCATTTACATGTTTTTGAAAAGTGCAAAATATTTTATTTAAAAGTTTTTAAGAATTGTAGCATGTTCTTTTTACATGTTTTAAAAAAATACAAAATGTTCCATTTACAAGTTTTTGAAAAGTGCGAAATGTTCTATTTACATGTTTTTTAGGATTATGGTATTTAAAACACTTTGCAGATAGTACATTTTGTTCTGAGAGAAAAATAAAAATAGGTCATTTTGAGTCACATTTTTCATTAAAAATTAATTTTTGTAAAACCATTACAGCCACGATTTTTTACGTTAACTCAATACACAAAAAACTGTTTCGGTCTGAATTTTAAATAAAAATCTTTTGCTTGTAGAGAAGACAGTATAAACGGCTTCATTATATTCTAATATCCTACTGTACAGTTTCTTACAGTTATTCAGAAACGTCGCATCTCCAAAATCGCAAATCAAAAGCAAGAAAAATAGCATTGTGAGTTTGTGAGCAAACGAGCATATAATTAAACCGTTCACCCTCTCAACAAAACAGCAGCAGCTATAACGGGCCTTGAAATTACACATAATCGTCTCCCTTCCAACTTGGACTTGCAATTATAAAAATGACAACAATAAAAATAAAATTATAATAAGAGTAACTGCTTCTTCCTGCAATTAAAGTCTTTTACATTATGCAAATCCTAAATGACTACCACTACCAGTTATAAATTGAGTCACACAATGGTTGTACACGCATTCTCACATACAGCCTGCAGATACACGATTTTGATTTTGGTTCTGTGGTAATTAAGTTCAAGTCGCAATTTTGAATGCGTTTATTGCTATGCAAAAAAATAAAGAATAAAATTTTAAAAAGTCAGCGTCAGCATAATATTATGTCAAATAAAAGTTTTAAATTTTGCCGCTACATAATTATTATAAAATTAGTGGTGGTTATACTTTTAGACTATAAAGAATGCAATATGTACTCCAAATTTTACATTCGAGAAGCGTGCATAAGCTACGTGACACGTCTGGGGGTTGAGGTTCAAGAAGTCTATCTTTTTACATGGGCGTACATACCAAAAATTGGGAGTAGAAATTTAAAAATTCCGATTTTTGTATCACGTAATTTATGCACGCTCCCTCAGAAATGGCTTAGAATTATGCACGAGTTTGTACATATAATAGGGAGCACAACAGGCAACAGGTAATTTATTAAGCATAATTATACTGGTGGGTAGTAAAAGGCTTTAAATAATAAAATTACACTTTTGGATGCTTGAGTACTTACATGGAATGTGTGCATTTGTCAAGACACAAGTCTCAAGCATTTATATTATTACAAACGTTTGATTGTAGCATATTAGGAGCCGTCCATAAATGATTTCATGGAAACTTCCCCACTTTAAGAACTCTTTGTCTCTCCCTTGTCATCAGCTTAAGCATCTCAGCATAGCATGGGATGTCATCAGCATCCAAACCCAAAGAGTCACATCGACCCCCGTGATGACGTCATTTGTGGACGAACCTTTATTATATATTCGAATGCTCAATCTTGTGGAATGTAGAGGGAAACAATGGGAAGTGATCCCGTTACAAAGGCGGAACGTCAAAAGTAAAGCAAAATTAAAAGCTTGCAATATAATTAATTATTATTGTTCTCCTGAATCTCTTGTCCCTGTCCTTTTTTACCCCTGTACTACTACACCATGTTCTCATTTTTACATACACACTCAATTTAAATTCCAAGTCACATCTCATCGGTCAACACCGTCACCGTCCCCGTCAGTCAGTCAACTTCAACGAGGAAACGTCAACTGACAAAAATTCAGCTGTACGAAGACGAACAGCTTAACAATAAAATTAGATAGTAGATAGTCCATTTAATGCATATCGTATGTGAGGAACCAAAATGACCCATATCCAGTTGTAGCTAGAATCAATATCCACTATCTACAAAAATATTGAAACATGTCTTGAAAATGTTTAAATAGAACAATTTACGCTTTTAAAAAACATGTAAATAGAACATTTTACACCTTTTCAAAAACATGTAACTAGAACATTTTACGCTTTGAAAAAACATGCAAATACAACATTTTGCACTTTTCAAAAACATGTGTATAGGACATTTTCCGCTTTTCAAAAACATGCAAATAAAACATTTTAAACTTTTCAAAAACATGTAAATAGAACATTTTACACTTTTCAAAAACTCTAAATTCACATTTTACGCATGTTTATCATATTATTTTTATGACATAGCTCATTTTGATTCTGTCTAAAATTGGATATGGGTCATTTTTGTTCTTTACAGACGATATCTCCAATTTTCTGTGCCAAAAGCTGTCCTCTCGCCTATTAAGGTCTACTCCACATTCCACATTATACTGCATTGCATTGTTCACATTTTTAAGATTGACTTTTCTATTTAAGTTTCTGCTCCAAATACCAAAATCAATTTTTTTTAAAAGATTTTCCCGCAATACTTATTTCAGCAGTAAACTTGGTCAGTCCTATGATTGTCACTGCCGTTCGATGTAATACGTTTAATTGTCCAGAAGCTACACACTACAAAGAAGCGAATTTGCATACCTCCAATACATCAGAAATGCATTGAACTTAATTTTCACGTGTTTTACCTTAAATGGCGTTTAACTTGGTATTTGTAGGTAGCTACATTTACTGCTATACTAGAGGAAAATTAATGTTTTCTTTCACAAAACCAGTGAACTACAGCCTATACATACAGATAAAAAATTTAATTCCCATTTTGATTTCAATTGTAAGTCCAGTTAGTACTACAGATAATGCCACAAAATGCTCGATCAAAAACCAAAACTCAAGACTTTTAAAATCAAGAATACAGCAACCTGAATTAAAACAGGGCAAAAGCAAAAGGTAACCCTATAGACTGTAGAGCAATCAAAATAAAAATCATCCCAAGAGACCAGCAAACTACATGCCCACATTACAAACAATTATGTAAGTAAGTACACGTTTGGAAAACAGACTGACTGCACCGGTCATCGGTTACATATAAGATACTGCAGACTACTATGCACTAACGAACCCCCTAAAAAATTCATGCCATGCAGGATACAGTAATAACAATAACGAGAGAGAAAAAGGGTGAAAAAAATCTCCAAACTCCAAAGGATGAACCACTGTGTAGTATAGTATGTAGTCGTAGTCGTAGTCAAGCCACTAATAATGTAGAGCTCGTCTCTCGTCCAGACTCCAGACCAGAACCAGAGGTCCAACAGTCCATCGTAAAATCGTAGAGACCAACGCATACCTCTCTCCCTTAATTTTTCATGAGACTGTATATCTCACATTAGGTAAATATAGCTATACTGTATAGCCACAGTCTTACTAGTTACGGACAAGGCGAGTATATAATTATGTGTATGTAGTTTAATCACGTGGTCAGACACACACACACAATATACATACCTCGTCAATTTTTATAAAGAAAGGGTTCTCTATATATTACGTGTAATTCTGCTGTTATATTACCTGGCCCAATGAAGTTCCAGTCTGGAAACTGGCACTGGTACTGGTACACTGGTACTGGTCTGTTTCTGCTTTGGTCGTAACAGCCTCCATTTTATTTCTTGCATCTCTGTTACTTATTTCACTGTTAATTTTGTTGCATTTCTACATTTATAAAATATTATGCACCTAAAAATTGTGCATAATTTTCTATCCTAGAAATGTGTGAGTAATAAACTCTGCTTTATTCGCTCTACTTGATTTTGCTTATTTCAATAAAAACATTGCATAAAAGTTGATACTGGATATTTACTGGTTTTTAAAAAGTACCAAATGCTCTGTTTGCATGATTTTGAAAAGTTTAAAATGTTTCATTTGCATGATTTTGAAAAGTGTAAAATTTTCCATTTACATGTTTTTAAAAAGTGCGAATTGGTTTATTTTCATGTTGTTGAAAAGTGTACAATGTACGTGTTTTTTGAAAAGTGTAAAATGTTCAATTTCCCCTTTTTTGAAAAGTTCAGAATGCCCTATATCTACATGCTTGAAGAATAAAGATAATTTAAATTGTTTTGAATATAGTGCATTTTATGTCTAATTAAGAATGTGAAGGGGTCATTTTAAATCTTCACAGACGATTTCTGTATATTTTACATGCCAGTCCAGATTCGTCATGTGTCCGTCTAATAACAACGTTTCGGATTTTTCTGTGCGTCACCATACCATGCTTCATAGGTAGGTAGGTAGGTCTTTCGGTAGGTTATACACTCCAATGATGAGATTTCATTTCTACTACCTAAATATTATGCAAACCCCTTCGCAAAAAAAGTATAACTAAATCCACTGCACACTAATGACTAACGAAGAAAACCACAAATTGCATATTTGGAATGAAAATTCAAAATTTTCAGAATGAATACAGCAAACTTAAATCCACTGCAATTTATGTATTTTTTTTTGCATTATATCTGATTCAAAATTCTTGTTTGATTTTTCCATGTCACTCACTCCATTTCGTATTTCGTCAGAGGGGAGGAATTTTTACAAGTTTCTACTACCGAACACATCTATATGAATGTACGTTTATAATTATGTATGACTCAGCCCGTGAGTACAGCATTCACCTTAATTCCTTGTAGCTAACAACGTAACAAGTAACAGGTGAACAAGTGAACAAGTGGAAATCTGCTGGTGACTAGTGACTACCTACTACTTTAAAAAAAACACTGAAATTAAATTGTTGGCACGATGTTTTATTTTTTCCCAGTGCACTTTTGAGTTGTGAGTTTTAAAGGAGGCACATGTAATTTCCAGACTCAGAATTGAGAATTGTGAATCGTAATGACATTAAATTACTTTGCTTTTTTTTGTATGTTACCTTTCTTTAAGACTGGGCTGCTATAAGGCATTGGGAAGGGGCGGGTGTAAAATATTTTTAATGCATTTTTGTACTACACACTATTACATCACAGTTGGCTGGGAGCAATTGCTCAAAAAAGCTCAAATTTTCAAATGGTGTATTACTTATATACATTTGCCAGCAATGAGTATAACCAGTAGTAAATTTAAAACCTTGAGATTTGGCGGGAATTTTAAAATTGCCATTTTAAAAAAAAATTTTTTAAAAATCACCTAATAAGTCTGAATCCGAATCATGGTAAATCATACTGTGTACTGCCTTAAATTACTATTTTAAAGCTTCCATTGGACAATAAGCGCTTTATTAGCACCTTGTTTAATTATTTTAAAACAAAAGCCAAAATTTCACATAATAGTATAAGGTGTGTGAGCTGAACACAAGAAAGAGGAGCAGTCAATAACCCTTAATTAAAAATTTCATTACATTTCTTTAAATTTGCAAAAAAATACCAGCAGATTCAGATCCATTTGGATTTCTTGGAAATGTTCATTAAATAGGATTGGAAAAATGCCTCTGTTGTACCTGTTTGTACTGATAAATGGTACCGTATAGTAGCACGTCAATAATGATCAAAATCAGAAAAGAATCAACTCGTTGAACAATTCGTTCAAAAATTTTCAAATATCATCAGCATTCCTAGAATCCATATCTTTGAATCCAAATCACACACACAAAAAAATCCAATTTTTTAATACATGGAATTTTTTTCTATATAGAATTGTACGGAGCTCCAAGCTACCCATTTATATGTATGTGTGGAGTGCGGGATGTGCTTTCTTTATGCTTGTGAAATATAGGAAAATTTAAGATAGAAATTCAAATAAATGACCATATAGCCATTACTACAGATCCTGTGTCCAACATGGAAATGGCCATGACTACGGTTCAGCCTACCGTATCTGTCTCTGTCTATCTTCCACCTCTCAGCCTGTCGCTATGGCTATGCAAAGGATGCGATGCTGTCTCTGTCTCTGCTGCGCTTTCATTATATTGAATTGAATTGGACTTTTAAGATGGACCATCTGCCTGGAGGAAAAGTGCTACGCTGTTACATTGCAGGCAGGAAAGACAAGCATTATTAATCTTTCAGTTTTTATAGTTTCACAAGATTCTCTCTCTCTCTTCGTCCGTCCAGCGTACCTCTTCCCTCTCTTATTCTACTGAATCATTTCTCCCATTACAATTTTGTACAATTTAAAAGCTACATTTTACACTTTAAACTCCAGATGGATGACCACGCATTTCATTTCGTTTCAGTTTTTTACCTCAGTTTTTTTTTAACATACATACCTATATCTAAGCCAGCTATACGAATTCGAGCTTGACTAGAAACTTTTAAAATTACTGCAAGACGAACTGACTGTGTCAGAGAGCCATGGCAAGGGTCATAAGTCCACGTGTAAAATATTATGCTAAAAAAATTTAAAACTACCAAAAATGATAGAGAAATTTTTAGTAAAATTTAAATTTAACTGCGGTATTCAAGTAGATTATTTGGCAATCTATATGGTAGATTTAGAACATTAATGATAGACGATTTTAAAATTTAAGTCTATGTAGAAGTTTTAATATTGGAGATACAGGCAAGATAGAACATTTTGCAGTCTACAGAACTCTGATAGAAGATCACCAGATCACAACACAACTACATGTAAAACTTCATACAAGTAGTAACGGGTATATCTGTACAAAAATGCCTCCAGTAAATTTAAATTCTCAAACATTGAACATTGAATTTGAAATATGAGTGAAACATTAACGACATTAACTTCTCTCTCTCTCCGTCAGTCCAAAGCACAAAAAATACCATTAACATTAGCAGTATACACATAAACCGAAATCCCTATATTAACATACATGCTACATGAATTGCACTTAGAAATAGGTAGAATCCACTCTGTTTCCGATAAGTATAGCTCCAACACGAATGGGCAATCATATATGTGAAAGATCTTTTGTACAGGACTTTATTATTAATGTTTTTATATACTAATGTACAGGGCCTACGACTGGGCGGAGGCAAAGTTGGACTCGGACTCGACAGTTCTGGACAGAAAGACTGATCTATACACATTTTTGGGATAAGTTGCTATGAAAAATAGAAAATAAAAATATAATTATCTCCATTTGTTATCCTTCGTTCACGTTCCGTTCCACAAATTTTGTACACAGTACCATTCAATTTATTTTTTAAATTTGAACTAATTGAAGTGCCTAATTAAAAAAAAATCAAACTAAAATTAAAATCAACGAAAACTTAATTCCCTGTGCAATAATCATTAGTGATCATTTTAATGTCCTACATTTTTCCATGGGGTCTACTACAAGTTAATCTAGTCATTGAGCGGGATTTTAAATCACGCAATTATACCTAACGGCGTGAAAATGGGCAGTTTCTAATTGTATTAATTTTATTTTTTTAAATGTATTAACTATGTTTCACGCCGTTCAGCGTAATTTTTGGAATCAACCTCACACATCATTCTCAGGTATGCTTCGGAAAAAGATGTGGCATAAATTTCAAATACAACGACTCTGAAGAACCCCATTGACTCAAATTCGTTTGTAGCTAAAAACAACATCTACTATCTACAAAAATATTGAAAGTCTTGAAATCATTTAAATAGAACATTTTGCACTTTTCAAAAATATGTAAATACAATATTTTGCATTTTTCAAACACATGGAAATAGAACATTTTACACTTTTCAAACACATGTACATCGAACATTTTACACTTTTCAAAACTATTTAAATAGAACATTTTACACTTCTCAAAATCATGTAAATAAGAGATTTTACGTTTTTCAAAAACTCCTAATCAACATTTTAAACATGTTTCTCATTTTGTTTTTATGACAAAGCTCAATTTGATTGTAGCTTACATTGAATATGGGTCATTTTGGTTCTTCACAGACGATATACGGAATCATACTGCATACAATGTATATGCATAACTGTAGCTAAAACTTCAATAATTACAAAAGTACCTAATTTCAATTTTTGAGGTTAAGAAATACTGTGTACTGTGTACTGATAGAGCTCAGTATTTTTACAGGTAAAAATTAAAAAATGTTCCCGTAGAAAGGTAATAAGCTTGAGATATTTTGTAGATATGGATAGCGTTTTGAGCATAGAGCCAGATCAGCCAGAGCATCAACCCGGCCCCGGCCCCGGCCGGGCCTTATTTAATAATGGAAGGAAATACTTCAAAAGTACTGAGGGAGTTGTACTGTAAATTAAAAGACTGAGAGGCTGATGTTGATTTTGATTATGTGAGAGTGTCTTCTCGTGAGGAAACAAATGACTTGGAATGACGGATGACATATGGACTCTGGCCGTTGGTCCCGATTGTCTAATTAATCTTTGCCAACTTTACTCCCGCCTTGAAGATTAAACCTTCTGCTGGTTCTGGCTCTGGCACTGGCACTGGTCCTATGGTCCTGGGCTACATGGTCATGATAGGAAATAATTCCAAATTATACTACTCCGAGGCAAAGGGCTTTACTGGCCCCGTTCCCGTCCCCATGCTGTGTGTGTACATACATAACATTACATCATACACTGCACTGAATGTACTCTGCTGATGATGTAATATCTGTTGGGACAGACAAAAAGCTCACAAATAATAGGAATACATATTATTATGCAGGAACCTTTACTTACGTTTTGAACTCTGTTTTTTTTTCGTTTGGATTTGTATTTTGAAGATTGGGCATGTTAACTCTTAACAAGAGCAAGAGCAATTGTATATCTTGTTAAAATGTTACAACTATGGCCATGTCAACTCATCAGTTTGCTTATGCCATATACCGATATTATGCCTATATGCATAGTTTCTTTTAAAACTTTCATGTAGCTCAAGTACAAGCTAATACAGTTTCAAAGCAGGACCAGTCAGAGAACTATTACATATTATGTAGAACTATCAAGCAGGTGAGTGTTGTCTTACATACTGGAAAACAAGAGCTTATTTTAACATAAAAAATCATATAGTATTTTTTCAATTTAATGGTTGAATGGAGATGCCATCACAGTGAATACATTTTGAATGAATAATTTTCAAAATTTTAATAATTTTAGTTTTATTATGAATTGACTCTCAGAATGAGGGTTGTCTTATTACTTTCTGAAAAAATAGTTTTTGAAAAAATACATTAAAAGGAGGAAATTTATTTTTTTAAATCTACAATAAAAAATGTAGATTTTATTTTATGCAACAATTACATGCTAGAAACAAAATAGGCTATCTACAAAAGTGTTAAAATATCATAATATTAGGATCGTTTGAAAACATGTAAATAGAAATTTTACGCTTTTAAAAAAACATGTAAATAGAGTATTTTGCACTTTTCAAAAAACATGTAGGTAAATAGAATATTTTGAACTTTTCAAAAATACGTAAATAGAGCATTTTACGCTTTTCAAAAAACATACAAATATAATACTTTTCACTTTTCCAAAAACAAGTAAATAGAACATTTTACACTTTTAAAAAACTCATTATTAAAATTTAATGGCATTTATGGCATTTAATGTTTTTTTCTTTACATAGCTCATTTTTACTCTAGCTTAAATTGGATTTAGACCAATTTGATTCTTCACTCACAATATAATATGTACGACTCACCTCAGAAAATATTTCTATATACAACTGCTTATACAGTCAAAAATTAAAATGGGCCCTTTTAAAAAGACTCATTACCATCCCAATCCCCGTCCAGCAGAACTCCAGAGTCTGAGTGAGTAAACAAGGCAAAGACTCGAGTCTCAAGACTCAACAGACAAGACAGACTCAGATTAGGATTACGTAACCAACTCAAAGAATGAATGTTTTTAACTTTCAACTTTCAACATGGATGTTTAGCTCACATCCACATCATAGCTGCTTTACTATTTTACAGGTAAAATATTATATGTAATACACATATTCACATCATCTGCCTCTTCGTATTCCTAGAGCATTAGAACCTTATAGAACAACGTACTAATAGCATGTAATAAGGCAAGGCTTGCTTGTTGTTGCTGTTGTGCGGGTCTCTGATTTAGTATCAGTATCGGTGCTTGAGGAGTCAGTAATAGAAGAAACTAAAGAAAGTGCACTGCCGTCTACAATGCAGTCCAGTGCATTGAGCCGTGTGTTCGTTGTGATAAGGATGCAGTGGATGGATGGACTGGGGCTGGAAAAAGGAATAGAATCCAAAAATGTCTACTATACTGTCTATATACTTCCCTGGCACTGGCACTGGGCGAGGCTGACTTTTAACTATAGTGAATTGGAGAGAAAAAGGACGAAGACGAAGAAGTAAGTTTTCCACTTTGAATTCGAATTCACTTTTGGAACCTCTTTCTTGGACGGGATGGGATGGATGGATGGATAAAGAAGAAGAAGAAAAGGGAGAATGATAAAACAGACAAGATGAGATGAGAACAAGTCCTCCCATATTTTCCATCCCCATTACCATTACCCACATTCGAATTCGAAATTTCCCAGTTCACATTCTATTAGTAGGTACCTACCTGAACGTATAAGACAACAATATTGAAGCTGTAGCTTTATTATGACCATGGTAACATGCCAGGCGTTATATCTGTACCTGCAACTAAATCAAATATGTACAAACCATTTCGTTGTATTTCCAACTTAACGCTGTATTGCATACTGTATTTATTTTAATGCATTTTAATTCTTTTTTTTTAATATTAAAACCCTGTGTAAATTCCTGGCAGTATTTAAATAAATTTGTTTACAAATGTTTTGAAATTTTATTTTGGCAACGATAATATGATTTACTTTTACATAATAAACCAACCTCATCCGGACGAATCAATTTCTCCTCATTTTTTAAAAAGCAAGGGTTTAATTTTGTAAGTGGCGTAAAGCCATAAGACATAATAATCGTAATTCAGATTGCGTGCAAAGTATAAAACATACTATATAAAAAATAGTTTGTAATTCTAAATTAGCACCACTTGTTGGCAAATATTTTACAGATATCCTGATTTTTTTTTCATAAATGGCAAATTGGATGGAGTAGGGGCAGGAATTCATTTAGAATTAAGACTTTATTAATAATTGTATATTATTTTTGCTTTTATTTAACGCCGCTTAAACTATTTACATTGGATTTAATTGCATTCCTGATCAGTTAATATTTGGAAAGGTGATGTAAATTGCAAAGAAAGTTTTAACACACTACTACGTGCACCATGCACAGTAAAATCTACGATTAATTTATTCCAGAATTAAAAGCAAAACCATGTACCTACCTACTACATATAAGTATTTGGGTGCTTTCTTAATGGGAAAGCCTTGAGAAGAGAAATTCAATCTAAATTTACCTGTATGAAATAAAAACTATTTTACCTCCAATTTTACAGTGGAATAAAATGTTAAATCTTAATCTTTGATAAAATTCAAAAAGGTATTTCGATTTTCCTAGGACTACTTCCAGCACCAGCATAGCGCTATTAATGGCGCCCCTTCCACTTCCATATGGCCCTTCCACAATTCAACTAGTACTTGTCTTACAATATACATTTTTAATACTATTACCTCACCCTTCTAGTATCAGCATCATCACTACCTGTCATTCTGTCATTACCATATAACCATCCCTATTACAAGACACAAAGTACGGCTACAAACAACATACCAATCGCCTTCATTTTTCTAATACCTTTTATCCTTTATTTTATTTTATGCATTTGATCGTCCATGTGTAATCACTTCTTACGTTCTACACAAGTGTAATTTAATGTAATGACAATTGACACTTACTGTGTGTCTTTATTGTAATTGTCAAAACCTCTTTGAGTCTCTCAAATTCCAATGCTCAAACCCAAAAAACCAATTTTTTAAAAAAAACTTCAATAAAGCTTAAGATTATACTTTTAAGAACGTATACTTTTAAATAATAAATGCGTATACTTTTAAATGTTATAGCATTAACTCTAACAGCATTGCAGCCATTATCAGAGTTCTATAATATCAAAAATAAAACTCATATTATGCCCAGTCAGAGACGACTCAGCCAGAAACAGATTACCCTATACTACTACATATATCCTACTATACCATACAGCATAGGACCACTATAGCTATATAGATTGTGTTTAACAGTCTGACTGACCCAAATAAGGTGTTTCTCCAATGTAATAAAAGTCTGCATTTTTGTAACCAAAATCCGAGTCTACATTTTTCTAATCTAGTGATATCAAAGGGGTCGTCCATAGGGGACGTAAGGAAAAACTTCAAGCTATTAACCTCCTCCCTTCTTCCCCTAATTTACCCCTTTCACAATGTGGTGTCATATTATGAAGTTTACATATTATAGCGTTTCCCCCTCTTTCCCTCCCATAAATCCAAGTCATTTATGGACGCCCCCAAAATTTAAAAATATAAGGTGCATAATATTATGAGTGCATATATTTGACACTTTAAAACAGTAATTTTTGTCACTCCAGCTGTGACTCTTATGTACAGACAGACAGCTGTGAAGAAAAGCTTAAAAAAAACTTGATATGATTATATATTACATTATGATAATAATGTGTCCCCCTTTTTAAAATGACGTAGGCAAGTTCGAAATTCTCTTACCTATAAACAAAGCGCCTCTACAAAGCCACTATATAGCCCTATATATCCTCAAAATAAAAATGGAAAAAAGGACACTCAGGTTGCTGGATCGACTGCATGGCATGGCATAGGTCTGGATCTGGTTCTGGTTCTCTAAATTTGAATTTGAATTTCTATCTAAAATAATTCTTGAAAAGACAAGAGTCAAAAGTGTACAATAGTGTAATAATTGAAACCAAGCCCTAATTTTTCATTCCATTACAGAAGATGCTTTCCCCTTCTAGTTTCCAACAACATCTTATCGTTAGTTCCAGTGCCTCAACGCCCGCCTATGTCAAACTACGCCAGACCCAGACCTTCACATTCCATTGCTAATAAAGATGTATAAAAATATATCCGTGTAGTGGAACAAGTATCTAACTGTATATTATTACATGGAGGATGGAGTGAGCATGTGATGTCTGATGTTATGACGCTGGACGGATTTGAATTTAGAATTTGGAATTCAAATTTAAATTCGAATCATTACAGATAATAGAGCATAATAAACAAGATTGAGGAAAGGTGTATGGCATGTTGTATGCTGCCCATATAATAAAAGGTATAAAATCCAAGGCAGCAATTGTACTACGTCTGTAAACTGTAATGCGATGGCTAATGGTATTTTATTTTAGTATATCGTCGGTGAAGAACCAAAAAGACCCATATCCATGTTTAGCCAAAAGCAATATGAACTATCTACAAAAATATTCATATATGTCTTGAGAGCATTTGAATAGAAAATTAAGCGCTTTTCAAACACATGGAATTAGAAAATTTTACACCTTTTAAAACACGTGGAGTTAAAAAATTTTGTACATTTTCAAAAACATGGAATTAGAGCATCTGTAAAGCAGTACAATTGTATTGAATGAATCTGACATTTGAATAAAGTTCACTCAAACTCAAACTCAAAGAACATTTTGTACCTTTTCAAAAACATGGAACTAGAGCATTTTGCACCTTTTCAAACACGTGGAATTAGAACATTTTGCACCTTTTCAAAAACATGGATTTAGGTTTATTTTGTACCTTTTCAAACACGTGGAATTAGAACATTTTGCACTTTTAAAAAGCATGGAATTAGAACATTTTGCACTTTTCAAAAACATGGAATTAGAACCTTTTGCATCTTTTCAAAAACATGTAAATAAAACATTTTACACTTCAAAAACATGTAAATAAAACATTTTACACTTTTCAAAAACATGTAAATAAAACATTTTACACTTTTCAAAAACTCCTAATTAACATTTGACGCAAGTTTCTCATCTTGTTTTTATGAGATAGCTCATTTTGATTGTAGCTTAAATTGGATATGGGTCATTTTGGTTCGTCGCAGACGATATGTAGTAGAATGCAAAGACACGCAGAGATTCCTTTCAGAGAGTCAGCAGTGAGTCTTTATCTAAATTTTATAAAAGACGAAATACGAAAGACGAAAGACGAAAAGGAAACTTAAGGACGTTGAATAATACCATTTGAAGAAACAGCCCTTCGTATAGTATGTGTGTTGACTCAACAGATAATCTATGTAATGAGGATCATCTAAGGAATGAAAGGACAGGGACAGAACCCGTTTCGATTATTTTATTATTATGACTATTATTATTATTAAAGGAAAGTGGTGCCTATGCTGCTGGATGCTGGATAGTGGCTTTGGCACTGGCACTGGCACTGACACTGGCTCAATACGATTTTTAACTTCAAAATTCAAAGGTAGGTAGATTAGTAGGTACGTTACATATTACTATACAATTTTTTTTAACACGCTACACTTTTATAAAACCAAAAAAAGGACAACTAAAAACTCGATCATGTATTCCTGGGATGTCTCTCGGATGACAAGATATCCTGAGACACGAAACTGTCATCATCGTCACCGACCAAGACGACGACACGTCACTATAGAATTTCCCCCCTCTCCTTCTTAATGCATTTATACAGGCATAATAGTATGTACCCTGTAAAGCTGTAAAACAGTCATATTATGGCACCACATGCGTACACACCTTTGCATTCAAAAATTATTTTAAAGTGCGTCACCAAATGCAAGGTTAAAAATTACAGTCTTATACATATACTGACCGCCTAATTATTAAACTATTTATCAGAAAATTTTTTAAAATCAAGAATTTCCGTCAAATTCAGCAGTTAGAACTTTTCTAAACTACAATTTAAATATTTCGAAAAAACTAGGCATCTAAATTTTTTTAAATTAGGTACTTTTGTAATTAAATAAAATTTAATAATGTGATACATACTGCAAATATTAGAAATCAAAAAGGACACTTTTCATAACAGTAACATAGGTATATGTGTTAAAAAATCACTCAGACATAGTGTTCCAATTCTTACATGTTTTTTAATGAAAGGAAATGTCGTGAGGATTGTCACAGAATATTGCGTAGCAGTGCGTATAATTGTTATTGTCACTGTCACTCTGTGAATTTTTGTCGTTCTCGTTTTCGTTCTCAGTTTTGTTTATGTCGTTAGTCGTTGAGGAGAGTTGCATTTAATATGAGTGTATCGCGGACGTACGTGGTCTATGCTTCACTGCCTTCCTGGCGTCACACGTCCACTCATAAGCCAAACCAAAAACCAAACCAATATATCTCTGTACCGGTGCCCTGGTCCTGGTCCTGAGAATACTCACCCAAAAATGTACAAATTTGTACTGCATTTAAAAAGCTTTATCCTGTCAAAACTAAAATAAAGGAAGACAAGAAAAAAAACAATAAAAGTGTACATATATGTCTTCTTCTTTTCTATCGGTACTTGTCTACATTTACTCAAATTCCAATTGTACGCTTCATTAACTTTCGCTGTTTTGACGTTTTTCGAACTCCCCATATCCCGTCCCTGTCTCACTGCCCTTATCGTCCAGAATTAAATTCTACACATATTATATGACATTCCATAGTGTCTTCAGTAGTCTCTACTGAAGCCAAAGCCAAACTTGAAATGGAAGTCAGACGTCACCATTAGTCCATTAGTGGAAATGGAAATATCAGTGTAGGGCTTCGAAATTGTGTCTACTACCACCTTGCTGACAGACATTTACTGTAGAGAATATAAAAAGTGCTGAACAACACACGTAGGTTTATGGTAAAATTATACGGTAGAATTTCTTACGTTATTTTCTAAACTCAAGTCTAACAGTATCTAATATAGTAGCAAAGTATTGACAGTTTATAAACAGGTAATTTCAACTTCCGGTCTCTGCGGCCTACAACATAAAATGTGTCATATGAGAATTTCATAAGGATAAAGTGACCGATATTTTCCCAATCTTAACTACTACAAAGACGTTTAAAAAAAGAAAAGATGAATACACATGGATGCATCTGGAGTTAAATAAAAAAAACTAAAAATACAGTTAAAAGACATAAATAAAGAAAAGCTATACTTACACGCTGTGGGAAGGCAAATCTCAAAGTCAGATAACGATGTTTAAGTTGAAATGGACGGAAAAACTACTGAAACAGTATAATTATAGTAATGTTGGGTACTGGGACAATAATTCTACAGAGAAATCACGTCATATGTCATTTAACCCCTTGTACTATTATTTTAGGAAGGTACCTAGGTCCTTTTTTAGGTCTAAAAAAACACGTAAATAGAACATTTTGCATTTTTTTCAAACATGTATATGGAACATTTTACAATTTTCAAAAGGATGCAAATTGAACATTTTAAAATTTTTTTAAACATGCAAATTGAATGTTTTACACTTTTAAAAACGATGCAAATAAAACAATTTACACTTTTTTAAACATGAAAGTTCAATACTTGACACTTTTTAAAAACATGCAAATTGAATTTTTTACACTTTATTTAAACATGCAAGTTGACTACTTGACACTTTCAAAAAACATGTAAATAAAACATTTTTCACATTTTTAATACATTTAAATAATACAATTTGACCTTTTAAAAAAACGCGTAAATTAATCATGCACGCATTTATCTCATTGCGTTATCAGTGCGTTTTTTGACATTGCTCATTTTAATTCAAACTTAAACTAGATATATACCGTATTGATTCTTCACTCACGATATAATAAGCATTATATTTTTAATTTCTATACTCATCCCTGTGTTGAAGTCGAAGTGCGACGTGTGAGAAATCGTCGAGAATATAAGCAATGCCATGAAATTTTATTGTCAGTTGAAAATATAAACTCCCCTAGTGAAACTGAAAAGGGCTAAACTCGTACATAGCTTGTAATCGTTAGATATGATACTGATTGTAAGACCAGCGCACAGTAGACAACAGACCACATTCACATGCTTTTCTACATGCTGTACAAGACAGAAAATGTAAGCACCTACATCCTATGCCTATAACTTTAAATCTGCGGTGGCATTAAAAACAAAAATAACAAAACAATAAACAATGCACAGACAGTGCAATACAGACACAGACGAAGCTGAGAGTGAGTAAAAAAATCCATATAAAAAAAGACAGACCACCGGAATCGTAAACGTAATCGTAATCGTAATTTCGTAATGGACGAGAGTTTTTCTGATTGTGATTGTTATTTTATTTAAGTATTATATTTTTACCTCAATTCTTTTCTTCCAGTAATTTTTTTTCTCTTTCTCATGCTCATTATTGTTACTTCCACATCGACATCATTATCATTACCCACCACAGCACCATAGACCATAGTACGAGGCTAACAATAAAAGTACCAGTAGTACCTATAAAGCACTGATATACATACTATAAATCATCGCGGTTGGTTCGTTTTGTCTGTCTGTTGGCATTATAAAATGATCCATAGACACTAATAACAGTAATGATGACAAAAGTCGTGTTGCGGTCTGCCATATTGCATCTGGACAATTTCTGTTTGGAACTATTATCATAAGAAACATACAGAGAATTGAAATTTATTTCAAAAGTTAAAATCGAAAATTTAGGAAACCACCAAAACTAATCATCGCAATAAAGATTTCTGTACACTAAGATAGTTGTAAACAAAATATAAATCATTAACTACTAAATTATTGGTTTAGCCAATAAAGACCTCAAGATTTGCTTGAAATGATTTTGCATGAACTTAAGTATGAAATCAACAATATATAGTCTGTGCAGAATCAAAATGACCCATATGGGTCATTTTGATTTAAACTAGAATTAAAATGAGCTATGTCAAAAAGAAAACACTAAATAATATAGATGTGGAAAATTTTAATTACTGGTTTTTGAAAAGTGCAAAATATTCTATTTACATGTTTTAAAAAGTGCAAAATGTTCTATTTACATGTTTTTTAAAAGTGCAAAATGTTCTACTTACTTGTTTTCAAAAAGTGCAAAATGTTCTGTATACAGGTTTTTTGAAAAGTGCAAAATGTTCCATTTACATGTTTTTGAAATGTGCAAAATGTTTTATTTACACATTTTGGAAAAGTGCAAAATGTTCTTTCAGTATTTACATACTTTCGGGATCATTATTGTTTTTGTAGATATTGAATTTTGCTTTTCGCTAAAAGTGGGTGTGAGCAATTTTGATTGTTCACAGACAATATGCAATTTAATTGCAACATTTTTCAAAGTTCAAATCTCTAAAACGAAACCGGAAAAAATCCTACACAATAAAATCCTACACCTGAACGAGAGCGACATGCTGAACGATCGAAAACATTTCACTAAAATATTGCCTTAACTTTTTTTTAAAGTCTTACGAAGATCTTTGAATTTGCTATCGGCCATAATCGGCTTCTCAAAACGTCTTCAAAAAGGAACAAAAAAGGCGGAAAATTTGAAAAAAAACGGTAATAAATTATTAATACACAGGCTAAAGATGTGTTTTAGCCTATAAGCTACGAGTCCGACCTCAGACCTATGCAGACAGACTTACAATCTGTTCATTACTACGTACGGCCGGCGCACGTCAGGGTCAGCGAGGTCAAACAAAAAAGTCACTGAATAAAACACAATACATAGAATACAAAAGCAAAACACAGGAGTTTTGAAGTTTTCCATTGAAAATTTGATATCCTTTGAAAACCTTCACCTTAAAAGTGTGTTTTAAATCGCTGGAGAAAAAAGGTACTGCCTGAACCCGAGACCTAAAGCGAATCCCATTCCTATAATATTAGGGATGGTCCATAAATAATGCCACCACAAATTATCACATTTAGGACCCACCCTCATATTTTCGTAGCTTTAACATTCCGCTAACGGCCATCTTTAACATGGCAACAATACCTGACTAGACCCACTTACCCTAACAATGACATCATTTATGGATGATCCCTCATGTCCAGATGCTATTACTATACCTAGAAAAGGGTTTGTTTCTCCTATCCTGCAGTGTATTTCTACCTGAGCCTGCGAGTTAAATAACGTACAGGTCGCACAGAACATAAGGAAGAATCGATTTCTTGAATTCGATTTCTCAATAAAAGATTCATCATTATTTTTCTGTAGGATAAGAAGGGAATAGGACCTGAGGGGACTTATGGCATCCATCCCTTCTTCCTTTTTTCTTCAAAAAAAAAATCATCAACCCTACGGAAAAATCCTATCCTTTGGCATTGGCTTTTGTCAAATTACAATTTACTATTGTGTGCAAGGGACCTCTATTAAACTATTAACTCCTTCCTTTTTTTATCCCAAAAAATTTATGTAATATTTATTACTCCGTATTGGTACACATACATACGAGCACACAGAAGTTATCCGCAGTTAGTCAGCATCACGTCTGTCATCTGTAGACTGTATATAGGACCTTATTACTCATATAATTATGGTCTATGGCCTCTAACTGTATAGCCCTTAGCTTCACGTTTTTTCCAAGAGATACGATGTCAAATTTGGGACCCAAAAATCAAATAATAGTTACAGTGGTGATCACGGTCATAATTATTATTATCAGGATTTTTATAGGCAGCCTATTTTAGCTCCAGCTTTTAAGTGGTCGTGCCTACCTACAGAATATAAGGTAGGAACTTTTGCTCTGATTTAAAGCATATAGCAGAGCATGCCGATACGACGTCATGTGATTTACTTCAGGCATCGGATCTCCAACTCCAAGCAGTAAGCAGTGGTGCAGTTAGGCTTTTCTAGAAATTAATAATTTACTACCATTTTTCTTATTTTCCTACATCGCATCGTTCTGATGAAAGGTAATATGATTTTTAAAATATCGACAACTAATAAGATACTAAATGCCTGCAATACGTTTTTTTTAAACCAGGCAGATGCACAAGCCCCCATCTTTTCAAAAAACAATCCCAAAAGTGATATTTGCTTCAGACTTCAGCGACAGATTTCCACCTGTTGCACTATGCTATTTAGGTATGTATCAATGTACCGCCACTACCCCACTTGGTGCGAAGGCCCACGTGCGTTCTGACAGCACTAGCACGTGCATATTACTTAGCACGGCTTGTATACTAGTACAGAGTACGGTGACAAGTCACAGCCTTAAAAAAAGCAATAATATTTTTATGAATTTTTAAATACCTTCAATTTATTGCTATGTATAGGATACGGTAGGCAATTAAACTTGACAAAATAACAAAGTACCTAGGTACCTAAATACACTATATGGCTTTTAACAACTAATAAAAATGCAAATAAGTAAAAGCATAAGGTTCGCCCTTATTTGACTGTACGTTTGACGGCATTTTAAATCAAAGTTCATAACTTATCAGATGTCACACAAAAAATGACACGTGTTTTCAAAAAGGCAAGAAATAAAATTAATAGCATCAAAATATAACTACCTCAATAGCGAACAAAAATCAAACAGTTGGCCTTGGATTTATCGGTATATCAGAATACTGATAGTAGCTGAAAATTCCATATTAGAAAATTTCAAAAAGGCGAAATAAAATCAAGGAAACGTAAAAGTGGACTGGACACTTTGCTTTGACTTTGACGGCTCGGCTCGGCTGGCTCTGGCTATGGACTGAACATTGAAACTACTGATATTTGCTTCTGCCTTGTATGACCACCGCTCTGTTTACATAATTACCTTATAAGACTAATCGTATGACAAAAGATGCCACAATGTTGTACCATATAAAGGCGGTATACTGGGTACTATAGGCCCCATGTAGACCATAGCCATAGACCCAGAACCAGACCCAGGCGGCTTTCGCTTGTAATTTAGAGTAAAGTGCTCTCATATTATGTTATATCATTTTGTTATATTCAGTATTCTATAATATATTTCTCGTGTCCCTTTTCTTTCATTGTGTCTGTGCAATGCAAGATGCAATGTACGCCAAGGTACTATTTACTGTTTACTATTGACACAAACGGAAATTCAACATTCAAAAAGGGAAGCCGTGGAAAGCACAGTGAGAGAAGTTGTCTGTCTGTCTCTGTCTGTTGTGGTATGGTATGGTGGTCGTGGTTGTTCGCTTTCGTATCGTCGTTCGTGGTCTTTGCATTTTGCTTTTGAACTTGGGATATATTATTATTATTATTATTATTATTATTATTATTATGTTATTTTTCAAAGAAGAGCTCTCCTGTCGGCAGCCTTTGTCAGTCAGGTGTATTTTTCCGCCTATGCATTTCCCATTTGTGTACAGTACTACAGTGTGTGTCAGCTAGTCTATACAGAATACAGAGATAATTCCGTCCGTTTTTTTTCTCCCTCATATTTACTCTTCATTTTCTACAGTTTAGCTCAATTCAGTTGCGGTCTCACTTTGAAATGTTGACTCGGATTTGGATGTGGAATTTGAATTCAAATTTTTAGCTTGCTGTCTCTTATGCTCTGTGCTGTGGCAGCTTTGACTTTTTACTTTTTCAAGGTGCAATATAGGTATAAGACAAATTCCAATCTGAACTACAGTCGGATACTCTTAAAGTTTTTCGTTTCCTGCATGACTTTGCAGGATGTTCTTCGGGCTGTGTGTGACTCTACGATAGGGCTATGGCTATGGCTATGTCTATAGTGAGGACTATATGGTTGTGGGATTGTATACTGAATACTGGGACTGGTGTAAAAGGACTGGATGTGATGTGATGTGACGAGATGAGCCCGCAATAAAATAGGAATTTTTTTGAGATTATTTTAAATTTTTTCAATGCATAGCACAGAATATCGTGAAGAACCCAAAATAAAATACCACAATGACCCATATCCAATTTAAACTAGAATCAAAATGAGCTATGTCATAAAAACAAATTGAGAAACATGCGTAAAATGTTAATTACGAGATTTTAAAAAACGTAAAATGTGCTATTTTCATGTTTTTAAAAAGTGCAAAATGTTTATATTCCATGTGTTTGAAAAGGTGCAAAATGTTCTAATTCCATGTTTTTGAAACGGTGCAAAATGTTCAAATTCCATATGTTTGAAAAGTGTAAAATTTTGTATTTACATGTTTTTGAAAAGTGCAGCTGTTCTATTTAAATGCACTCAAGACATATTTGAATATTTTTGTAGATAGCTAATATTGCTTTTAGCTAAAAATGGATATGGATCATTTTGGTTCTTCACAAACGATATATGTCAGAATATGTCTCTCCTTTCTATTTTCGTCAGGAAAAATTTTGTACAGCAAATTATTTTCCAAATAATTTAAAATACATGTTTACACATGTTTTCTGAAAAAACGCGTTTTCAAAATTTACCGTTTGAAATATTACAATTATTTTGATACTTCGTCTGTTTAAAAAATCATTATTTTCAAAATTTACGCTTTAAAATTTGAAGTAGTACTTTTTAAATGCAGAAAATAAAATCCAAGTTTGGTAATATATTTTCAAAATTAAAACAAGGGAATTTTGAAACTTTTTTGCCACACTGCGCAATCGTTATTAAATAGAAAATACTATGTAGAATACCATGTTTAAATTTTCAAAATAAAAAAAACAAATAGTGCTTTGCTATATCTGTACAATGTACAATTAACAATGGGCTATATATCCACCATTTTCAGCGTACCAGTACCAGTACCAGTACCAGTCCCCATAGCAAGCACTAAAAACTATGTATCTTATCACACAAGAAAAAGAAAGCCAGTTCCATAGTTCCAGTTCCAGTCTTACAGGCAGGCAACCATTCGAACGAACGCTAATGCATTCCAAATTCAAACCGGGCTACATATACACAAGACGAAGGCAAGGTAGGCAATCATATATACGCTTCTGGAATGATTACTCTCTCTGACTTAAAAAAGTCGAATTCGAATCTGGCTCTGACTCTGACCATTGATAGTTCAGCCTCGGCCTCGGCTTCTTGGCCATGGATTTAATCAACAAGGGATTTTTTTGACTCCAGCCAGAGAGCTAAATTGTTTCTCCGGCCTCGGCTTCAGCTTCGGCTTCGGTGCTTGTGTATGACGTTGCCGTCCCGTCCTATGCTCGCGCTCAAAAAGTCTCACTGACTGAACTGACGATGAACGAGAGTGTCTAAAGATATTTACGTAAGAATTCGTATGCACATCCCATGATGAGCTGAGCTCCCTCTCTCATCTCTCTGCTGATTGGGCAGAGACCAGAAAGAAAAGTAGACATGCCTTTTTACTTTTTTCTCAAGACACACACACACACTACTTAAACTTCAAACTTTAAAACCGAAACCACAAGAAGAAGCGACGAGAGCGAGAGCCAGGACCAGGGCCAGATTCGAAAGCGTCAGATTGCATGGTATGGCAATGGCCATAGAATGAAATAAGAGACTCCTCACGCTTTTACTCACGATTACGAATGGGAAGATGGAAGATGCAATTACTCTCCATGATCAAATGAAAAATGAAAAACCTGACAATGAAGGATGAACGAGTGAACATCTCCTGTCTCACTCCTCACTGCACATAAAACCAAAAACCTCAAACTCTTTTTTTTTCCACCTGGAACTATGCTATGGGCTGCAGCTCCTTGCGCTGGTTATTTCGTTGGTGTTATGGTACAGATGCATAGGAAATCTGGATGGATGATGATAATGTGGTTGTTTTTTTTAGTAGTGGTATGGTGGTTTGACAAAGGTACTCAGTACTACGGTAATGATAATGGCATTTCCTATATAATACTTTTCCAGGATTTTAATTATTTACAAAAATCTAAACAAACCAACAAAGCACTGTCAAATTTATAGGAAAGCAGTAAACCTCAAGACTTCATACTCTGTAAAACTTGAAGATTGCTTTTTTGTAAATTTAAAAAGGCATTTTAGAGATTTGAGGGATTTTTAAAAATTGCGTTGTATAGTAACATTAACCCTTTTGCAAGAAAAATGAATTTTTAACACTTTTTTATAAAAGGGTATGTAAGATTAAATCACTCTTTGAAATGCCTAAATAATGGTAAAATTCATGGTTTTAAAATCATTAAAATATGTCAAATTAGCTGTTTTTGGAACATTAAAAATTTATCAAATTAGCTGTTTTTTAAAAATCACAAATGTAACAAATTAGCTATTATTGAAACATCAAAAATGTATCCAATTAGCTGTTTTTTAAAAATCACAAATGTAACAAATTAGCTATTATTGAAACATCAAAAATGTATCCAATTAGCTGTTTTTTAAAAATCACAAATGTAACAAATTAGCTATTATTGAAACATCAAAAATGTATCCAATTAGCTGTTTTTGAAACATCAAAAATGTATCAAATTAGCTGGTTTTGAAATATTCAAAATGTATCAAATTAGCTATTTTGAAAGTTTACTATTTTGTTTGAAAACAAATTTTAATGTAGGTAAAAACTGTATTATTTCCCCTATTTTGACAACGTGAATATTTTAAAATCGGAAAAAACAATATTCAAAAGAATATTTACTAATATTTTTTTGTAACATTAAAAAACACATTAAGAATAACGTAAACTTTGCTTGAAAACAATCTAGGTATTTCTACTCAGTAAAGTCCTGTAACTAAATCACCATGCATTTGCTTGCTGTATTTATAAAATTGGGAATATCATAACAGTCACCACCCATAAACTTTAAATTTAAATATTGCAACTACGCCCATTTTAAAAATATTGACATACCTAATTACCTATATGCCTAACTACACCTACGTATGGGTACATGTCTTAAACTGGTACTGGTATGGTACTAGTACTATAATGCCAATATAGTGTATTACGTAAGTACATTACCTAGGTATACATAGCATAATTTTATACCTATATTAGTATGTGCAGATAGACCACCTTGCACCTCTTACTCCAGTGCTGAACATGAGCATAGCTAATTACATAATAATCTTATCACTTTATTTACTTTTCAATTAAGGTTGTTTGCTACACTCAAACACAAATATGTCTACAAGAAAGAACTTGGTATGGGGCATGGGGAAGGATAACAAAAGTATTACAAAGGATATGGCATTACATAAGAAGTGCCTACCTACGTATCTGTATACCTACCCCTGTACAAGTAAAAAGGTGGTTTTAATTTTTGAATTTGTAATCTGATACTTCATTGTTGTGCTAAAGCTAAAGATGAGTGAGTACTATACTGTCTACTGTATATACTTGTTGCTATGCAGATAGTTGTTGTTGGATGCAAATACTCATATCTAAAGCAGGAAATAGGTTCACCACGCGTTCACCCATCGCATTTAATAAAGACAGTTTAGTTGCATAGTCACACGTAATATTTTCCTTAAATAATTAATAGTTAATAATTTGGTAATACTTGAACTACGTAATATCCAATTTCGAAGAAATAGAATAACTAGCATCCAATTTTAGCTAAAAACAAAAGAAAGCAAAATCTACAAAATAAAATTAGAATAAATATGATCATGAACATTTAAATAGGAGATTTTGTACTGTTCAAAAACGTGTAAGTAGAAAGTTTTGTACCTTTTAAAATTGTGTAAATCGAATATTTTGAACCTTTCAAAAACAAGTTAATCAAACATTTTACACTTTTCAAAAATGCGTAAATAGAACATTTTGCACTTTTCAAAACAATATGAATGGAACATTTTGTACTTTTACAAAACATGTAAATAGAACATTTAGCACTTTTCAAAAACATGCAAATAAAGCATTTCACACTTAACAAAAACATGTACTGTTAAACAGAATATTTGTCACTCAAAAACATGTACTGTTAAACAGAATATTTGTCACTACTGTGCACAAAAACAAGCAAACACAATATTTTGAACTTTTTAAAAACTCTTAATTAACGCTTTACTTATATATAGATCTCATTTCTTGCTATTTCTTTGACATAGCTCATTTTAATTCTACCTTTTAATCTGAATATGGACCATTTTGATTCTTTACTCACTCACATATATTCCTCCCCAGCCGTCGGTGTACGAACATATGCCATGACACATCGCATGGAAGGACATGCCAAGTCATGTTAATGTTCATGTTTGCACGGAGATTTAATCACAAAAATTCAGCTAATCGCCTTTCTATGAACCAGTACCATTACCGCAGTGCCAGCACCAGTACCACTACCGCAGCCATATCAACTAAAACTAAAACCGAACATTTCATTTCACTGCACTACATACCATGTATGTACATAGTACGTACACCCTTTGCCTTTATTCGTAATAGGCAAGAAAGGCAAGTAAGTGGGGAAACATTGCAAGAAGCAGAAGAAGAAGATGAAGCGCGTCTTCCTTATCCCTTTGTCACTTTAGGTATATTATTTCCCATTGTATTCTCGTCGTATTCTTGTAGACGTAGATGAGACCTATAGATACATATTACAAGATGCGAGATAGTGAGTACCCATAATACTATCATATCATATCATATCAGAACAATCCAAGAATCACAATCTTCTATCTACACCCATGACATGCCATGGGCCCTTTCGATTTCGACAGCGTGCGTACATATGCTACCTACCACAGAGTTCCAGCCGCAGCCAGTGCCGCAGTCAGTGCCGGTGCCGGAGACGGAGTCTCATCATATTTATCTAAGCGTGTAATTTGTCTGGTGTAGAAAAAGAAGTGGAGATTTTCGGAAAATTAATCTTGTTCCTTTCTCCACAACAATGCAGCTACAAAGTTCCAATTTCAACAATAACTTAAGGGATGGTCCATAAATGATGTCACCCAAATTATCTAGCTTTTTTCTACCATCCATCCCCATGTCGATGTCGTCAATTTAGAATTACCTGAAGGGCTATATCATTACCATGGCATTGCCTCAATACTCGACTAGACCTACCTATCCTTCCGATTCTGATGACATCATTTATGGATGATTCCTAAATCAATTCTTATATCCAACTATAGGAAGTACTGCATTTTCCTTTATTTTGGCTGTTGATGCCTGCAGACCCCAGTGTACTACAGTGTAATCGAAATCAACCTAGTTTACATACCAAGTACCAGCAACCAGCAACCAGGCCAGATGCATAATATTATGAGCTGAACATTAATAATTACATGTAATTGCATACAAATGGTAATAATAATGCATATATCCCCATGGGCTTCAAATAATTGTGCGCAGGTATTTCCTATATGCAGTATTGCAGTTGTATTGCAGTTGCCATGAGTAGGTATTTAATATTCTGAATATTCAGTGCGTATATACATAACACAGGAACGAGCAGAGGTTAAAGTTGGAGGCTAATCGTAAGGCTAAAATGCAGTCAGCTATGTTATGTTGTATGTAGTTATTACTATTGCACCAGAATATAGATGATTAATACATACTCGTATGTACTTACCTGTTTAGAAATGATTTCAGAATGAGTGCATTCTAAAGGGTAATTTGCATTTGTACCTATATACCTATGCTACAAATATTTCTTGTTAAATGGTAAATGTAGGGTAACGTGTACAAGAAATATGGGATCGTCCGTAAATAATGTCATGGATTACAAGTTCACCCACCCACCCACCCTCCAATTGTAGAATGGCAAACTTTTTGACATCGCCTTAAATAAAGACGTTTTTACCAACAGGAATCACCCAAATTAGATGATGAAATCATTTATGGACGACCCTTATAATGTACTGCATGTAAAGCAATGCATCTTATACTTGGATTGGAGGTAAGGTAGAACTAATAATAATAATATTTATGGGTTTCATTTTTCTGGTATTACAATATTACAAATTACATCTCTCATTCTGCAGCTGGCACGTGTTCCCATTTTATGCATTTTGTATTGTATTTTTTTAAGTGAAAGCTATACCTATAACTTTTAACTATTCAAGCCTTTTACATCGGCATTCCTGTCCCTGCATCCCGAAGCCTAAGTCCCGCGCTTTACAATCTCTTCTTTGATTTATAAAATTTTCAAGCTTTTTTTAATGCTTAAATTATTTCAATAAAATTTTTACATTGCAATCATTTCTCATTACTTGAGGTATTTAACCTGTGTGTTAGTCAGGAGACCGTAGGTACAGGTACACAAATGCATCTCTGTAAGAACTTCTAAAACTGTTTCTATATAAACTGTATTACATTGTCACGGCCCACTTTGTAAAATTGTACTTAACAGTACTTAAAGTAGCATTTTAACTTGCAATATAACAGTAGTATGGAACCCACAGATATAAAGATATACATATAAGTACACTCACAAAAGAACAAAAATCTACCGATCATTTAAACGATAAATTGTCATCCTATACATATAGTGGGTGTACACTGACGAAAAAGCTCCGTCGGAAATTACACTGTGAATAATTGTCATATATCGTCATTATTGTAGGAGCAGAACCTTAACTGTAGCGAACCCTTCACTCAATGGAAAATGTAACCAAGAAGATTCGAATTTGAAATTCAACGACCCCTGCTCAAAAAATATACCGAAAAAGTGGTTGAGATACCGAGACGAGAGTCTGCCCAAAAGTTAAAGCTAAGAAAGACGACCTGGACGAAGACAAAGTGTTTGGATAAAAATGTTGAAATTTAAGAGTGTAATATCTACTCGGTTTCGGTTTCGGTACACTTTAGATTACTATTAGGTAGGGTGGCAGTATAAAATAAAGCCGAGAGAACGAATTTCTTATAATCAAAAAATCCAACTTGATATCTTAAAAAAAAACATTTTATACTCACCGAAAATAAAAACCATGCACCCAAAGTTCCAAAAAAGGAACAAGAAATAATTGTATGGATAATTTAAAAAAAAGGCTACAATGTTAACATACCAGGTTCAGATTTCAGATTTTTTCTCATATACTAAAAGGCGCTAGAAATAAATTGGTCTTCCTTTTTCTATATGCTATGCTATATGGCTGGAATTGTGCGTTATGTACGACATGAAGTATTTATGTATCCGCTTACCATAAGCCAAGGAACGCGAGCACCACCACCGCTACTACCACCCGCTGAAGACGAAGACGAAGGTGTTGTGGCAATTGCTGCCGTCACCGTCCTCATAACTTTCATCCTTCCCTTCTCACTCTGTTGCTGAATTTTATTCGGATCCATATTTTTCTTCTTTTTTTTGTTTTAACTTTAAAATTTTAAAACTGCAGGTTTTTAAAATTTCAATAGTAATACGTCATTCTCACTCTATTTTTTAAAACAGACATACACAATCTACACTTAGTTAACACTGCACCTTTCACTCACACAAAAATTCGTAGTTTGTGACATTACACTGAAACCACGTGGTAACTGGCGGTATATGCATATACCTACGTATAATAATTCAAATTAAATGCAGGATCGTGGTAATTAAAGTTAGCTTGTAGTTAGCTTGTTTCCCTTTGAATTCTTTCCCTTAGTTTATAGAAAGAAACAGATGCTCCCTCATAGCAGAAATATGCACAGTCATATAAAGATACACGTATTTAATTTTCCTATATATTTTTAAAGCGTGTGCACATACTGTGTGTCTATAGTGTCTATCTACAGACCTTTCTATAAAGAAGGGAGTTGATCACTTGACTCATTGAAAACGGAAAGAATTGTTCAAGTTTTCCTCGGTCTTTTGTTCCTCTTAACGATCCCATGATGAGTGGGCAAAAAATTCCGAGTGTGTGTGTGTGTGAACTCGTAAGGGTTCTCTTTTTTATACTTTTAACTTCATTTCTTTCATACTTGTCACATTATAGGTATAATTTTAAAAGCAAGTGTAATTTTGTTATATAAGGTTTCACTGTTTAAGATACCGACGAGATTTCAGTTTTACCAGTACCAGTACCAGCCTACGAACCTATATAAGTACACATTCTTACAGTAGATCCATTCAAGTCATCGTAACAACATTCTCGAACTCCTTATACCGTCAACAATACTGTATAACAATAACATTCTGAACCTCTACAGCTGAAAGACCTAGCGAACTAATCGTAAGTTTTCATACACAATTTTTTCCAATTATTTCAATTTTTAATTTAATACAGAAAACGGTATTTTGGAAATAAAGGTTTGAAATTCCGAAGATGAAGTTCACTAATAATCTTAAAAGCCACGAATTTTAGCCAGATTTAAAACAGATATTTTTAGGCAATTTTTTCAACATTTGAAAAATGTCTCAATGTCTTAAATTTTAAAATTAAAAATTAACGTCCAGTTAGAATATTTTATATTGTTGTAATATATCGCGAACTGGAACTACTTAAAAACGGTATTACACCCAACGTTATAAACAACAAAGTTCAGCGCCGCTCATTTCTTACTGTTCGAGCGTGCAACGCATTCTCTCACGATAGGTAACAAGTGTTCACGAAAATAAATCGAAGAAGTGGTAAAGTATTAGTGAATTGGAAATTATCAATACATCCAATTTTGATAGAGATATAGAGCAATAGAGAATTTTACGTCACTTGATTAACTTTGATTTTAATGACCAATTTATTAAAAATTCCCACACTGTGTAATGTATTTTCATTTGAAAATATGGAACTGGAACAGACAGCACTAATAATAATTGTGAGCAGGCCCTCAAAAACAAAAATAAAACGGAGCCCACACGTCAAGATGGGACTGTGTGGACGAGACGATGGCCAGATGGGAACTGAAAAACTAATACAGAAATCTTTGAGACCATCATCACCATCACAAGGAACGAGTGTTCACGACCATGGCCATGCAGTCATATAGCCACCACGATCACGAGTACAAGTACGAGTACGACTACGACGACGACTAGACTCGATTTCTGACTACCTTCACCATATACCAACCCCATTAGCTCTATGAGGTCTGTGTATATAGGTACTAAGGTACGAAACCAAAGTAGTAGGTAGGTAGGCACCTTCCTACCTTCCGTGTATTCAAGATTCAAGTGTAGGTACTTACTGTCTGTCTGCTCTCCTACTCTTCACCTGTGTAATTACCCACATGTATAAGTATACAGGACAGACCACAACTAATGCAGGTAGAGGGACCTTTGCCTTTAGAAACGGAGGTAGGTACTTACGTAGCAATACATAATAGGTACGATGCCACCAGGAGACAATTTTTACCCAAAGAACAAGAACGCGAGCAATAACAGACCAATAAAAAAATACATGAGAAATCTGGACAATCTTACATGAAATATAATTTAATAGGGACAAACTAGAAACAAAAATGAAAACTACAGACAGAAAAAAATGCTACTAACACAATTGGAATTAGCAGGAAGCTAAAAATAAATAGTGTATTGAAGAAGTAGGATTTTACATACTACAGATGGAATTTCACAGATTACGAATTTACGCAAGTACTATGTGGAACCTGCATAACACTTGCCATTTTTTTACCCCGCACCAACTTACTATCATTTTGTCAAAATAAATCCAAAAGCGTGTAATAATATTAGGTGAAATATGCTCTTTAAAAGTGAAAAATCTCCTGTACTCATGTTTTTTGAAAAGTTGTAATACTTCTATCTACATGTTTTTGGAAAGTGTAAAATCTTCTTTCTACATGTTTTTGAAAAGTGTAAAATTGTCTATTTACGTATTTTTTGAAAAGTGTAAGACCTTTTATATACACGGTTTTAAAAAGTGTAAAATCTCCTATATGCTTGTTTTTTGAATGTGTAAAATGTTCTTTCTACATGTTTTTGAAAAGTGTAAATCTCCTATCTACTTCTGTTTGAAAAGTTTAAAATCTTCTATCTACACGTGTTTTTCAAAACTGTACAATGTTCAATTTACATGTTTTTTAAATGCGTGAAATATTCTATATATGTACTTCTTTTTCAAAAGTGTAAAACATTTTACATTTACATGCTTTCAGTATCTCTACATTTTAATTTTTCGTAGATAGCATCTTTACCCTTCTTTAAATTATATCAAACTCATCAGTTACATTAAATATTATTTCTTACAAAAATCAACTAACAATAATGGAGCAGCATTTGATTAGAAACGCTGCGAATTAAACTCAACTAAAAGTAAAGTGTGACAATAGACAAAGAGACAAAGACAAAAGTCTCATATTTCCCATCCAATCACAACAATTCACACTACTGACAACAATGACACCGCGCATTTCCAGTCTTATCTTTATGCATCATCATACAAATACAATAAGAAAATTCATCAATATTTAAATACACCTTTACCTACCTATCTATTCAGCAATAATTCCTGGCGGTCCAGTTCACTGCACAACAACATGCTATACTATACGCGATAAACCTACCTGCCTACAATTCACAATTTACAAAATAGCAGTAAATATACAAATACATGTACGACCATTAATAAATATTCTGTACATAGTTGACGGAGGAACTCATGTAATTGCGGCTAAATTATTACACCATAAGAACCACGAGCTTCAAACTCCCTCATCGTCGTCGTCCTCGTGAAATGCATATAATGGGAAATTATTTTTCACTCAAACATAAAAGGTGTTAAATTCTATAGAATAGTTGAATTGTAGACTGTGTAAATACATAATAAGGAACGTGAGGGAAGTACAAGTCGAAAGTCTAACTTTATAACGATAAAATATTTAAGGGAAAAGGTAGGAACTTTTAGAAAGGAAATAAGGACTTCTGGAGCTCAAGTCATTTTTCTTGGCCTTATTTCGTATAGTACTTAACCGTAGCCGTACAGTACTATACATATGTAGGTATATACAGACGGCAGACAGATACAATAATGGAACTGGAAGAAATCGAAAATCAAAAAATCGAAAATCTACAGGAGGAGGAACCAGGGCCCAGACAGACTAGTCGATGCGTAGATTTAAACGTAGCGTACATACTATTAGAGAGATATGTACAAGATTTTTTAATGACTAATAATAATACAGTGAAGTAATGTAAATTGGCTGTCTCTGCCTGCGTAGACTGTGTGCTGTGTGAAAGTACCTGGAGACCGGAGACCTTCTTTCCATTTGAAGAAGGCACTGGCACTGTTGGGCTACAATAAGAGCCTTACAGCAGTCTTTGTTGTTCTTCCCTTTATTAGCTATAGCACTCGTACTCGTCTTCGTCTTAGCCTTTTGGTTGGAACTATGGAAGTCGACGTGAAATTGGAATAATTTGTTTGAAATTGGAAAGGATGTACTTTTAACGTACTACTCTCTCTCTCTCACATCCATTTATCCATTTCCTCACAATTTTTTTCACTTTTGAGTTTTGACTTTTCGGTTTGAAATCTAACGATAATAAAGTAGAGTACATGTGTACGCCTGTGCCTGTACGGCTGTACTTGCGTCAGGGCCGGACGAAGGAATTGCCTTTAGGCAGCAATTTGTTTCAATACAAAAACCACCATTTTGATTTTATTGATGGCTTTCTTTGGTAAAACAAGATGTTGTATTTACATGTTTTTGAAAATTTCAAAATGTTCCTTTTACTTGATTCAGAAAAGTGCAAAATGATCTATTTGCATGTTTTGAGAAAAGTGGAATATCCTTTATTTATGTTTTTGAAATGTACAAAAATTTTTAATTGCAGGTTTTTGAAAAGTCAATATATTCTATTTAGGTACATATATTTGAAATGTGCAAAATGTTCCATTTACATGGTTTTTGAAAAATTCAGTCAGCGGGGGCTGCCTGCGCTGGGCACATTATCCGGCCCTGACTTGCGTGCACTATATTATGGAGGTACTTACAGGCAGGCTTGGTTTTTTCTAAGAAAATTATAGAGTGCCCGTTGCCATTGCCAGTATGTACTTGCTCTTGCTACACGGCTGGACTGTTGACTGTCCATAAGTTGCTTAGTTGCCCTTAAGATTCCATAGGATAGAAGATAATGAATAAGCATATGGTCTTCACAATACAAATATATGAGAAGAAATTCAAACAAGAAGAAGACGAAGAAGAAGAGGCGAGAGTGAGTGTGTCCTTCCCAAATAATTTGACGCCATTCGACATCTCTACACGTGTAATAATTTTCCCTACAGTCAACTTACAGTGGACGACGTCATCGCATCGACATTCGACGGCATCGCCGCCTCACCTGGGAAAGTGAGGGGATGAGTGTAATAGACAAATGCCGACACCCTGGTTCTGGTTTTGGTTCTGGTTTTGGTACTGGTTTTGGTACTGGTCCAATAGCACTATGTAGTAGGGTATTGTAAAGGTAATGATGACACCCGTGCCGGTGCCGGTGCCGGGGCCGGCAAACCAATTAATGAAAAGTATGAAAGGCTCGAATGTCACCACCACCAAAACTTCAACTTTAACTCCAATGGCAATCCCAAGCCCAAAAGGCTGCGAAGTAAAATACACGGACACTGGTACTAGTACTGGTCATTGGTGCATACGATACGATACTAATTGCTGGACTGTGTTGGTTTTGGCGTTGGTTTTGGTTTTGGAACACTGTTCTTCACAGTCAACACGGTATTGGAAGGTATTGAATGCGGAAGGGGCAAAATGAACTATCTGGTTCTTGTACGTTTATGAAGCACAAATGCTTAAAAGTATTTTTTAAATGTTGGAAATTGGAAACATGCTATACAGGTATACAAATAAAAATTAATTTGTTGAGAATTTACATATAAAAATCGCTTAGGTTTAGAAAATAGGTAGTTTGTAAGGTTTGTATTATTACTTATTGTGAATGCAATGATTCCAATTTTATTGTGTTTTTGAAATATAACTTTGAAAAAGTTCAGCGCTGTCTGAAATTTAATTGACGCGAATTAAAAGTAAATGATTGACAGGTTTTTCGGAAAGATGTGACATTATCTTCTTATTGTTAGTATGTAATTTAAAATAGTTATTAAAAATAAGGGTGTTCAAAGACCTCATAACAATATTCAATTCAATTGACGCTTTTTAAAGTTACACTTTTTTCTAAAAAATTATAGTTTTTTCTTGAATTTTACATTTTAACAGCACTACAGAATTTTTAAAATTTGACACTTTCGAGATAGTTGCTGCTGTTTTTAAATCTGAAATATTAAAACCGGGATTTCTAAAAGTTAATTATTTTTTTAATTGGAGTTTTTTTAAATGTAAAATTTTCTTAATAAGGCGGGATTTTTAAAAGTTGATTATTTTATAATTGCAGTTTTTTAAATGCACAATTTTATTAATTTGGCAGGATTTTTAAAAGTGGATTACATTTTTAAACTGCAGTTTTTAAAGTGTAAAATTTTAATTATGTGGCGGGATTTTTAAAATTTGATTATGTTTTAATTGCAGTTTTTAAAGTGTAAAGTTTTACTAATGTGGCCGGATTTTAAAAATTTGATTATACTTTAAATTGCAGTTTTTTAAATGCAAAATTGTATTAATAAGGCGGGATTTTTAAAAGTTGATTATTTTATAATTTGCAGTTTTTTAAATGCAAAATTTTATTAATAAGGCGGAAATTTTAAAAGTTCAAAACTAAATCTATATAAACTCATTTAAACAACATTATTATGATTTTAAAAGTTTTATTATTGTGTACCTTTTATTTTTTATTAAAAACGAAGCATTGAATTATACATGATGTATCCCAATTTACTATTTTGTTGTTTACCCCTTCCACAATGCTACACACACTAGTTAAAAAGTACCTACTAAAGTCAACCTGCTTGCTAGGCACTAGATATGGTATTATTATTATTTTTTAACACAGACATTAGCATCCAATACCAATATCATAATACTTACAGACGCACTATGTCAAAAATGTGGTAATTCTCCCTTTCCCTGTCTAGCAATGTCCACACCTACTCCATGTGTAAAAGTAAAAAGAAAAAAAAATGAAAATTGAAATAAAGGATTAAATAAAAGTTAATGACATAATGAATGCCGCCCTTATATAGTGGGCCAGCTGGTGCTGGTACTGGACTGAGCGACTGAGCCTAGGACTGAACTTTACTTGGAATCAGAGTGTGTAGAATTACAGAGAGATATTATACTATATAACTACTATAACGACAAACAAAAACGTATATTATAATTATTGCAATGGTTTCAAAAGTCAAATTTTTAAAAAAAATAGATATAATTATTCTGACTCTCCACCCAAGGCACAAAAGAGAACATAATAAAAAAAACACACACACTAATTGTAAAATACAAAAGGGGGAGATAAAAAACTTAAAACTATGAAGAAGTAAAGCTAAGTAAGAATAACATAAAAAAAAGAAAAAGTCAAAAGTAATTCCATCTGTACCAGTACAAACAAAGTATAGACATAATGTACAATATAACATATGGAGATGTATTCGTACAGCCGTACAGGCACAGGTGTAGAAATGAATTAAATAATTTACATTAAGTTACCATTTATATTAAAATCCACATACTTTAACTCCTCCACAAGGAAAAACAATGAGCATGTGGAAATGATGGGAAAAAACAATGTGAACGCCTGGTGAAAAGTTCATAATTAGGTAATAGAAATGTAATTGTTAATGGCTAATGGCAACAGCTAAACCTTTGTAACCTTAACTAATGAGTACATACAACCAACTAACCAGGGCCGGATCTGGATAATGCGGTCAGCGCATAGGCGGGCCGCCCCGCTGCTTAAATTTTCAAAAAAACATGTAAATGGGTCATTTTGTACCTTACAAAAATATGTAAAAAGAATCTTTTGACTTTTTAAAAACATGCAAAATAAATATTTTTGTACATTTCAAAAACATACAAATACAGCATTTAGCACTTTTCCCAAAACATGTAAAAATAGAAAATTCTGAACTTTTTAAAAATATGTAAAAAGAATATTTTGACTTTTTAAAAACATACACAAACACAATTTTCTGTACATTTCAAAAAGAGGCAAATAAAAGCTTTTTGTACATTTCAAAAACATGCAGATAAAACATTTTCCACTTTTCTCAAAAACATGTAAAAAGAACATTTTACGCTTTTCTAAATCAAGTAAAAAGAACATTGAGTACTTGTCTAAAACATGTAAATACATCATTTTGCTTTACCAAAGAAAACCATAAAAAAAATTAAATTGGTGAATTTTGTATGGAAACAAATTGCTGCCCGAAAGCAATTCCTTCGTCCGGCCCTGCAACCAGCGACAGAGCTCATAACAACGCAGCGTGGAGGTTGTCGCTTTTGATTTTTGTTAAGGGCCAAAATGCAGATTTTGCTATCTACAATATACAAAGCTAGGTACGTGCACCACAGTTTTAAAAACTTACTAAATCACAAAAAAATATTACGGATATGCACACATAAAGTGCACGTCCAAGTTGTCATTGATCGCAAGTTGATGGCTATCAGTATCAGTCCCACATCTGAATGACCCAAACATTCCTACAGCTAAAATTCTATTTTGCTTTAAAGATACTTTGTAGGTTTGTAAGCTTTGACTTTTGACTATACGCTTTGACATAATACAATTAAACGTGCGCTTTCTCACACCAAATACAGTCATATGAAAAAGACTCCATTTCTTCCTACAAACAAAAACGACAAACAACCAGAATTAAAGATACTCATGCCGATGCCGATACAGATACCGATACGCGAACCATTGACGACAGCAGAGCGGCAATTGGGGGCCTAATAAAATTTAAATGTAAATCCTTATACACTACACTACTTGGAAATTGGAATTTAACTCAAAGTTACACCCGCTACCGATACCGATACCGAAACCGAGCCCTATGTGCCTGTAGGTAAAATATAACAAAACAAAAATACTAATATGTAGGTACTTCAGAAATGACTGTAGCAAGAAAAACTTGAGAGGAGAGTGTGTCTCACTGTCATAAAATTAATGGTTTACAATCATTTTCTCACTTTTGTGCTATATGACATCGCACCAACAACCAACCAAACCAAATGCCGACCTACGACTTATTAAGATACGACTGCGACTGCAGTCAACTTTTATTATCATGCACATTTTGCTTACTGCGTTTTTAGGCTTTAGGTGCATGTCAATATAATTCAAAATTCAATGTTAGGTTTTACACACTTGCATTTAAAAGCCACGCACAACATACAGCCGATGCAAGCCAAAAATGCAAATATGCTATACAAATTAAAAATAATTGCCATGGCAATTTTAATAATTGATTATGAATTTACATTCGTCGGAATTATTACGGATTGAGGCACGTACCAGTGTACCACGCATAAATAGCTATCAGTATACTCGCACACTAATTTTCATTTACAAATTGACGGCGTATTGTCAAGTTGCTTTGTATCCCTTGTAGTACTCGTAATTTGTGTGCATTTATAGAGTATCTACATAGGTATATAGGTGTAGTCTGTGAAAATTTTAAACCACGCTAAATTACAATTACTGATAATACTTACAGTAATATGTATGTATGTTACGTCATTACGTCAATGCCATTTTGAGTACTTTGTACTCTGAATGATCTGGATTAATTATTAAATACTATTAAATAGAAGGTTGCACAGTGGTAAGTAATGTTAATTTTGGGCGGTATACATTTTTTACTTTTAATAAATGGTTTCATAGGTTTGTTAGTATTGAGAACCACAACAACCAACCTACTCAATGTAACAAAAATTCTATGTGAATGTTTTTTATTAAAGCGTCGTGGAAATCGATTAAGCGTTATTAACGTTCTCTCTGTAGGTAGGCATCCTTAACATTATTACGAATGGACAAATGTGGACAAATTAAATATTTTATGAAATTGCTTTAAAAAAATTAACTAAGGGTGAAAATCTGAAAATATGTACCTACTTAAAAGTAAAATAAAAAAGAACTGGATTATTTAGAGAAGAACAGATGAGAAAATCTTACCTCGGATGACATCGTAGTGGACATGATTGGCGTAGCAGATTTTGTGATTTATTTCTCGTCACAATAATATTATTTGAATTTGAAGAGTTCCAAAAGTTGTCTGATAAATTAGATTAGGGGAGTGTTCTTTCACTTTATTTAGTCGGGAACCATTTTCAGAGTCAGCATTTTGCTTGGTAAATGTGAAAGCCACCTGTTGTGAGGATAAAAATATTAGGTTATTATTTTATGCAGTAGGTATATTATATGTGTCTGTTTTTTTGAAGACAAATAAAATCACGTACATTGTTTAAACCAGGTTAAAAACAGCGTTTAATTTAAAGAACGTGGCGTAGCAGGAATGAAAATGGGGTAATTGATTGCTACTTTATAGGTACTGCATTAGAAGCCTGCTGTTCTACACAAAATGTATTTTAAAGCAGGTTCAATTCTGACGTTAGTGTACTTTTCAAAGTTTTAACCATAAGAACTTATAGTATATGAATATTTTCCACTTTTCAGGAAGCAATTATCATTGCATATTTTTTACTTTCCAAAAAGTAGTATTTACATATTGCAATTTTAAAAATGTAATATTTTGCATCGTTTAAAAAGTAATATTTTCTTATTTTGTACTTTTCAAAAAGTAATATTTTCTTATTTTGTACTTTTCAAAAAGTAATATTTTTCTATTTTGTACTTTTCAAAAAGTAATATTTTCTTATTTTTTACTTTTCAAAAAGTAATATTTTTTTATTTTAAACTTTTCAGAAAGTAACATTTGCATATATTCCGTCTTTCAAAAAAAAACATTTGCATATTTTGTGCTTTTCAAAAAGTAATATTTGCATATATTTCGTCTTTCAAAAAACAACATTTGCATATTTTGTACTTTTCAAAAAGTAGCATTTGCACATTTTGCACTTTCGAAAAACTAATAATTCCATATTTTCCATCTTTCAAAAAGTAATATTTGCATATTTTGCACCTTTCGAAAAGTAACATTTACAAACCTTACACTGTTCAAAAACAGCAATTAGCAATATTTTAAACTTTTCAAAAAATTCTATTTGCATATTTTGCACTTTTCAGATAGGAATAATTGCACATTACTTGCATTTCTAAAATATTGCATTATCATCAAATTTCCTACTCTAAAAAACTCAAAAGAAAAACATTTCATTTGCATTTTCAAACACATTAAAATTAAACCTCCCCTCTAAGGCTTTAAATTAGTCATAAACTTATCGTTGTTAGATGGATGGCTTACATTCTACTAAAAACACCATGTTAAATTCTTTCGCTTCCTTCCACATTCACATTCTCAACCTCAACCGAAGAACGAAAATCTCCGTAGTCTGTATCAGAGTACAGAACAGATTGCAGACTACAGAGGTTGCCTCTACACAGCAGAGCTACTTTAAAAATCACGAGAGTAAAAAAGTGGCTCAAATTCTTCTATTATGATTACGACAATGCTTATTACGTATGTAATGAACATGGTTATATAGAAAGAAAAGAGCCACTGTAAAAGTACCATAATAACAACACACATGATTGTCTCCCTTACATAAGATTTTACTATATCCTCTATACTGCATCTATTTAATACCTCTGGAGCCTATAGCTGTAGCTTTGGATTTGGATCTCATTGTACGCTCCATATGCATATATCCCAAGTTGTAAAATTCTGCCTATACTGCCTGAGCTATATAGAAACTCGTACAATAATTCTTCTTAGGAGACTGCATCCCATCTTAACTTGTTTAAATTACATCTTATAATAATATTCGCCTTGAATTCCAACAGGAATTCCGACTCCATGTAAACGCTTATGCTGATAGTTGGTACTCGCACTGGCACTGGCACTGGTCATCATCATCATCATCATCATCATCATTTTTTGAGCGGGGCGACGAACTGCCTTCTTCTACTTACAACACAGCAGTGTACAATACAATACAAAACTCTGAATACAAAATACAATGCATCATACGTATGTATATGTAAAATGCGATCCACCAATGCAATAGAAATGGAAGGAGGAAACTTGTGTGTGTGTAGTATATAATTCACTTCACATGATTATTTTCCATCACGAAGCACATTATTAGGTAGTTGTTGGAAATTCTTATTTTTTTTTCTATCTCTCTGTAAGGTAACTTAAGGCATCACCAACAACCAACAACCAACTTCCACCATACCATAAGACTTTGACTTTAACTTGCTTTCTTGCTATAATAATATTGCCTTACACAGATAAGACTTTTTGCTTACATACAGATTTTTTTTGATTTTCCTATAGCATATCACATGGTAATATGAAAGGCAATAGGAAAATGTACTCTCGTCACTTATTCACTGCAGTATCTCCCTACTTACTCACTTTTTATGTTAAGTTAGTACAGAATAAAGAACATCAACACAATAATAATAATAACAATAATTCCATCTCGAGTTGACAGTGCGGAGTGTACCATGTACGAATATGTGATAGATCGGCGGCTATTATACAATTCCTGCTATACCCATATTTCGCTAAAGGTACATTATATCTTATATGGTATAGCTATATAGCAGGGTTAAAATGTTTTTATTCAGTAACTATAACATAATATATTTTAATAGGCATTTTTTAATAGTGTAATTACAACAAGTGTACATCCAAGCTTACATGTGGTTTCGGGCTTACATACAAAGCAGTAGGCAGTGACCGATGCCGATGCCGATACCGATGCGAGATCGTGAAATTTAAAAAAAAATCAGATTTGTAACATAATACTACACAGAGAGACTCACATTACACATGTAATTACCACATAGCAAAGGAGAAACCGAGACCGAAACCGAAGCCGAAACCGAAGCCGAAGCCGAAACCGAAGCCGAAACCGAACGTCAACAGCACTTACGATTTAACAATTTAAAAATATCAAGAATGATTATGACTATGTGTAGTGATCTATAGGTATGCATGAAAATTCAAGCTAATAATAGAGGAAAGTTTGACAATAAAAGCATAAAAATAAGTAACATAGAAGCCACTCATCTCATAATCGTCAATCGTGAATTCATTGCGGGATCATGTTCAGAAAGCATGCAGTGATTTATGTAATAAAAGCAGTGTGTAGTTGTTAGATGACAAGAGTACTGACAACTTTGATGTCGTTTATATAAGGGACCTCTAGAGATTGACCTAATCTGTCCTATATAGATGTGTAATTTTAACCGCATTTAAGGTGTTTGAAGTCAAAAAGTTAAAAATTTTATAAATTATGAAAACTTTGCTAATCAAGAAAACAGTATGTATTAGTGATACACCGAATTAAAGTTTCCATTATCAACCTAAATTCATTAGGCTGCGCATGTATATGCATTGTTTTCCGAGTAGCATAATACATGGCTATGAATTATAGCTAACTTACTACGTCATACTACGTGTGGGTAGGATATTATATTGAAGCTACATGTATAAGGTAGCCTAATAATATTTTTTTTAAATAAAAAAAAGTACGAGGGAAGCATAATCACCACAATGTAATTAATCCAGGCCTACTGACTGTTCTCTTCTCTATCTACCCTACATTGTGCAAATATATAAATAACAACTTATAACTATTAACTTTCCCATTAAAATACTGTGAATGTGTAGATTAGATAGGAAAAGAACTAGGTACAATCAATGTGTAATTATACATGTATATGACGACGACTAAAGAAAATTAACGTACACCAAGTTTGACTTTAACATTAACAAGTTTTTACATTGATAATAAATATGATAAAATTTCAAGTTTTATACAAAGTTTCTCGCAAACTCACCATGCTTCTGGATTCTGTGCGGATGATGACGACGACTGATGCTGGTGTTTCTGTTGTGAGTACTTTACGACCACAAATAATGTAAATTTTGACACTCGAATATAATTAGATGGAATGTGAGATTACACTCATTTAAATTCAAATTATATCTTGTGAAAAGTGACTTATGTTTTTGTTTTTTTATTTGGGCTTTGTTTCCTTTTATGTTATTTGTATGAATAATTGCAACAGCCAGCAGCATAGGTGGGTCTATTTGGTTCCGCCGTTTTCACTTCACTAAAGACACGCTATAGTATATGACGTTATAAAGTGACAAACCAAAAAATGTTTTATAGTTTTCTTCTTGAGAGAGTATGGAACAACAGAATATATTGTGTATGTTTTAATTCAAAACGAAAACAGGACTTTCAATTTTTCAATTATCATTATCATAATATAATGCTTTTGATAATTACTTGTAAGTGGGCTACATAACTTTTACCATTAATTATTTAGTATAGAATGGTACTTTTGCTGTATTTTTTATTATTGGCAAACCCTGCAAAGCACATTCGTATTTAAGTAATTACGAAAATTACTGTGCGAAAACTGCGAAAATCTCGATTTTCTATGAATACCCTACCAAAGCCAAATAGCGGCACGGCAGCCAGTACTATGTACTAACACTGCTGAAAACTACGGAACTTGGTTTAACGGTTTTACTGACAAGGCGCGAGTTTTGTATTGTCCGTAGTTTCAATTCAACAAGTGTCAAGAAGCGTCACCTGCTTTGATTTTCCAGTCCTTCCCTTCGATGCTACAGTTGTCTGTATGTGCATGTATTAACCGTTGACGTTTATTTCGAATAATTCATAAGGTCAAGAATGTGTTCTTAATGTTTGTCAACTAAAATAAGTAACTAAATTTCAATCACCACAGGCCACAAACAGTACAATTGCCAGTGATTTTCTTTAAAGAAATATCATAGCTTCTACCACGAGTCAGCATTGTTGATTGTCAGCAAGTAGCGGCGTTTACCAACATGGTTTTCATTTTCACATTTCAGGAACAGGTAGGTAACACTTATAACTTGTAAACTCGAACTCAGAAAATACCTCGAACACATTCAACATTCAAGAATTCCTGCCTCGTATTATTATGGAAGCAAATTACAAGTTGGGATCGTAAATAAGCCGTTTAAGTTTCAACTCTTTGAGCATTCAACATTCAAGGGTAAGAGAGTAAAATATAATTATGTATATTGTATTACAGTTGTTGAGAAACTCTCGAGTTTTAAATGATGTGATGATGTGAATGTGAAAAGCAATTCATTATGTATTTCCTCCGTGGTTGCCACTCATTATTTTGTAATTTTATAAAACTTGCACGGTTTTTTGGACTAAAAAACATCAAACATTCATGCACATTCCTGACGCTGGCGTTTCACATCGTCAATTCTTGTCTGATTTCTTTCTTTCTGTACATATATTTTCAAGTACCAAGCAACGAAGCAACTAAAGTCTACTACACGTCCTCCGTCTCTTCTGCACTCCTGTCTGTATTCAGTGTTCGTGACAATTACTTTTCAACTTAATGTGTCTCAAGTCTTATGTTCTTGCTTTTGCTTATGATGACTCCGGGACTGACTCTCTCGCGAAACACTATAAAGAAAATCAAATGCAGTAAAATTGGTAATGGCGAAGAAAAGGAAACAAGAACAACCCGAGGAAATGAAGCGTAGGTATAGAGTGAAACAATTCCAGAAACATCCAATATAAAATATCAACAATCAACATCAATTTGATCAACCAACACTCGAGACTTCTTCTTCTTTGACTTTATAAGAACTTCAAAAAATCCACACAGTGCACAAGAATCACAATCCACACACGTATTTAATGATATCATATTTTGTCTGCTTATCTTGAACAAATCTACACGACACGGTTGGTTGTCGGTTGTCAGTGAAGAAGTCTTATCCGTCTCGGTATTATGATTATGGTATGGTATGGTTGTAGTATGGTCTCTCAACTCTCAGCAAAATCATAAACAACAAACAAGAAGAAGAAGAGTTGTTTCGTTTCGTTCTCCTTTACGTTTCATTTTTCGATTTCGACTTTTGTCTTGTGTTGGTCGTCGTTTTATTTCACTTTTGCTTCATTGGGACTGACTGACTGGGATTATTGAGCCGAGTATAACATAACATTCCAGCCACCAACACTCAGCGACCAGCTGCCAGTTAGTTTGTTACCTGTTCCTCCTAAACTTTGGTGAAGGTGAAGGAAGGGATGCTCGATCCTGCCCTGTACCTTTTTGATTGTTGATGGATATTTGAGTTTGATAATGATGATGATAATAATAATAATACTGGTGAGCTTGAATGTGCTTTAGCTTTGATTTTGAATGTAGTTTTTTTGTTTTGTTTTACACAGGGAGCCTTTTTTGCTTGAGCAAGATTACGATTAAATTTTTTGTTGATGTGGTGGGTGCTTTTGTTGGTGTTGTTGCTGATGTTGCGGACTCTGGACCCAATCTCAAAACTGCAAACTTTTAAATGACTACCTATTCAGGTACTGGCTCATCTCTTTTCTGTGTCTATTTCACTTAAAACTGATACTGATATTATTATGTGGTTGGTTGGTTGCTGGTTGTCTTATATTTTTTTTACTTTATTGTTCTTTGGCTTTCATGCGGTTTAACTAAAGCAAAAGAAAAATCAAAAAATGAAAATTGACGATTCGTGAGAGAGACTCGAAAAATCCTATAAGTGAAAAGAGGTATCCTGTATATTATTATGTGTACAAGTTAAATTTCTACTTCAAGTTTTCAAGTTTCTTTCTTCTTCTTGACTTACTTGGGACGCGATATGCGATGTTCGTTATTTCATTTTTATTACACTCGCTGTTCGTGGTCGTTTTCGTGGTCGGTCCGGCCCGGTCGTACTTTTCCCAACAACAAAAAGTCAGAGTCGAGTCAGTGTCAAAATCAAGCCATGTATCATGTATCAAAAAATCCAATTCCAACAAGTCCAATCCATTGATCGTGGATCTTCCTAATAAGATTGTGCAATAGTGCACAAGTTCCAAGCTTCAAAACTCATCCCTTGTGCGAGATGCTCATAATATAGGTATGTACCTATTTTAATATGTACATGTATAATATTTTTCTCACTTTCCTGTTTCTGTTTAGTACACAGGCTGGTACTGGGACTGGGGCTAGTGATTGATATTGGTAGTTTAGGGACTTCTACAGGTATGTTGTTTCTCTGATGTAGTTGGTTGTTGGTTAGATTTTTTTTGTGTTTTTCTTTGGTTGGTTGTTGTGTGTGAATGGTGAATGGTTGATGTTGGACTATAATTTGGTGGTAAATGGTAAACTCAGAGAGTAATTCAAAGTTGGTAATTGATAATTCAATGAAAATTGAGTTGCGTGCCGTGCCGTTGCCGTTGGTTTTTTGGTGAGGTTATAATATGTATATTATGTATGGATTTCTTCGTCATTCTTGTTTTTATTGGAGATTGCCATGTAACCATTATTCGCCATTATTATCTATATTCATTTTCATTATTGTTATTACGAAAGAAACGCAAGTCAGTATGTAACTATGTAGAGGCAGATGATTGTATAAGTACACTTTGTCGAAATGGTTCTCAATTTGTGGTTCTTTCTCTGTAGTTTTATCCTTATATTCTGTTAGTATTAGAGTTTTTGAGCTATATATTGTGCATGATTCTTATACAGTTTTTGTGGTGAGTTAGGTAGATTTTTTGATGATCCTTTTTTCCTTTATGACGTATCGTATTAATATCGAATATTTGAATATTTGAATTGCGTGTGTGTGTGATGTTTAGATTTTTGCGTGTTTACAGGAGACAGACAATTTACACTTTACACTTGTTTGACTTTACTTTACGCAGTATGGCTTTTGACTCCATCATTTATTACACGTTGTTTGAAGCGAGGGACATAAAGATATTATAGACACCTGACCTGACGTTCGTTCGCTCGTACAGGTATTAGAATATTGTAGAAAATCTATACACACACAAAAGTCCAATAAGGTATAGATAATAATGTAGACTGTTGACTGTTTTAATGGGGCTGGTAATGCTAGTGTTAATGCTTGATAGTTTCCATTAAATGTTCAACTTGCAATTTCAAATACCCACACAACAACAACATAACAGTCCAGAAAAAAAAATCAAATTTCAATTCACTCTTATTAAACATGTCCCATAATTATCTTCTTTGCTTCTCTAATTCTCTACAGAGTCAAGTGGACGTACGCGTTTTCAACGTTGACGTTTAGCGTTGGGCCATCTCATCTCATGACAACTCAAAATCACAATCAAAAAATCAAAATTTAATCGTCCAACCAAACCACAAGTGCCTATAGGTACTTAATTTCAATGTTTGAGCAACGATGAATCCGAACTTAAAATTAAAGTCACCCACTTGAACTTGAACACTATTAAACCTCGTGTTGTAAATGTTAATCGAGACTCAAGTAGCATTTATAATAATGTAATTTATTACTAACTTTAACTTTAATTGCCTTTAATATTTTGATTATGCTTAAAGTTGTTGTTAGATTTTCTTTGTGATATTTTTGTAGGATAGGTATATAGTTAAAAAGCACTAATTATTTCGTGTGCTATTATTATCAGTGTTTTTCATTTAAATTGGATTATTTCTAATATTTAAATTCCAAAATTATTTTACGTATAAATGCGGTTGTAATATTTAAAAACTCTGTATCTAATATTTTTGTTTATTTTTTCTCAAGGCACGAAAACTTCCATCAAGAATGGAGACTCCAGCAGCAGCAATAGCAGCAGCAGGCTAGACTCTCTCTCAAGAAGAACTCAATAGAAGACTGGATCTGAGAAGACAGACCTTTATTAGTGTTAACGAGAGAGAAAATTTAAGGAGAACAAGATCGAGATGGATATTATGTGTGTGGACGATGCAAGTTCTACCTGCGTATTGTTGGACCCTCTCTCTCTCTCCTCATGTTCTCCTCTACATTGGATTCTTGTCTATGTATTGTTGCCCAAGTTTTCTTTTACTTACGGACTTGTTGTGCCTCGTATCGTACATATATTTTGTATATTTCTTCTCTTTCCGCGTTGACTGACTGAGTGAGTTGAGTTTGACTGAGTGAGCTCCTCTCTCGATGAGGTACCTGCTGAGCTCCGAGCTATATCTCTCCTCCACCTCACTCATCGTCGTTCATCGTTCATCGCATCGTCTTCGTCTTCGTCCTCCGAAGGTTTTTCTTTTACTCGTACTGGTATTCCTATATCCTATATACTACATTTTTTCCCTATCTTTTGAACATTAGTATTTAGTATTTAACATTAGCATGACCATCGTCAGCCTTAAACACTCTCAAGTCCTCAATGTCTCATGCTCTTCTATTCCCCGTTCACAGGTCTATAGCGAGGCAGACCAGAGTCAGAAAGAAACAGACAACTGCTGCAGCAACCAACAATAATAATTCCTATGCTCCTATATAATATAAGCTGAACGAGGAGAAGAAGAAAAAGAAGCGAAGAGCGAAGCTGAAGCAACTTGGAAGATAATTATGTATAACACCTGAGGAATACCAAGACCAGCAAGACGAAATACCTGTACAACTTTACCCTGATGCCATGGCTCAAGACAATAATACAAGAACGTACATCAACGAGTGAGTTGGAGTGCGAGTGCCAGAGAGTAAACAGCAGAGCAGAGCAGAGTCAGTTCAGTCCTTATAGATCGTAGAAGTATATCGTATATAGTACTATAGTATATTGAACGGCAACGGGGATGGGATGAGGATGATATGACAGAAGAGATATAGAGTAAAAGGGATAGGAATGTATCTTGTATGAAATGAACCTCTCTGATATAAAGTTAAAGAGACAAAAAGGCAAAGTTTAGTATATTATGAGAGAGTCCGCGGAGAGATAATAGTAGGTGAGTTGCCCCGCAGGTACCACCATACCTTCAGTACCATTTACCATTTTACTATTACTTTACAATATAATACCATGAATATCAATTCACATGTACCGGTACACCGAGTAAATACAAATACAATAACTTGACAAGGGGAAACCCCTTGGGGAAACTGGAGACTCCTTATTTACAACCTGTACCCCTGAAGAAAATAACTTCCCTGATGTTCCCTTGAAGGCCCAAAATAACCTCCCTCATGTTCCCTTGAAGGCCCAAAATAACCTCCCTCATGTTCCCTTGAAGGCCCAAAATAACCTCCCTCATGTTCCCTTGAAGGCCCAAAATAACCTCCATCATGTTTCCTTGAAGGCCCAAAATAACCTCCCTCATGTTCCCTTGAAGGCCCAAAATAACCTCCCTCATGTTTCCTTGAAGGCCCAAAATAACCCTTTGCTAACATCCCTTAGCCTCACCACGAATTAGTAAATAGTGTTAACACTTTCGAAAACTTTGTTGTAACCACAATGTATTACTGAGTCGAACCAAGAGTCTTCAATTTATTCATAATTATACATTCACCATAATTATAAATTGAAGACTCTTGGTTCGACTCAGTAATACATTGTGGTTACAACAAAGTTTTCGAAAGTGTTAACACTATTTACTAATTCGTGGTGAGGCTAAGGGATGTTAGCAAAGGGTTATTTTGGGCCTTCAAGGAAACATGAGGGAGGTTATTTTGGGCCTTCAAGGGAACATGAGGGAGGTTATTTTGGGCCTTCAAGGAAACATGATGGAGGTTATTTTGGGCCTTCAAGGGAACATGAGGGAGGTTATTTTGGGCCTTCAAGGGAACATGAGGGAGGTTATTTTGGGCCTTCAAGGGAACATGAGGGAGGTTATTTTGGGCCTTCAAGGGAACATCAGGGAAGTTATTTTCTTCAGGGGTACAGGTTGTAAATAAGGAGTCTCCAGTTTCCCCAAGGGGTTTCCCCTTGTCAAGTTATTTTTGCGTTTTCCCGTTTTTTAGTGTAGCTAGGATTACTAGCAATTTCTTGTATAGAATAAAACACGTACCTACTTAATAAATTAAATAAATTAAAACTAATTTGAACAAAATTAAATTAAATACATTTGGCATTGCGAGGGTGGTATACGGTTATATGTTACCCAGACATTTAGTACCCGGACATTTGCTTTGCTACCCGGAAATTTGGTACCTGGACATTTGGTATCTGGACATTTGGTATCTGGACATTTGGTACCTGGATATTTGCTACCCACGCCCAAACCTAAGACATTTGTTACCCATTGGTAAAGTAGAAATAAAATGCATGGACAACATTAATGAGTGTACCGTGATGACGTTGCATCGTTAAAATAGTTTATTAATGCTTAATTGTTAATGATAGAAGGTTTAATTGTAGATTTACGTTGAAAATTTATTGTTACCGTTTTTACCGTTTAGTAATTGTCGTAACGTGTCTGCCACGCCATGGCATGTTATATTGTCTGGTTCTAACATGTATACAACGATCAGTCTTAATATGCAGGGTATATGAATAGAAATTGTAAGGTGATATATTAAATATCATTTTTTAACGACCATCTACAATTATTATACTATCGTCTATCATTAACAATATTTTCATTATAAAACTATTTTAATGATGCCATATTATCAGTACTCATAAATGTTTTTCATGCATTTCATGTATTTCTATTTTAGCCATGGGTAGCAAATGTCCTAGGTTTGGGCGTGGGTAGCAAATGTCCTAGGCTATGGGTAGCAAATTTTAGGATAGCTAATGTCAGGGTAGCTAATGTCCGGGTAGCAATTGTCCGGGTAGAAAATTTCTGGGTAGCAAATGTCCTACCGTGAGGGTAGTGGGTGATTTTTCATATGAATAACTTATGACTCGTACCACATACATAATATATTGTCTGTGACGAACCAAAATGACCCAAATCCATTTGTAGCTAAAAACTATATCCACTATCTACAAAAATATAGAAACATGTCTTGAAAGCATTTAAATAGAACATTTTACATTTTTCAAAAATATTTAAATAAATCATTCTACATTTTTCAAAAACTCCGAATTACCATTTTACGCATGTTTTTCATTTTGTTTTTGTGACATAGCTCAATTTGATGCTAGCTTAAATTGGATACTGGTCATTTTGGTTCTTCACAGACGATATAGTTAATACTGCATTCATGGCATTTTGTATTTTTCACGTCTGCCTCTGACTGCTACACATTTAGTAGAGGGAGTTAGAGAGATTTCCTTGTCTTCATCTTTCTATAATGTAAGTAGCGGAGAACTAGAAGCTGACCAATAGTTGCATTTACATGTATAGTTACGTAACACAACTTCCCCGCTGTCCGGATGTAAAACATAATAAATCCTATTTATTCACTGGTACTGGTGACGTTATAATTCGTAAAAAGGAAGACGAACAATACAATCATTAATACCTGTAGTAGGTTTTTATACATACGGACATGTACTCATTATTGGTTAAAGGAATATAAGCGTTGGGCGTTAATTACAACTATCATATACTAATGATAGTAATTCGAGAGACAAAGATGTAAATATATAGGACTACCCACTGTCAACTAAAGTATGTGAGTATTTACAATTTCGTAACAATGCTAATTTGGTACACACACAATGCTGAAATTGCCGATTTCAAGTTCAAATCACTATAAAGGAAGGAAACAGAATGACGATGGATGACCAGGATGTGGCCCAGTTTATTATTGTAATTTGTAATCTAAATAGAAATATTATATCGTAATCAGTTCTATAAGTACACAATCCAGGAGTATATACCTTTTGTTAATATAGTACTTACCTGGTGTTAGTTTCTGTTTCCGAGCAAAGTCCAATTAGTTACAATGTTTTAGCAATCGCATTACTTGCACGAAATGGCGATTTACACAAGACAGTTTAAACTCAATGCACACAGCACCCACATTCGCGCCTGACACACGCTTGTAGTTGCGCTTCATTTATCATGTGCTTAATGCAATGTGAGTACTGTGTGCACTAAAGTTCAATCCGTCTCGTGGTTCTCTTATCTGTAGATTTAGTACAGGGCATGGGTGTAGTACATACTAATAATATACTAGTAGCGAGAACATATTAGTTATGTACATACGGGGTCTAGATTAATATAGTAGTTTTGTGGTGTGGTAGTGGTCAAGTTATACACACACGGGGTCGTCCGTAAATGTTGTCAACGGTACAGTCGTTGGGTGTAGTATGATTTTGGTGACGGGGTGTGTTAAATTGTTACGTTACTACAGTGAAAATACTGAGGGGGGTGAGTTCTAAAGTGCTGGAAAGTGCTGAAAGTTTTGCCAACATAATGTATGGACCAACTGGTAAATAGCAGTGATGCTTCACCAAAAACCAATAAAATGCGAAAGCAAAAGAGCCTCGCCGAGTCTCCAATACAAACTACAAAACAAAACCCTTGCCTCTTCCCTTGCTTAAAAGCCAAGTACTGTGAGTCAGCCTAGGGCCGGACGAAGCAACTGCTTTTAGGCAGCAATTTGTTTCCATACAAAAACTAGCATTTTGATTTTATTCATGGTTATCTTTGGTTAGGCAAAATGCTTTATTTACAGGCGCGGATCCAGGGGGTGGGCAATAGGGCACGTGCCCACCCCAGAATGGAATTTTTAACATATGCAGACATTGGGGCATTTAAACCAAGATGGCCGACATGAATGTAGTGCCCACCCCAGAAGTTTTTCCTGGATCCGCCACTGTGTATTTACATGTTTTAAAAAAGTGCAAAATGTTCTTTTTACTTGATTCGGAAAAGTGCAAAATGTCCTATTTACATGTTTTGAGAAAAGCGGAAAATGTTTAATTCCATGATTTTGAAATGTACATATAAATTTAATTTGTATGTTTTTGAAATGTACATATAAATTTAATTTGTATGTTTTTGAAATGTACATATAAATTTAATTTGTATGTTTTTGAAATGTACATATAAATTTAATTTGTATGTTTTTGAAATGTACATATAAATTTAATTTGTATGTTTTTGAAATGTACATATAAATTTAATTTGTATGTTTTTGAAAAGTCAAAATATTCTTTTTTGTTACATATTTTTGAAAACTGCAAAGTGTTCCATTTACATGTTTTTTTGAAAATTCAAGTAGCGAGGGCTGCCTACGCTGGCCGCATTATCCGGCTCTGAGTCAGCCCAAGCCAGGTAGGTAGTACGTTGGGTGTAGGTATGAAATGAATGTAAGAAAGGTATACCAAAAAGCAAGTCTTAAACCTTTGCTTTGGCTTCAACCATACGTGTAAGTAGCTAATATAACTAGTTAATAAGAGTCCATGCATACTTTGACTACCTGTAGAATTTCTTAATGCTATGCTGTAGTGTTTTTTTTAAGGTTCTGAATTCAAATTACTGATAGAAGATGCACATACATAGGTAGGTAGGTTTATTATATCTACTACAGTAAAAGTACTACATATGTAGGTACAACTCGTCTTCGTCTTCGTCCTCGCCTTGGACTTGGACTTGCGATTAGTTTTCGTCTCCCAAGCTGTCTCAACGCAGAACGTGAATGTCTTAAGTCTTTGCTTTAGTTTTTCTCCGTGTGTGTAAGTAGTTGTGGTGTAGTTTGTCTGTTCTCCTCTGTTGTTCTTGTTCTTTGATGGTGATGGTATGGTTGTAGAAACTGAGGCAGAATATGGAGCTGAGACATACCACGGGAAGGGGAAACCACAACCAGCATGCATGCATTTGTTAGCTGATACGATAAATATTAAAATTAAAGTAGGTACAATATATATATATATATAGGTACAATGTAGGTACTAGATACTAATATGATATGATGTATTTGTATGTGTAGTTACTGTAGTTAGCCGAGACCTATATTGTAGTAGTAGTTATAATTTTAATCCTAGTTTTGATTTTGTTTCTGATCTGGATTCTCGATTCTAGATGTAAAAAAAGGCATGACATGGATTTTTACATAAATGCTGGTGATGGTAGGGTACTATGGTAGGTTGCTCACTGGCAGTATCAGTGTAATGGATATTAGTGCATACCTGTAAAATACTCAGGTGTGCTTAAGATTAGTATGTTTGATGCTAGGATAGGATAGGATTATAGAACTAAATGCTAAATCCCCATGCCGATAACTATGTAGACCTACATTTACATGTAAACTTTGTAATTAATTACATAAGTAGGTATGTATTATGTCTGTGTCTAGAGATGTGTGTATAGATTTACCTACCTACCTTCCTATGGCTATGCAGCTATGGCATTGGCCGACTCTGGTACTAGTGTACTAGTAATTGCTTACGTCTTTTCAAATTGTAATTGTAGACATAGTTGGATGTGCCCGTATTCTTCGTACAGTCCTTTGCCTTCTTTCTGTACAGTAATCTTAATCTAAGCTGAATCACATCGCATCGCATTGTAGCGTAGGTTTTAATCAACGTTGTTAGCTTTTGTAGCAGTGTGTGCTTGGTTGCTTAAAGTCATTATCGTAGGGATGCGACATTGTATGGATACGTTTTTTTAAACTTTAGGATAGTAATATTTGTTTAGGTTTGTTCTTGGGTGTATTACGGTAATTTTGTTGTTGTAAATTGGAATATTTTGGTAGGAATACTGATGGAAATAGTGTATTTTCTGTGGTTTTAAGTAATTAATTGTTGTAGAGATGTTTTTGCTGAATCTGAATGTATATGGGTAGGGGTTCATCAGAGTTAAAGATGCACAATTTACATTTTACAGATCACAATTTTTGTAGGTTTCTTAGATGTATCGTGAGTGAAGAACGTAAATGACCCATATCCAATTTAAGCTAGAATCAAATCGAGCTACCTATGTTATAAAAAAAATGAGAAACATGCGTAAAATGTTATTTAAGAGTTTTTGAAAAGTGTAAAATGTTCTATTCACATTTTTTAAAAAGGCGCAAAATATACTAATTTCATGTTTTTAAAAAGGTGCAAAATGTTCTTATTCCATATTTTTGAAAAGTTTAAAATGTTCTATTTTAATTATTTCAAAACAAATTGTAGATAGTGGATATTGTTTTTAGCTGCAAATGGATATGGATCATTTTGGTTCTTCACAGGCGATATGCTTCTACAATTTTAAGGCTGTATTTAATGCTCGATCAGTAGCATTAGATTTCTCAGGCAATTTATAGAGGGAAATGTGTGTTGTGTTGATTTAAAGAATGCTTTACAATTTGGCTTTTACTTTTAGGCTTTCGCTTTGTAATAGTAATGACAAAAATAAAATTTGCACGGGTCAACGCCGAAGCATGTTTTTAAGGTCAGAGTTCGCCACAGCTAAGTCAGTAGTGTAGATTTAGCACGTTGTCCAAACCGATAAGCTAAAAGATAGAATAATTTAATGCCGTAAGTTTATGTTTCTGCTCTGGTGTGTCTGTTCGGTGACACAAATTGACACACATTTTTTAAAATTCCAATTTTAGGCATAAACTATTATTAGTTAATTAGGGAAATGTATCAGTGTCCAGTAACGCAGGAAAAACTGAAATGACTGAAATAAAAACTCCGTGTAATTGGAAACATATTGATTAAAAAATTTACATTTCGGACGACACCTTGTAAAGTATTTAAGTAATCCGAAATTTAATTTTCTGTACTCAAGATATTTTGTACTGAATATTTGTAACAAATCTTGTATTAGGTATGTATAAAAGCTTAACGTAATAAGCTGCAAAGAAGCTGAAATAGGTTCACCTGCAGTCTGCATAATATTGTTTAGAAAGTTTTGAGTGCAGTTTGCCAGTGCATTTTTGTTTTGGTGCCTGATAAAATTTACATAATTATTAATAACTCTCGACATCACAGGCTTTTGTGTCTAGTTTTGAACTTTTTATTCTGAATTTTAAAGATCTGAACCTGACATTACATATTAGTGAGCACTAAAGCAGAAGACGCATAGACTGCAGTACTGCTGCAGTTTGTCTACTACTAAAGTCCAAAGGTGTGGTAGACGCTTTTAGTTAGTTGTATTTTTTTTCCATTCTTTCGTTTAACCTATGTGTATGTATTACCTGTTAGCTCTTACTTTTATTGTCTGTTTCCTCTGATCTGAGTCTGCGTTGTTGTTGTTGTTGGTGTTGCTTAGAGCAAAACGGCTGCATTCTTTATAGGAATGCAAGATGCAAATGTGGAGTGCCGTGGATTTATTTATGAAATGAGATTCATCATCGCATCCCCCCTCTTATTTCTTCATACACTTGATATTAGTGCTCATAAAATAATGTTAATATCATGTTCCACATGCTCAGGCTCACTCTTCTAAGCAGTACAAAACAGAACAGATTATAATCAGCAGCATCTCTATGACTAGGTATAGATAATAGATCCTTGCGTTAAGCCAAAAAAGCTTTTATTATTGGTGGCTTCGTTTGCTGGTACTGGTACTGGTACTGGTCTATGACCAAAGTCAAAGATGTTCGTATATTCGTGAAAGCAAAAGGTGCCAGGGGCTTGGGGAGTCTCAAGTTTGAAAACAAAGGCTGAAATTTTTGCATCGTTATCTTTTATGTATTGTAGCTTCTGTTTGAACTGTTCTGTTCTGTTGTTCTGTAGAGATTTTATACCTTTTAGTTTTCCTCTTCTTTGATTTTTGTCTTGTTTTTAATTTTATTATCTGTGTATTATTATTATTATTACTATACACTCTACATAATATTATAATATATGTAAGAGAAAAAAAAGGTGCAGCCTTTATTTTATTTTTATTGCTTATTTAGCACTGGGATGCAACCAAAGTGTTTTATACACAAGCACAAGGTTTATGTCCTTATGGGGTAAAGGCGCTTGTTTTGTCTACATAAATAGATGATTCCCTTTTTGTTTCAAAGAAGAATTGTTCGAGAGATTCTTTTCTTTACGGACATTTTTTGCAATTTGAAAGGGTTAAATTTCTAAGCGTAAAAGATGTGTCTGTATTTTGTGTCTTAAACGACACCTTTTATGTATCTATAATACATCTGGATCTGGATAGTTTCTGCTACGTTTCGGTGGCCCGTATATAATATGGTATGGCTCTTTATAGGAAAACAAGCTTAAAAAGGATACCATAATTTAACGTTATATTGTTTTTTTTTACAGAGAATGTTGACCATTCTTAATTTTTTGGGATGAATAAGTGACGCCATATTCGGTATATTCTGCTGGGCTGACGATTGCGCTAATTAATTTAATCCAACTGATGTGAAACGGCCCTTAAATTAGAAGTTAATATTTTGAATTTTGAAAAAAATTTCTTCAAGAATGTGTAAGGATTTTCTTTTCTTAAGCGTTGAAGTATACAAAAATACACAGTATTTGTACCCAAAATTCTGATGCATATTTATATGGTTACCTAACTAGTACTTTGTACCCTTCAAAACCGAGAAGTTTTAACAAAAGGAGAAGGAAAAAATTAATTTATAGTAGCTCAAAATCGTCGCTAGTCGTTGTTGTAATGATGCCATTTTTTATTCAAATCAGAATATATGAGAAATTTGTTTATCTTTGATACTACTTACGTAGATTTATTTGAAAAATAATTCATGCTTGCATGCAATTTAAGTCAGTCAGTATGTCACTGTGTAAATTCTAAAAAAATGGAATTTTCTACGAGGTTACTTCTTGCACTTGTAGCAATCTTGAACTTCTCTCATTCGTTTCCAGTTCCTAACGTCGTCCACGTCCAAAATAAAAGTAACAGTCTTTTAAAAATTAACAATTCTTTTAAAATTTTAATATGTTTTTGTGTAAACTTATCGCAAAAAAGTGTATTGCATTGCACATTTAAATTTTGTATATGATTTCTGTAACTTATAAAAAACTGTTTTAAAAATGTAAGTACAGTAGAAGAAGGGGTTCAAGGCAATCAGAATATAGGGACTAAGGCTAAGGGGAATGCTGACCAAGAAGGGCCCAACATTGAAGGGGACATTATCCGATCTAGAAAGTCTGGTGCCATTGATATGGGTAAACGGTGGCCTAATAAACAAGTAATTTACGAATTCGGCACCAAATTTCGTAAGTAGTAAAAGGTTATTTAAAAACACTCTCAGCCAACAATACTATTCACTGTCGAAATTAATTAAATGTCACCCGAACACGAACGCCTAACACCGGATGACATAAGACATGACCAAACCGCATATTATATCGCCGGTGAAGGACCAAATCCGTGTCCTTCCATCGATATTGCTAAGGAAGGAAGCGGTTTTGCTTTTAGTCAAAGTTGGAACGAAACGGATTTGCTTCTTAAGAAAAATTATTATGAGTTAAATGAAAGCTACAAATAATAAAATTGGAAATTCCTATGAAAAAATGTCTTAAATAAAATGTGTGTTAAATTTAAATTCAGGTGTGCCCGCAACATACACCATCTCTGAAGGAATGAAAATGATTTCAAGTCAAACATGTGTTACATTTAAAAAACGAACAAATGAGACGAATTATATTTCGATTCAAAATACAGAACCCGAGTGCTACTCTGGAGTTGGTATGCAGGGGGGGAAACAGATTGTAAATATCGGGCATCTCTGCTACAAGGCTGGCATCATAGCACATGAATTTCTTCACACTTTGGGATTTCTCCATGAACACAACAGAGCAGACCGGGATGACTGGATAGTCATTGCTTGGTATAACATTGATAGAAGTATGTACCTGTGTCTGTTATTGGAATTCAGTACAAACTAAAAATGTTTGAACTGTATAATTTGACACTTAAATAAAGCTCACAAACAAACAAACCTACTTTTCTTTAATAATATTAAACTCACATTAAAATCCTCTCTTTGTTTTTCATATACAAAATACATTGACTATTTGCTGTTTTTTAGGGGACTATAGTAAGTTTTACATGCGGCAGGACGACGTGAACGTATTCAATATTTCATATGACTACGGAAGTATCCTGCACTACAGCAAAGACGCTTTTTCAAACGGTTTTGGTGACACTATAGTTCCACGTCTAATGATAAATCAAACCCAAGTGACCCAAGCTCAAGCTATTATAGGGCAAAGAGAAAATCTGAGCAGTCTTGATGTTTTGAGGATTAATAGAATGTACAACTGCACAGGAAAAGAAGAAGTTAAAGGTTACAGCTAGCTTAGCTAACTATAGCTATAGTTATTTTATATTAAAATTATCATAACCTTTTCCCTCCCCAAGACGTTTTTGATGATAATTTAGTAGAAAAAAGACATATTTTTGAAACTGGGCTAAAGTCATTTTCTTCTTATTCAACGAACTTAAATTTAGCGAGTGGGAAAAAATGCCACTGGTGTTTATTTTTCAAGATAACTGTATTTTAAAAAAATCTATTATTACCTTACTTTAATAATATGTATTTGTTTTACGGATTTATGTCTTGTTTGATTTTTATTCAAGGTGATGACGCTGAAGACAGTATTGATAATGGATGCTTCAAACCGCTTGTGTCACCGAGTCTTCATGGATCTATGTCTTTCCTTATTATCACAATGGCACAAATCTTGAAATATTACCACTGCCAATATTGCCATTACCATACGATTGCAATAATTATTGCTGATACGATGATTGGCTACTATTTTTATAATACTATGACATGAGATATCTCCATTTTGATTTGATACGAATCTACAATTATGTATCGTCCTTCTAATAAATTGCAGATTAGAACATGATTTAGTACCTGAACTGAAATCCGTAGGTCAGGTAAACACACACACACTGCAACTACTGATAAAATTACACAGACGCGGGATTCAAAGTCCAATCTACTACCTATGTAGTATTACGTACAGATTATAGATCATAGACAAACAGAAACATCGTAAGTATTTATCTAGAATCTAGAGGACTTGTCAGTCAGTTGTCTTGCTTGTTTTTCTATTTCCTACATCTATCTTCATCCCCCCTCTAATTATGTGTAATTTTTTAGAGAATGAAAATGTAAGAGAAGTACAAAGTATAGTGTCTGTACAACACGGGCAGCATTATTATATGCCTACATATATATGCAGAATATTATATTGCATACCATAAGCAGTTAAATGCTAAATCAGAACTAGAACACAAGATCCAGAGCAACGTTGAGAAATCGTGGACATACATACTTAGCTATACAGTGCATAGCTACATGTATGTAGGAAGTACACACACGCTAAGGGAAAGGTATCAAGTATGAAAGAATTTACAAGTAGTACAAATTATTATTATTTTAAGAAACACAATAATTATTATTGTTGGTAGTTGATTTTGATTGTTGATAGTTGAAGTCGAAGTCGATTCAAGATAATACAGAACGAATTATTAATACAAAATGCATGCAATCCGTGCTACGTATGTAGCTAAACTTACAAATAAATTCTAGTCGCTCCCAAAAGTAACCAGAAAATAATAGTAATAATTATTTTGTCAGTTTCTCGAATATAGGAACTAAATCTGAATAGAATTTGTCTGTACTTTGTAGGTATTTTGTATGGGGATAATACTCTAACTTGGCTTTGGCAATTCGGTTAACTGTTTCGAAGTCAAACTTTTAAGACGCTTTTTGTTGTAAATCCAGGACATAGTCTAAAAGAAATAAAGTAATATTTTCACTAAGAACTTTTAGTATTGCATTTTCCTGTAAAAAATTCCACACTATATACTTTTATATTGCCAGCTGAAAGGGAAAAATTGAATCTTAAATTGTTCTAAACAGACCCAAGAAAAAACAGAGATAGCATGGCCAGACTCACGATCATAGGCAAGAAGATGAATAATCAAAATTCAATTCATTGAAAATCAAATGCAGCAAAAGCAAAAAGGGATCTTATATATCTACATCTATTTATTCTACAGCCTGTAGATTAATGATAGACTATTACAAAACTGGAACTAGAACAAGTGTATGCATTGCAATTGCAATAGCTCCGTGACCAGTGATGCTGGTAGCTACAGTTTTTACCACCAAACTCTCAAAGAATGTAATTCATTTCTTGAACTAAATTATTTAAAGTGAAACAAAACAATCCAAACAACACACGGACTTCATTGAAACTTTTAAAGAAAAATAAATTCAACATACCTTCATACCTATGGTCTAGAAGAATGTATAAGTTTTTTGTAAATTTATCTGTAAAAGCCCAGAAGTACATTATAGAAGAACCTTACGCTCACACATACTTACTTATCATACATTATAGAAGCCCTATATCCCGGGCCGCCCGGCCAGCATAATTATAGTAATTATTTCTTATTATTACTATTTGATATCATTGAATTTTATACATTTTTCTGCTAACACAAAATTTACATAATCAGATTATAATCACGTCAGTGTCCGTCAGTTTTATCTTTATCAGTAGATGTAGATACCCTTCAAGCTTTACTATGTATATACCTAGTCAATTCGTACATCCCTATGTTTGTACATAGCGCAGGCGTCAGGGCCGGATAATGCGGCCAGCGCAGACAGCCCCCGCTGCTTGAATTTTCAACAAAAATACATTGAACATTTTGCAGTTTTACAAAATGTGTGAAAAGAATGTTTTGACATTTAAAAAATATGCAAATAAAAGTTTGTCAAAAACTAGCAAATAAAACTTTTACCACGTTTCAAAAAAATGTAAATTGAACATTTTGCACGTTTCAAAAACACGCAAATAGAACATTTTGCACGTTTCAAAAACACGGAAATAGAACATTTTGCACATTTCAGAATCATGGAAAAATAAAATTTTGGACGTTTCAAAAACATGTAAATAGAACATTTAACAAGTTTCTCAAAACATATGAATAGAAAGAACATTTTGCACTTTTCAAAAACATGGCAATAGAACATTTTGCACTTTTCAAAAACATGGAAATGGAACATTTTGCACGTTTCAAAAACACGGAAATAGAACATTTTGCACATTTCAGAATCATGGAAAAATAACATTTTGGACGTTTCAAAAACATGTAAATAGAAAATTTAACAAGTTTCTCAAAACATATGAATAGAACATTTTGCACTTTTCAAAAATGTGTAAATAGAGCATTAATAAATGCAACATTTTGCTTTACAAAAGAAAATCATTAATAAAATCGAAATGGTAGTTTTTGTGTGGAAACAAATTGCTGCCTTAAACCAATTCCTTCGCCCGACCCTGGCAGGCATTTGTAGGTAGATTAGATTTGAATCTGTTCAAAGTACATATAAGAGTATTGCAAGGATTGTTTGTTTTTATTTCGCTTTAAAGTTACTACTACAACTACGTCAATCAACGAATTCGCATTGTACTATCTTTTTGCGAGCTTCTATCTTAACAGTAAGAAGTTGAAAAATTGATATATACTTATTAATTAATTAATTACAGTCCATAATAAACATGACATTGTGTGTGGTCTGTAATCTGTAATATTCGTGGTACACAAATTCAAATGCGAATAATTTCTCTACTAAATTAGTGCAAGTTTTTTCTTAACTAATTCAATTTACAATGCGTTGATCAGATAAGTAAGTAGATTTTAATTAGGTTAATTATCTATTAAATCTGTACAGCCAAGCATTACGTAAAGTGTAACTACGCACGTGACTATTACAATATTTGCATTTGTAGTTATGATGGGTTTTCACTTAAACATTTTAGCGAACGATATAAGCCAAAAATGTTACGCAAGGGCCGCATATAATCTGTGCCTTTTTTTATATGATTAATAGCTATACCTAGTTAAGTTACTCGGGTGTAAAATGTTGAAAGTGTAATTGTTAATTGTATGAGATGAGATAATATACATTCTTTTGATATCATTTTTGATAATGGCACACATATAAAGTGCATAGTAATCATCTGATGCGTGGCTGTCATAATTTGAGCCAGATGAGCATTTTGTTCATTAAAAACATTTTTACTTTCTTTCTTTACTTCAAGCTTTCCTGACGCTTGGCAGTGCGGAAAAATTCTGCCTTAGTTGTTTTCTTTGATTTATGTGTCTGCTCTTCTGTTCTGTTGGTGAATTTTGTACAGGTTGTGAATTTATTTCCCCTAAATTTCTTAATGAAAGTGCAGCATTTTGTTTATAAGTAATTATCGTTTAAAAATTAAAACTCATTCATTCTTTTTATAGCGTTTTTAATTGGTTACAAGGAGAATGCTACAATTAACAATATTATGTTTAGTACAGATGCAGATGCTCACTGATTTAAGAAACAAATGAGAAACAACAGCACACGAGAGATGCAGTCGTAGTCATTGACTAATTAAACATGGCACATTTTTACATGAACTTTTTCAATTTTTTGCGCATTAATACATATAAGGTACATACATTTGTGTCAAGTAAACTAATAGTGCAGAAATAGATGTGTTTTGGAAAGTTAAAAATTTTCTATTTTTACTCGTTTGTTGAAAACTTTAAAATGTTTTTTTACGTGTTTTTTGAAAAATACAAAATTTTCTGTTCACGCGTATTTTGCAAAGTTTAAAATTGCCTATTTACGCGTATTTTGGAAAGTGTAAAATTGTCTATTTACTTGTTTTTTGAAAAATGTAAAATTTTCTGTTTACGTGTTTTTTGAGAAATGTGAAATTTTCTATTTACGTGTTTTTTGAAAAGTGCAAAACGTTTTAAGTATGCGTTTTTTAAAAGTGCAAAATGTTTTATTTACACGTTTTTTAAAAGTTCAAAACGTTGTTAGTACACGTTTCCAAAAAGTGCAAAACGTTTAATTTACGCTTAATCGTATTTACTTGTTTTATGTACTTATTTTTTAAAAAGGAAAATTTTTATTTCATTACTTATTGAAAAGTTTAAGATGTTCTATTGACACGCTTAGAATTCTAGCAAAATATTCTATTTACATACCTTAAGGATTATGATATTTGTTTTGTAGATCGTGCGAATTGGTTTTAGCCAAAAATGATTTTCAGCATTTATTCTCCTTCTGGTCATGTTTCATGTTCCTGCTTTAAAAAATAATGCTAATCAGCCAATACTTTAATCGTCAAGTTATTTAGTTTTATATTATGGCTCTGCTTTAGCTTTTGCTAAATACCTCCAGAAGAAATCATAAAAGACTGTAAACACATAGGTACGCAGCTCATAATGTTGAGTGTTGAGTGCAGTTATGTGGTAAGTACAGCTACGTGGACGGTGATGAGTAATTTATCACGACGTTTACGACTCGTGAATTACTGTCCGATTGTTCCATGTGTACCATACCGTAGTAGTAGTGTACAGTCTGCTCAGGCTCAAGTTCGACTGCTCTACTGTATAAATGCAAAATAAAACGAGAAATACATACACAATAATGTTATGTGCATATCTGTAATTCTGCATTTAATTTACTGGTAATTACTTTACCTTGCTTGCTTTTGGTATTTGGTATTCCGTATTTTGTGGGCTGTATTACTTGGTGCCGGTGCTGATTGCAATTCTCAGTTAGGTATGTACCTACCTAGTATAAATATAGGTAGTCTATAAAATTTTCACTCTTATAAGTCGCTATGTACTTATATCAAATACGCATATAGGCAATGATATTTTTTCGTATATACTGCTGCCTACTTTTTTTTATATATGTATATATGTATGATAATGCGATGTTGGATGTTGGTAATGTATGAAATGTATAGCGCGGTAGCAAAAAAAATACACGAAAATATGTGAATGTTTCAAAATTCCTCTAATGTTTTCTTCCATGTTTTCATGTGTTTTCTCTCCACACTCTTTTACACACATTTTGGACGGAACAATGAACACATAGGGAGACATGGCGGAACGATGGAACATGATGATTAGGTGGAAACAGCGTGAATGGAATGTGTGACGACAACAGAAGAAGAAGAAACCAAAGGCAAATAAAACATTGGGAATCGTCCATAAATGATGTCATACATGACGTGGCGTTTTTATGATAAACCTAGCTAAACCCACTCTAACAGTAGGATGACAACATCTTTAAAAATTGCCTTATTAAATCCAGAGTTTTCTACAAATAGTATCTACCCACTTAGTTGGTGACATCATTTATGGACGATCCCATACCAGATCTTTTTTGCTGTACTCTATGAGGTGTTTAGTTTACTAGTAAATAAATACCAAATTCCCTGAAAAAAAACTTAAAAAATTTAAAATATTTACAAGCTTGAGCGCTTGAGTGCATACAGTAGAGAAAATGTAAACAGATTCATATCACAACGAATAAATTAATAGTAAAATTTATTTCTTTTAACTACCTAATAATGCAAGCTTAGAAATTACCAGACTCGCATCTTGCAATTTCGTCGGAGCCAGAGCTTCTCTGTAAAAGGAACTTATTTGAATTGAATGGTTGTAATATTTCATTACTATTTTAGTGCAACGCCGTTTGATATTTGACGGAGTTTTAATCGGTTCCAGAGATTGAAGGAAATGTAACAATAATTCTGCTGTAATTAATATGACTTTTGTGGAGACATGCAGCAAAGAGGAATCACTCTAATAGACCTAATACTTGTAATAATTTCGGGGTCTCTAATGGGTTCTGGTCCGGATTTCTTATAATTCCCCGGTCTGTTATAAGAATCAAAATCGTCAGTATTGCGGTTGCGGTATTACATATCTATGTATATCGACAATTAAAAATTCGAAAATTCAAATACAAAATAAATGTACAGATTTTTTTTACCGTTTTATGATTTGAATCCCTTTCTTTTACGTATATCGTCTGTGAAGAACCAAATTGACCCATATCCAATTTAGGCTAGAATCAAAATGAGCTATGTCATAAAAATAGAAGGAGAAACATGCGTTAATTTTTAATATTAATAAGAGTTTTTGAAACGTTTAAAATGTTCTATTTACATGGTTTTCGAAAAGGTGCAAAATGTTTTTAATTCCGTGTTTGAAAAGTGCAAAATTTCCTATTTACATGGTTTTTAAAATGTGCAAAATGTTCTAATTCCATGTTTTCGGAAAGGTGAAAAATGCTTTAATTCCGTGTGTTTGATAAGTGCAAAATGTTCTATTTAAATGCTCTCAAGACATATTTGAATATTTTTGTAGATAAAGAATATTGTTTTTAGTTACAAATGGATATAGGTCATTTTGGTTCTTCACATACGATATATGCATGTTACTTACGGAAAAGATATTATGCAGTAGGTACATATTTGCATGCCCCATTATTATAATTAGCACCATTTGGCATTTGGCGCAGTTATTGGCTTTGGTGGGTTAGTACTATATGCTACCGTTACAAATAGTAAAAAAAATTGTAATTGGAGTACGAACGAAAAAAGCTGAGTAAAATCCCTAATTAAACCAACGGAACGGCGGAACGGCAAGCCTAACGATAAGACTATAAGGCTTGGGATGGGACGTTGACGTTGGGATGAGCTCGCTCACCTAATTATTGGAACATAATAATTAATTGGAAATCAAAATCCAAGTTCATAGTTCAGCATACATGATATACATACTAAATATTTTTAATGCAGACCAATATAAGGGACTGGACTGGGACTGGTACGTCTACACCATGTAGCAGCCCATAATTCAAAATTCAATCCTTTCCTTATGCCATTACAAATTCAAAAGTCACAACATTGTAAAATAAAAACAAAGTCCATGTCTCTTTCCCCCGTCCTTTGCCTTTGATCAGTTAAACAGTTGCAGTTTGCTGAAGTCTTGACCTTATCTATCCAAGTAATCGAAGGAAATTCCAATTAAAGAACGGAACGCAACCAACGAACGGTAGTGGTTAGTTTGGAGTTTGGTGGTCGTGTATCGTAGTCTGTTAGCCACTATCTAACCTCTACCTCTTCTACCTCGTTTCTTCTAGATACTCTAGCATTAAATTGATACGCAATATGTAATACAAAAAGTAATAGTAAAGATAATAATGCAATCATGTAATCCACGGAAAGTATAGGCAGATGCTGTGCATATCGTCTGTGAAGAATCGAAATTACCAACAGCTATATTATGTAAAAAACAAAATGCAGTGTCTTCAAAATTAATGTCATAATTCGTAAGGCGTGTAAATGGACAATTTTGCAAATTTTCAGAACGTGTAAATAGAACATTTTAAATTTTTCAAAAAGTTGTCAAATAAAAAAAAAGAAAGTAAATAGAACATAGAAATATTACACATTTCAAAAAATAGAACATTTTGTACTTTTCAAAAACGTGTAAGAAGATCATTTCACACTTTTCAAAAAGTGCGTAAATAGACCATTTTGCCCTTTTAACAAAACATGTAGGTAGAACATTTTGCACTTTTTAAAAACGCGTAAGTAGAACATTTTACACTTTTCAAAAAATGCGTTAATAGAAAATTTTGCCCTTTTAGCACATGTAAGTAGAACATTTTGCACTTTTCAAAAAATGCATAAATAGAACATTTTGCGCTTTTCAAAAACGTGTAAGTAGAACATTTGACACTTCAAAAGACGACGTAATAGAAAATTTGCACATTTAAAAAACACATAAATATAACGCACTACACTTTTTTGAAATCACACAAATAGAACAGTTTGAACTTTTCAAAAACTTGAGTTCACAATTTTCTTATCGATCTAATTTATTCCTTTTTTTGTGTGACGTACAGCGCATTTAAATTCTAACTTAAATTGCATTATATGGATCATTTTGATTCTTCACACACGATACAATGTACAGCAGACAGTGCAGATATTTGTCAGTATGAATAAAAATAAAGTATCATGTATCTTAATAACATTCAGTGCCAGTAGTAAAGAAAACATAAGAAGCCCTCCTTTGCCTCATCTCTACACACACACACACACACACCCAAATGCGAATACATCCAAGAGCCAACCCAGGCCCAGGAAACTATCATATTAATAATAATGAAGGCAACACGTTTCGCGACATTCTATGTTCTGTGTAGGTATTCTATCGCCATAAAAATATTCAAGGAGATTTTTTTAAATTTGGCAAATTGTAAAAAATATCTGACTGACCACTCCGAATGAAGGCTGACTAATTGGATGAGATATAAAATAAAATGGTCGTCGTAAAATTTTATAGGTGATTATTAATTTTTCAAATTACTCCACGCTTTACAATTACTATACAAAATATATACCTGCCTACAAACAAAGTACTCAATACGCTGCACAGACAAAGGTTTGTTGAAAAGACTGAAAATTCCATGTGCGATGAGACCATTGGAAGGACCATGACTAGGACCACAGCTATCAGGGCAGGGCAGTGGCAGTATAAGTCGAAGGAATTAATATAAGGCTTAAGAAAAACTCAACTTCATCTTCTACTTGTTTCATTAAGTATTTCTCTCTCTCATTATTCTGCTTCCCTGTTTGCAGATATTTGCAATTTGTGACTTCTCATTGAATGAAATTCTCATCCGTGAAATTTAAAGTATCAAATTAAATTCTACACATCAAAAATTTACATGTAAATACATTAGCTTTTCAAATAACGTGCAATACGTATAGAAAATACATAATTGATAATAATACATACATACATTAGTATGGCGTACCTATGTAATATTTACAAATTATCTAGTGTAATTAATCGCGGATATAAAAATGAATGGAAATATGATCTCATTTTCCTTGAATTCTTTCGAATTTAAATTGGAAGAATACCAGAAACTTGAAGCTGTAGCATGGTGCCCGTTGATAGAGATTATTGGGATGTTAATGCAATTAGAAATTAATTGCGAAGGCAGGCACATGCGTACTGCGGACAAGTCACACCTCCGTACGCGCTTAATCAAAATTTCAACATTATTCCAAAACAATGTCAATTAAGGGTTTACGATTTGCGATTTCAATTAATGAAAATTATAAAACATCTTTTATGATTAAGCAAGTCCGTGTCTTTTTAAACAGAGGAAAGAGAACATTTTGCACTTTTAAAAAATAGTGTAAATTGAACATTTTGAACTTTTCAAAAATGTGTAAATTGAACATTTTGCATTTTTCAAAAATGCGTAAATAGAACATTTTGCAATTTTCAAAAATGTGTGAATTGAACATTTTACACTTTTAAAAAATGTGTAAGTTGAACATTTTGCACTTTTCAAAAATGTGTAAATAGAACATTTTGCACTTTTCAAAAAGTTGTAACTAAAACATTTTGCACTTTACAAAAATGTGTAACTAAAACATTTTGCACTTTTCAAAAAGTTGTAACTTAAGCATTCCGCACTTTACAAAAACTCCTACATTTAACAATTTACTTAGCTAAATCTCATTTAGTAATATTTTTTGTGAGATTGATCCAAATTATTCAAACCTCTAGATTAAATTGGAAATGGGTTATTTTGATTCCTCCTAGACGAGATATTATGTATTAGTACCATTATGCAATCTCAACATGCCTGTCAGTCGTTCTGTAGTTAGATATCGCCATCTATGTACTGTACTACTGAACGCTGTCATCCAGAATAAAATTTTGCAATATTTGTATAGCATAGCAGTTTTCTTATATAATTAGGTATTTAAATTTTTACAACGAAATAAAAGAATTTGCAGAAATATTGCAAAAAGAAAAAACATAGCGAAAGTATGAGATAATTGCAGTTCACTGTCATCGTCATCGTCGTCGTCGTCGTCGGACACGCAAAGCGTAATTTAAGTTTTAGAACAATCGCCTGTATTTTTTACACCGCACAAAGACCAAAGACAGCAGCCCAATTCCTCCTTCAGCACCAACAAAACCAACCTGCAAAAACAAATTTAAATTCATAGTATTCCGATTTCATGCTGTTTAAAGTTGAAAGTGCTATCATCTGTCCAACGTCCAACACCCTGTCTCTCATCGTCAGTCGTTCGTCCACGTTAAATTCTGTAATAAATGCTAAAATATTTGGTAAATTACATACACTACATAACTTGAATATCTGGATATAGAAAAAGGGTGAGATGGAAATTGGAAAATCGGCATATTTTTATTATTGGAAAATTGCAAATTCAAATTTCCTACACTCAAAGTTCAATTCCAGCTGCTGATTCCTGAATATTCAAGCTCACTTCTCCGAGTCAGAGACTAGCACTGACTGCATCATATTTATTTTAATTTTTTTATAATTCATATTAACGCTTAATAATCGAACCTAAATTTAAATACAGAGAAGTTCGTTTAAACGGGATTCTGTTACAAGGGAATACCGCTAAATGGGACAAATTTAAAATATTTGGTTGGCCAGCCTATGTTTCAAAGTTAAAATTATCCGGTTATAAGGGAACCGCTAAAAGGGATTATACGGATTAAAGGGACAGATTTTTTACGATTTTTGGTATTTTAGGTCACTTAAAAGGGATTTTAGAAGAAAAATTATAAAAATGAAACAGAGCTAATCAATTGGAGCACTAAAGTTCTTGACAACTAAAATGTACTTATCTTATCTGGTCATTTACATTATCTCAAATCTAAGTAGGTCGTCGTATTTATAGATTCCAAAGCTTTCTTGGCTGTTAGTTGTGCTTCTGATTCTGATTCATGCACTTCGTCGTCCAGTTCTACTGAGTTCAGTAGGCACGATGTTAAAGCGGAAAAGAAACTCGTTGAGTACGGAAAAAAGCAAGAAACCACTGTACCATTCTCATGCGAGAGGGTCTAAACTGACTACCGGCTGCGGTTCCCCCGGCGCATTCAAAAAGCCGAGGATTATTTAGGACAGAGCAAGCTCCCCTAAGCCACGAAGCCGGGTTGAGTGCAGCTATAGTTGGGTTGTAAGATTTCGAGCGCGACACAACATTGCTTGGAAAGGCATTCATGGTGAATCCGGGGATGCTGACGAAGAAAAAGCTGACAACTGGATTTTGACTCAGCTTCCTACACTATGTGAGCATTATCAACCTGAGCAAATTTTCAACGCAGATGAGACTGGATTATTTTTCCGAGCATTAATTAACAAAACTATGGCCTTTACTTCTGAAACATGTTCTGGTGGCAAGCAATCTTTATAATTTAAGTCTGCGTGTGCTTGAAGATCAAAATCAAAGCAAATCTAAACAAATTGCAGTAACTGACTTTTTTAAACAATCTAATTAACTGTTAACGGACAACATTGTAAATATCTTACCCTTTTTCTAAGAATAAAATCTACAACTTTTAAATAACTAAAGTTCTCTTAAAGGGGAAATCCCTTACACGGTTAAAAGGGAATTCGGTTATAAGGGACCGATTTGGTCGGTCCCGCGGAGTCCCTTTTAAGTGAATTTCTCTGTATACCGAGACCAAACCGATACTGACTAAGACTGCGATTGCTATCGATTCGATATCGATATCGAGTTTCCTTCCATCCAAAAGTCGAAAATGGAAATGAATGAAAGATAAATTGGCTTATACAGATTACATAGAATGTGGTCGGGATCGTCCAAAAAAGACGTCATCAATTTTTATGAATTTATGACCGCCCTGTCATTACCTTAACCATTGACTATATTTTAACAGTGTAGGATAATGAGGCGAGCGCAGGCAGCCCCCGCTGCTTGAATTTTCAAAAAACCATGTAAATGGAACATTTTGGAGTTTTCAAAAATATGCAAAATAAATATTTTTGACTTTTCAAACACATACAAAATAAAACGTTTTGTACATTTCAAAAACATGGAAATAAAACATTTAACACTTTTCTCAACACAAGTAAATGGAACATTTTGCAGTTTTCAGAAATATGCAAAATAAATATTTTTGACTTTTCAAAAACATGCGATCTAAAGTTTCTGTACATTTCAAAAACATGGAAATAAAACATTTAACACCTTTCTCAATGCATGTAAATTGAATATTTTTGCACTTTTCCAAAACAGGTAAAAAGAATATATTGACTTTTCAAAAATATGTAAAATAATAAGTTTTGTACATTTCAAAAACATGGAAATAAAACATTTTCCACTTTTCTCAAAACATGTAAATACATAGCATTTTGCTTTACCAAAGAGAACCATCAATAAAATCAAAATGGTGGTTTTTGTATGGAAACAAATAAAAGCAATTCCTTCGACCGGCCCTGATTTTTAACATAGGATGACATCGTGGTCTTGTGGTAGGCAAGTACTGAAAAACTCACCCAACTAACCCTGCAGATGACGTCATTTGTGGGCGATCCTTAAGAGAACATTAAATGCAGCAGGGAAAATGCGATGGTTTGCTTTGTAATATACATAGGTTTTTATGTATCTGTGTGTGTGCATAGTTTAGCAGTAGGTATAATACCTGGTTTGGTTTGATAGGGTTGCACATAATTTAAAAAAACTTTGCTTTTACTTACGCTTTGTTTTTGCGTGTTTTGAAGCCGAGCCAATATGTCTATACACCTAATGTACATATTTCAATGTCCATTTAATCTCATGTAAAATGTATAAAGTTTTATTCAGCATATGATATATGAAGAGTTGCTTGGTATTGGCGCATTGGCAAAACTACGGACTGCACCGACTGCAGACTACCGACTGGGAGCTGGGACTGGATGTGAACGTGCATACGTCGATTGAAAAGATTCTGGTTCTGACTTTTCTCTTGCCTCTCTCGCTTGATTGATTGTTTCATGATTTCACATTCTGTCAAATTACACAGGTCTAGTCTCTATTAATTATTTTTTATAAAACGAGAAAAAATTTCTGATGGATCCAAGGACCGACCGACCGACCGACCGACCAACAACCAACCGACCGATGAACAACCGACGACGACGACGACCGACACCAAATAAAATCAAAACGCATGACTATATATGACTTTATACTGATGGTGTGATAGCCATTCATGATAAGACCGTAACCGTATAACGTCTAGCTTTAAATTACACTCAGATGGTATTTTATACTAACGATAATAAAGTACAGGCCAAACTGTTTAGCAAGCTTAGTTACTAGTAAGATATATGGTTGTAGAATGTAGAAATATTGGCAGTTAGATCTGTTATTATATCTGTAGTAAATACATGCATACTGCTGTCGTAGATATACCCATATCGTCCATAATCAACTCAGGTACGTAGTATGTAGCAGTAGTAGTAGTAGTAGTAATAGTAGTAGTAGTAGTGTGGTATATCTACATCAGGTGCAATTAAATATGGCCAAGGCAGATTAATAAAATAGGAAATTATCAACATTCTGAATCTAGTAGGTATAAGGTCTAGGTGCCAAATAATCCGATTTGTAATATTCTGAATATAAAATTAGAAATTACTCTCACGAATATGTATATATGGCAAAAAACGAAACGTCTTCATACACTTGATATAATACCGCATGATTCCAGAATTTATAAAATATCCACATTTTAGTATTTTTGCCAAAAAGTTTGGAATTTGCAGTAAGTATGCAGATTGCAGATTATGATGTAATATTGGAAGCTTTATTTTTAAGAATTATTTTTCAAATAAGTTTAATGAGTTAAGATGCTTCATTTTTCAAAAAAATACTGTACAAACTATTATATATCTTTTAATATGTCTTATTAAACCATAGCATGCTATGATACCCAAGCCACATTATGCAAATATATTATCGTCTGTGAAGAACCAAAATTACCCATATGCATTTTTAGTCAAAAACAAAATGCGTTATGGACAATAAGTTACAATATTATGATTTTTAAAATGTGTTGCTAGAACTTTTTAAATTTTCTAAAAACATGTAAATAGAATATTTTGCAATTCTTCAAAATATGTCAATTTAACATTTTGCCCCTTTTTCCTACACATGTAAATATGAAATTTTGCACTATTTTAAAAACGTGTACATATTACATTTGGCACTTTCTCAAAACATGTAAAAAGAAAGAATTTTACACTTTCCAAAGATATAAAAATAGAACGTTTTGAATTTTCAAAAACTCGTATTTAACATTTTAGGTGTCTATCTAATTTACCTTTTTTCTACATAACTCATCAGTTTAATTCCACTTTAAGTTGGATATGAACCATTATGATTTCTCACGGACGATATAATATAATATGTGTGTTGTAATTAATGGATTCCGTGTCCATAACATCCCATGCATTTATTGTATGCACTTATTTCAAAAAAAATACATCGTCCTTTATTTCACGAAATACATACTGGAACTGGATCAAAATTAATGGAAAACTGGATTTTTGAAATAATTTTAAACTTCAGCACATTTAACATTTTAAATCTTGAAATCGTTACACTAGTTAAAGAATGATAAACCAATAAAGAGGTTACTTCAAACAAACGTAAAATATTATGCAGAATTTACTTCTTCAGTAAAAAATAAGCAATCACGCAGTCTATAGTATCGCTTTTAAAATACTATTCTGTAGCAGTAGCACATTAGACCGTGAAGATATGATGATATGGCCGACACCGACGACAACGACTATTAGCTACGGATAATTTGCTAAAATGCTATATTAGTACTAATTTAGGAGGAATAATATTATAGCAAGTTATATCCATAATACTCGATACGTAGAATTGTTTCCTATACTGATACTTCCTATGCCTATAACTGATTAAACTATATGTATTCCAGTCCAGTCCAGCCAAACTGTGAGACTGTATATATCACGTTTAAATTAATACGAAGCAGAAATAAATGATACAAAAAAGTAGTTTTACTCACACAAGTTAACATTTTCCCTTTGCTTTATTTGTAAGTATTTTTTGCCTTCTATTGTTTAACTAGCAATAATAAGTGTATTTTTCTGTGCTATTCCATATAATCACAATTATCCTCATTTAATCGCAGTCCATAGTCCAAGTCCAAGTCTAACTTTTTAGTCCAAAAAAATCTATGAATTGATATACAGTATAGCCGTGGCCAGGCCCAGGCATAGGTATAGTAGGCTACTTGTGGAATGCAGGTACCTACCTACCTCGAAAATCCAAAGGAACGTTCGTTGTTGTATTCGTTCTCGTTCTCGGTCTCGTTCCAGTTTTGGACAGAAAATGCGGTCACGCAATTGAGAAAATGAGCCAAGTACAAAACACGATAACTCGTTACTTAATGTACATACTAGGTTCGTACCTTGCTCCAGTAAAAAAGTATTAGGAATTAAGGCAAATCGTTCATCTGTGTTCCAGATTCCAGTAGTCCTGATTGCCATAAAATGTATTTCAAGAGTTCTTCAGTTTCATAGGTTAAATACTATACACATTCTACATTCATTCTACATTCTATAAATTCTAATTCCCACACCTAGTTTCATTTTTTTTTGTAATACATGAAAGGAATTAATTTTTAAATTGGTGATCTCGAATTAAATTGACACCACTGCACTGGTAGATTTAAAGCGAAATTTTTATCAATTCTGGATCTGAAAACGTACTGTTTGTGACTGCAATAAGTTACTATGGGTTCGATACAGGGTCGGATAATGCGGCCAGTGCAGGCAGCCCTTCAATTTTCAAATTTGCTTGAATTTTCACCAAAAAAAAAACATGCAAATGAAACATTTTGCAGTTTTCAGAAATATGTAAAAAGAAATATTTTGACTTTTCAATAACATGCAAAATAAAAAGTTTTGTACATTTCAAAAACATGCAAATAAAGCATTTACCACTTTTCTAAAAACATGTAAATTGAAGATTTTGCACTTTTGTGAATCAAGTAAAAACAACATTTACCACTTTTCTAAAAACATGTAAATTGAAGATATTGCACTTTTGTGAATCAAGTAAAAAGAAAATTTCGCACTTTTCTAAAACATTTAAATACAACATTTTGCACTTTTCTAAAACATGTAAATACAACCTTTTTCTTTACCAAAGAAAACCACCAATAAAATCAAAATGAGGATTTTTGTATGGAAACAAATTGCTCCCTAAAAGCAATCCTTTCGTCCGGCCCTGCCCTGGTTTGATATCCACTGAAATAGTTATTTTATTAGGAATTTATTTTCACAACGTTTACGAAGTTTTAATTGCCTCAGTTGCAATTTTTCTTGATACTGATTAAATATTGCCTAATAACAGCGGCAATATTTTTTTGTGTGTACTGGGCAAAGGACTACTATGCATGCATCCTTTCCATTGATTTATTTAACTACGAAATAATAATTATTGATGCATCAATTAACTCCAATTATAGTTTTTCTCCTCGAAATGTTGATTCTCTTAACAGGTAATCCTACTGTATACATGTCTATAAATGACTTTGATGTTGAATTTCTAAATGCTAAGAACGTGACAGGATTAGGGATCGTCCACAAATAATGCCAAGTAAAAATTCCCATGTTTAGGAGATATACATTTTCTGTCATTTGCTTAACCATTAGGTAAGGGACTATCTCTAAAACGGAATATCATCAGTATCCAAATAGATTTATTGACCCAATGGATGACGTCACTGGTGGACGATCCCTTCTAGAAAAACACCACACAAACACTATGCTCATATTTCTTATGAGCTTTTATTGGTCATGATTATATTATTATGGAACTAATTCCCTTTTTGACTACCTAGCACCCTGTATAGTCTAATTACACAAGAAATAGTTCTAAGCGGCATTTAAACTGTTTTTTATAATTCCACAAATTATGTAATTTTTTACAATGTACTCCTGGCTCTGACATTTAGAATCCCTCACAAAGCAGAATTTATTAACATAAAAATATATATTATGTTAGGTTATGTTTCCTTCCGCTGAAACATACAAGCTGCCACTTAGTAGATGGTATAAAATATGGACAGTGAATAATTTAAATGATCCATAACCAATTTTAGCTAAAAACAAAATGTACCATATCTACAAAAATTTAAATATATAATGGACGTAAAAACAGATGTAACAAGAATAATTTGCACATTTCCGTAATACCTAAATAGAAAATTTTGAACTATTCAAAAAACATGCAAAAATAGAACATTTGGCACATTTTTAAAACATGCAAATATTACAATACTGAATTTTCAGAAACTTTAAAATAGAAAATTTTGCACTTTTCAAAAAGCTAGTAATTAAGTTGATTACAAGCTTTTGGGAAGGGCGAAATTTTCTATAAGCTTAAATTAACCTTTCAAATATTTGAAGTTATATCTCTTTGAGGTTTTTTTCTTGGTTTGAGGACATTTCCTACCCGGACTTTTCCTACCCGGAAATTTCCTAAAATCCTGCACATATCGTTTTTTCCACATTTAGCTCATTTTAATTATAGCTTAAATGGAAAAATGGAAGACTTTGATTCTACCCTCACAATATTACGTGTATTGTTAGGCACATAATGCAGTTTAAACAGGGTAAAAATAACCCTTCTTTAATAAATTAGATCCCGGTACACCTAACGGGATAAATCCGGTACACAATTTTAGGGACAAAAACGAAAAGTAACCGTCACCGTATTGTGCTATAGCATTTCCTTTTTAGAGGATTATTAACATAGACAATAAATAGGTATTTAAAAAATATTCAAAATAAGTTGATCTTTAAGCTTCAAAATAATCGATTCTTGAACTCAGTATTGGCTGATGGCAAAAATTTTTAAAGATTTAATTAAGGGAAGCAACTACTATTATGGGACTGTGTGCTACTTGTACAATAAACGTATGAAGGAGGGTGCACTCTAATAAACGCAGAATAATTACTCTTGGAATTACAGAATAAGATTAAAATCAGCAAAGAACAAGTTACCTTACAATTTTGCAATATTACAACTTACAACTACAAAGCATTGGCAAAGCCTGGGTACCGGCACCGGCACCGGTACCGGCACCGTTGACGGCAGAATGTGCAAAATCTTTGTGAGTAACTCATTATTTTATGGGAGCAGCATAGCTAAGGTTTAGTCTTATGGGGAGGGAGTACATACATATACGTACATGTATAATTATTAAAACTATTAAAAATTTAAATCAAAATTCAAATTGATATTATGTAGAAAGAAGTTTTTAGCAGATGGATAGATCGATGTAGAGCAAAAATTTAATGCAAGAAATTATTTTAAAAATCAAGTGCAAAAATGTTGCAAATCCCGTCCTGACTCCGCTCCGTCTTCCATTCTCACTTTGGCTTTGGCATCGTCCCATATACGTACCCATCGTAAGTTCATGAAGTCAGCTAATCGCAAATTGACTATATGTTAATTCTAATAATGCTCTTTTAATGTTTTTTTTTCGAGTAAGTTGATTAAAGTGGAAGTAGGCAGAGATTCAACATCAAGAGCAGTGGAGTTGTGGTTGCGGTGGCTATCATATTATTATCTCGTGTGCTGAAATCTGAAATGTGTTTAATGAAGTTGCAACTGACTTGCAGCAACCTGCTACACCGTAGCCGTACCGTAGCCCGTAGCCCGTAGGGACGGAGTCAGCAGTCGCAGCTGCTTCTTACAATGTATATAGTGTAGCATTGCAATTATCTCTGTTGTTATAATTAATCACTGTAATTTAATTCTTTGAGGCAGACAGTGCCAAATTAAAACACACTATGACTGAATGTTCGCTCGGGTGTTGGGATCTATTGAATTATAAAAATATAAAATATGCAGAATTGTTAAGTGCGAAACTTTCTCGCGGGATTTTATTCAAAACTAATTCATTGACTTTTGCCATATAATATTATAATGTAGTTTAGTATTTAGAAAAATTCGATTTCACATTTCACTGTGGCACAATTTAGAAAAAAAAATAATTTTCATTAATTACATTCATCATAGTTTTGGATTTAAAAAAATTGCAAAACGAGTGCATTACTTATAACAACTGTTGACAGTGTTGATTATGTCATTTTACAATTTTCTATGTATTTTGCTTTAATTAAATATGTAAAACAACAACTGTACTGAAAATACTTTAGCAATTTTAGCTGACCCGACGGTGACCCTGATGCACCAATGTTTAGACCATATTTCGCAAAAATTGGTTTAGTGGATTAGTGGATTAGTAGCTTAGAGATTAGAAATGACTGGAAGTTCAAAATCGCCTACTCCTCTCTCCTCTGCTCCCGGTTCGGGTTTCGGGTTTCGGTTTCGGTTCGGAATTACTAGCCCCGGCAGCCTGGCACCACCCGCCACCCGTTTTGTGTACGTTTTGTATATTGTTTCGTTTCTAGTCGCCCGTTGCCCCAATTTGAGTCTTGAGTAGGATTTTTGCTGTGAAAGTGGCATGGGATTTCCTTGGGGGACGACGTGGTTGCGCGGAAAGCCTGAACTTTGTAATCCTGACATTTGTATTTTGTTCAAGCCAGTTTATAAATTATCACTTCGCTTTGGTCTGTCCAGTGCTCCGGTGTCCGGGTTCCAGTGAATTCCAGTCTCCAGTCTCCAGTGACTCAAGTCTGTGTTGGTTTGTTTTCATAGTCTGGATATTGTGAACTTGAACTAGTGACAGTGATTCAGTGAATTCTCTTGAAAATATAAAAATGGTAAGTTTATAGTTAATGCTTGGTTTATACATTTTTGCTATTTCACATTTCAGTTGTCAGTAAGTGTGAAGTTCCAGTCAAATTAATTTTCTTAAAAATATTCTTGTTTTCGTTTTGCAGTCAGCCTTATTCAACTTCCAAAGTTTACTGACGGTGATCAGTTTACTGATATGTACATGTACGTACGTCCATGCCCTACTTCCTTCGATACTGGACCGAAATAAAACCGGGTTAGTGGGATTTTATGTCATATGTCATTATCATTGTAAAACCTTGTGCAATTATTTAACGGACAACAGACGTAGAACAAACTGTATATAAATTTGAAATTCGTTAAGCATATTTATACAGTTAGTGGACATTATTTAGATTTAAATGTTTTAGTATTTCACCTACGATTAAAAAGTTGCATCTATACATGAACGATGCTGGTTTTGTGACTAGATTTTCTTAAAAAATTTACGCCGTCTGTCAGTTCCCTGATTCGCCTGTTGGTTAGAACAGATTGAGAATTAAATCTAATTACTTAGTATTTAATAGTAAATACTGTGTTTAAACGTAATAATTACTTTGTAATTTTTCAGCATTTAAATCTAGACAATGTTCCCTGACAGGCCCTGACTGACTGATATATAATTTTACATTATGCAAAATTGCAAAAATTATTTCATCGCCACGGCCTTTTCTTTTCGGGCACTTAATTTCTCTTATGCTACTGGACAGTTCTAGCCGCCTACTACAATTACAAGCTATACCTACAATTTTTTAATTCGCAATTTGTTATTAACAAAATAATATAATGTTAATAAAGCTAAATAGGGGTAAATCGTTATGTGAGACCCACTTACTTATTGGTTTTAGACGTTTGTGAATAACTATATGAATCAAGCTAAGCTAATTCTTAATTTTCATTGTTTTGTTCTTGCAGATTTTTGGGAACTTTTTGGAAATGTGCACGAATTGGGGAAAGATTGAGTCCGTACGTGGGAGCGTCTTGTGTGTTACTCGCTGTTACATTACTATTTTCCACAACATAGAAATAATCACTTTATTTTTTTCTGGATTTGAATACTTATATAGCTAGTTAAAGTTTGAAATCCGATGTAAAATTGTACAGTGTGCTCCTAAATTGTATATGTCGAATATTCTATGATGTGAAGGTACATAATAGGTAATACATTGTAATAATTATTATTCCTACAAAATAGTATCTGTCCAACCCTGCCGGGCAGGCTGTCACCTGTCTATAAAGTATTCAGTGTAACTAGCTATTGTGTCAAAAAAATGTTAAGATGTCCGGACAGTTCTTCTTAGATTAAAATATAAAAATAGGGTTAAAACTAATTGTTTATAAATATATTTATAATCTGCAGGTACTCAACCGAAAAAACTTTGAATTTTCGAATAAAAAGAAAAATAATTTTGGCTAATATTCAATGTTTAGTATTACTATTTAGTTATTATTTATTATTTTATCATAATAATGTAATTATGTAGTATGCATTAATTTCTATACTGTTAGGCAATTTAGTAGGACTACATACATAGCTTTTAGTATTTTAGTGCATTATCAAAGATTATATTACAAAAAAATAATAATCGGACCTAACCAAATAACTGTACTAATGACGGTTTCGTAGGGGTTTAAAAGCTTTAACGGGTTTTATTTTGGTTTTTGGTTATTAATACATTGCATTGTGGTGTGGTTGCACAAAAGAAACTTGATTTTACGATCGTATTTGTATTCTATGCTATGCATGTGCACGTATAGTTAATGGTGTGACAGTTTGACAGTGTGTCGACAATAATTGTAGTTCTAAGTAGTGAGTAAGTTATATTGCCTACATGTTCAAATTCAATATCCTCTGTAAAGAATAAAATGACCTATTTCCAATTTAAACTAGAATTAAAATCCGGGACTTAATAAAAAAAAACTAAATTAATTGGATGCGCACAATGCTAATTATAAAAAATACAATAATATTAAAAGTACAATGTGTTGCATTCACGCGTTTTCGAAAAAAGCAAAATGTTCTAATTTACACGTTTTTAAAAAGTGTAAAATGCTCTAATTACACTTTTTTGAATGGTGTAAAATGTCCTATTTACATGTCTTAAGGATTGCATGATATTCACACATGAAACATTTCGCATTTAGTTAAAAATGGATATGGTCATTTCGATTCTTCACAGGCGGTATGTATTATTATTATTATTATTCTGGGTTTTTATTATTCTTTCGTTAAAAACAAATTATTGCACTAAGTACATACGCAAAAATGACACAAATAATATGTATAATCATCCTCGAAAATAGTACATGTATTAGATAGAGAATTTTGCTTAGTTTCTACTTAACCTAATACAGTAACAAAACAGTACATAATTTTCTTAAAGAAATATGAAGAAGCCCCTGCAGCATATATCAAGCGCTGGGATGACAGAATTAACAAATTGAATCATTTGATTCTTGACTGTGCTACTAGTAATTGATATCCTATAATTTAGAATTTTTAGCAAAACCATTTTTGTAATCGTACAGCCAAATTCATGTCTTGGAAGGAAAAAAACCTTAATATGTAAGGAAAAAAGTTGGTTTAAATAAGTATATATAGAAACCCGTTTATTACATGTATAACTATGCTGCACTAGTGAATTAAATCAGTTTTGTTACCCCAGACTGAAGTCAACAGGGTTAGGGATTTTAGGCACCCTTACTGTATTTTATATGCCTACATTAATTACATGCATATTACATATTTCTATAATACATTCATAAGTATTGATACCAGACCTTTAAAGTTAATGGAGGAGAGGTCAAAGTCAAAACTGCCCCTGAGTAATTTTGCACTTGAAAAAATTTATTAGTTTCGAGCGCAATAATTATTATATCTAGCTGAAACGTAAAAAGTAGGCGAAGACGCTACCTACATGCAAATTAATCAAATATATCCATCACTCACATTCTACTAACCATACAGATCGTGTGTCTTACAACAAAGATGCATGCTATAGTAATGTATGAATGCTAAATAAGTATGAATGAATAAATTATAAATAAATTAGATAGTATAGCTTTCTTGTATTTTTTGATGTGTTCGATGGTTCTTCAGTATCTTCAGAGAAATTGAGCATGCAGCATAATATCCTCAGATCTGTAATTTATGTGTGTGCAATCATATGGCATAGCTCAAAAATTTTAAATTTACTATAGTAGTTATCTCACAACATTAGGATTGTGTATCACTAGCAGAATCATTCAAAATTCAAATCAGTATCATTCATCCACCATCCATGTCTCACGACTCACGATCACATCAAACTACAACTACGATTTCAGCCACTATTAATGTATATAGTACCTAAGTAGTATTTAAGTATTTAATTATATAAGATGGCAGGGCCGGATAATGCGGCCAGCAGAGGCAGCCCCCGCTGCTTGAATTTTCAAAATACATGTAGGTAATTCGTAATTGGAACATTTTGCAGTTTACAAAAATATGTAAAAGATAATATTTTGAATTTTCAAAAACATGCAAAATAAATTTTTTTGTACATTTCAAAAACATGCAAATCAAACATTTAACACTTTTCTCAAAACATGTAAATACGACATTTTGCACTTTTCTGAATCAAGGTAAAAGAACATGTTAAACTCTTTTAAAACATGTAAATACAACATTTTGCTATACCAATAAAGCCATTAATAAAATCAAAATGATGGTATTAACACGGAAAAGATATACTGCCTAAAAGTAATTCTTTCGTCCGGCCGTGTAAGTTTGCGCTAATTATAAGTATTCAATATTTTTGTTTTTACTGTCACTACCACTGCCAGTACCAGTACCAGTCGCTGGCATGTTAAAAATTCAAGAACTTTTTATCATTGCTGTGGATTTTTAATTGCACATAAAAGTACTGATTAAATAAAATTAGAGTGTAATAACATTCGACATGTGTTAGCCTGTAAGTTGTTGGCACTTAATTTTCAATATGACATTTTACAACACTGTAATTCAAATGTGTCAAAATAGAGAAGCACTACTGTTGACTGTTGTAAATACCAGTACCAGTAATAGAATGTATAGCCAGATGTTTTGACCAAGTTATTAATTGTATTTTGTGCTGGTAGTCATGTGAATTAAATAAATAGATACCATATGCCCACCTGAGTTGGTTCTCAGTAAAATCATCAGAACTTTAGCATTTCCATTTACCTACCCATAAATGTTTGTGTAGGATATATTTATAGATATACATATATCTATCCTACCTGATGCCAGATGCCAGTTACACAACACAACCATTATCAATTTAGTTAACAGTATATTAATTATTGTAATTTAAAAATATTGTTATTATTCTGTATTAAAATCATACATAGCATGTATGTTGTAGATATCTATAGTTTGCACCTGTATTATCAGCATTTGCAAAATGAGAAGTCGAAGTTGCCGGAGTTCCCTCAGCCCCATGAATAATCAGACAGGTATTGGATTTTATATGTAAGAAGTGTAATCATATCGAACATAAATTAGTATACATACACCGTACTTTATGTGTGAAATTCGATTTAATTACAGTTTTATTAGCACAACATTTTGCCTTAGCTGAAATAAAAAATATTATAATCGAATAAAACATAACGGCCACGATTATACTTTGATTTTTACAGATTAGATATTCTCTGAATTTTTGTATTGTTCTGTACTTAGCTACTTTGAACTGACTGCAAAGATAATAGGATTACATGAACTAGAAAACTTTTTGCCCCCCTTGTTCCTATGATGCTGAATTAGAATGGCTACGATGGCGTCCATAGTGTGAAGTGAGTTAATGTTTAAATATTTACTATTATGTTCTTGTTATCTAGCATAAATTCCTGTAGATTGTATTATGTGATTTGCTTTGATGTACCTTACAGGTCTAAGCCTAATATGTACCTAATGATAATACCGATCTTCTTTTTGGTTTTTTAATGTCTGCCATTCATACAAAAGGAATATTTAATTCAATATTATAACCACAGTGCAGCAACTGGAACATTTTGAGCGATACTTTGGTAAGTACTTAAATAAAAAAAATATATACTGACTATATATACTTAAAGTACGTAAAACATTTCTTTTAATAACATTATAAATGTAATGATGTAGCTACATAGCACAAAAATTACCATATTATGTAGACTATATAGTTAGTCCACCTCGTAGAATTCAAAAAAAATCAAAATTTAAATTCGTAATAAATTAAAGGGAAGTCATAAATTAAAGTGGAATTAATAAATACGATTGACAGCGCCTATAGACTGTCAAAGCATATTGAAATACATGTCATGTATAGCTAATTAGATCGAGGGTATATAAATTTTCTTTTTCCCTTCGCGGCTCATTTTATTCTTACATAAATTTTGCAATTTATTTCCTTATATTTTATGTACTAGGCGTTAGTGTGACAAGTTTCAGAAATACAAATACATAGCAAGAATGTTATACATTGCTTTACTTTTAAATATACGGAACGGAATTCCATTCAATTCTACTAAGTGAGTGTAAATTTATACCAAAGCCAAAGATAAAGGTGTTTAAAAATGTGTTTCTGTTAAGCAGCGGTTTTTCCTGATTTTGTAAATACATAATATATTACACCATTAATTAAATTCAAAAAGTCTATAAACAGCAGGGCTGGACGAAGGAATTGATTTTTTAGGCAGCAATTTGTTTCCATACATATACCACCACCACCGCTTTGATTTTATTGATAGTTTTCTTTGATAAAGCAAAGTGTTGTATTTACATGTTTTATAAAAGTGAAAAATGTTCTTTTAACTTGATTCAGAAACGTGGAAAATGTTTTATTTACATGCTTTGAGAGAAGTAGAAAATGTTTTATTTCCATGTTTTTGAAATATGTACAAAGAAAATTTATTTGCATAATGTTTTTGAAAAGTCAAAATATTCTTTTTACATATTTTTAAAAACTGTGAAATGTTCTATCTACATGTTTTTTTGAAAATTCAAGCAGCGGGGGCTGCCTGCGCTGGCCGCATTATCCGGCCCTGTTAAACAGTGAAATTGATTCATTCATTAATGTGTATTAAATTGCTAAATAAATGCAGACAGAATTTAAAATAAAAATTCTTTTCTTTGCAGAAACAAAATCAAATCCGAACATTAAAAAAAATGACGGGAAAAAGTCAATTCACGATTCTACTGTCTATCGCCTCCGTATTTTTAATAGCCAATCTGCCTCACGTAGTTCGCGGGCTTGGACATGGGGAACCTTGCAGTGAGACGGACTTGGCCAAATTATGTGATGATGGCTTGACCTGTATTTATGAAACGTGCTCTTGCCTCACCGGGGAAGGTTCTGAGTATGACCCCACCTCCAAGCGGTGCCTTTCTAAAATCAACCAACCTTGCGGAAGTGACACAGACTGTGTGAGTGGGGGGCAGTGTGTGGAATTATTCTGTGAGTGTCAAATGGGCTTCTCGGTCACCAAGGATCATCACTGTACTAATTCATATGGAGCTAATTGCACTTCCTCCACAGAGTGTAATCAAGATCGTAACATGGTCTGTAAAAATTCGACGGGAACGGGAACGGGAGGAGGCAAGACTTGTGGCTGTGCTAATGAGGAGACTCATTTCTATGAAGTTACTACAAATATGGGAGGAGATTTTTGCAGCTCCAAAGTTGGACAAGGTTGTGATCCGTATGCTGATTTTTATGGATTTCCAAATGGGGACACGGGCTCAAAATGTGTGAGTGGAGCTGACTGCGTTCAAAATACTGCCAGTGGAAATAGTACAACTGTTCCCCTGCATGTTTGTCAATGTCCAGAAGGGGTCGATGTGACCGATGATAATACATGTTATAGCAGTGGCTCGAACTTAATTTCTTTTGGTTTCTATATTATTATTAGCTTTATTGGAACGACTTATTTGTTGACGACTACTACATTGGTTTAATACATGTTTTTAATTTTACGATATAGGTGTAAGTATGCAAGTACATATATCTACATATGTATTCAAATTCAAGTGATAAAAATGGCAAAGATATTTAAATATTTAATAAATAAATACGTATAGTTAATTAACTGAAATATCGAACTGAATTATCAAAGTGTGTGTAATGAATTTATCATGATTATAACTTTCTGTATTTTTAAATTGCTAATTAAGTAATTATTATTTTAATAATTGCAGCCTTGCAGTACATAGCAATCGCATTAAAAATTGAAACTAACAATAACATGATATATCCGCTTACTTTGTAACATTGCTAAATACTGTGATAATTATTGTGATAGGAAACATTAAATCGCAAGTGATAATCACGCTCAATACTCGTAAGCTAATTAAAAAAAAATAAATTGAATTCGAAAGCGCATATTTTTTAACTGGCAGAGAAATTCAAAATCATTGGTATTATTGGTACTAATGCAACTAATAGTAAGTACATAATGTAATTTAAAATATTAGGTATTTATTATTAATGATTACATAATATAGGGCACAATGCTTGCTCCTCAACTAACTAACTAGTAAAACTCGATCATATTTTAAATAGCGTGGATTTTAAATATATCGCAAATGCTTACGATATACTTGCCAAACAAATATTTTATGAATACTAAGCAAGTTGCTATATTAGGCATTGGCATTTATCATATCGTGTGAGAAGAATCGAAATGACCCATATCCATTTTTAGCTAAAAATAAAATGCAAGATCTACAAAAATATTAGAATGTCATGATTCTAAAGGCACGTATACTATATAAGTACTTAAGTAGAAGGTTTTAGACTTTTCAAAAATAAGTAAAATAAAAAATAAAACATATTGCACTTTTCCAAAACACGGAAATAAAACATTTTGCACTTTTTCAAAAAACGGAAATAAAACATTTTAACACATTTTGAAAAATCAGTATCTAACATTTTACGCATACTTCTCATTCGTGTGTTTTCATATATCTCATTTTAATTCTATCTCAAACTATATTTGGGTCATTTTGATTCTTCAAAGACGATATGTTTATTAGCAACCTATCCGTATATTAAATACTTGCCCAGTGGAGTGCCACCCATCGGAGGATTGGGAGGATTGCTTATTGCTTGATTTATTTTAAAATAAAAGTGTTTCATTTCAAGTACATTGTACTTCGACTGGAAAATGGTTATATTTAACTTATATTATATTAATACATATTTAATCAGTCAGTGGACGTGGACAGGCATTATATTTAAATGCTGCAGTAGTTCAGCTATATACGACTGAAAAGTAGCACCTGCATGTCTACTTTTATATTTCAACGATGATGATTTTTTGTTGTCTGTAGATTTTTAAAGAACTGAAAGAACGTTAACTCTGCCCACCACATCATAACACATTCATACAGCATAGTTTTATTATTACTATTATCATATGTTCCCTGATTGCCCCGCCCGCTGCCGCTGCTTTGAACGGATGTATAGAAAATTATTTCTAAATAGGTAGGTACATAATGTATTTAAAAGTAAATACTGCGTATATTTTTAAAGCTATTACATTGTATTTCAAAGTAATATGTTCATTCAGTCAGGTATTTAAATATAAATACAACTCGTAAGTATTATTTACTTTAGTGATTTTCGACTGAATGTTAATAACGTACCTACCTAAGTGAAGTTTACTATCGCAGTGATTGACAACATAATACCTTTATAGGTAGGTACCTACCTGGGATTTTGGTCTCTAATAGCGTAGTATGCACATTGAACTCCTATCCTATTTGTATAGTCATATTTTTTAGTATTACCTAATCAGGCATACATTTAAATATAATTAGGTCTACCGAAAACAGTAAACAAAGATGAGTGCTCCAGTCAGATTTTGTCCTTAAGTGCATGGGTTCATCCGTTGATGATTTTACCGCAATTATAGTGGAATAGTTTTCGTTTTACAGCACAGTCAAGCGAGGCTTTATATTAACTATGTGCATACTGATTATTTATTATCGTAGCATAATATACTATACTTAACGTAAAATAAAACTAGTTATGTACTTAGCCGTATTTGCTTGCGGGCTAATAATTAAATGCGTTCACAAAAGTGATATCGCTGAAAAAATAACGCTATTTGCGGGCCACCCCTTGTGAAACATGTATTTACCATTTTACCATACCGTCGTATTCTTTATACATTTATTTACAGCAAGAATTATTTTTAACCATTTACAATTAATAGAGTAATATAAGCAATACACCAGCACTACCAGCAGAATCATAAAAATAACAAGAAAAAGAACTTGAGAAAAGATAAGAAACTAGAACCACAGAACCCACTGCACCTCATAGCAGTGGTAGTGTGCAAGTGGACTTTGGTGGACTAACTACAACCACTGTGCTTTCGTTTTCCATTCCTAGGAATTCAAAAGGAAACTGGAAAGTTTAAAGCAGTCTCATTGTCAGTCTCAAGGTAAAGTTGATCTGTTCCTTGGAATATCGTAGTAGGAAAGTAGGAACATATTTTTATCTATCACTCATCACTCACTATCTTCCTACTTTGAAAACGTGCATAAATTACGTAATCTAAAAATTGAATGTTTTGAACCCCAACTAGTGGGCTGGCATGTTTCGGTATGCACACTTATGTAATGTGTAATAGAAATGGAAGCTTATTTCCACCCCCCCCCCCCGCCACCAAACATTTTACGCAATTTATGCACGTTTTTTTCAGTACTTCTGTTCCTACTAACCCATATTGATTTAAATCCCTAGAGAGAGAGATCTGTTGCATGCGATCAAGATGTGCAGTAGTGCAGGCAGTGTGCAGTTCCTCGTGTATCTTTCGTTTAATTGTCGTTTTCCTTAGAAGAAAAGATGTATTTTTTGTGAAGTAGTGTGCTATATAGTCACTGCTAGTGCTGTGGCAGCAAGATTTCATATTTCGAAATTCCAATAGCTAGTTAGTCAAGTAGTTAGTTGAACTTTATTATGGTGTTATTTAAACCGATTAGCAATTAATCAAAACAATTAATTGTTTCAGCACTTTAAACGAGAATAAAATAAAGGGTGACAATCCCTTCGCAGTTGGCAGTTAGCACTTGGCAGGTTTTTGACGGGCATCTCGTCGTGCTTCGCAAGTGTGATACGGATAGCTGGCTGTCAAGCAGGTTTAGTGCTGTCAACTTACTATCAACTTTTGTTTACGTTGATTGTTGATTTTGGTGATACCGATTTAACTAACTCCACATCGATCCGTACCCGTACATTCCGTCATTTTCGTAATCCGGGACCACTTGACAGCCAGCTATCTGACGTGCGGGCACAGTGCTATCACTTGTTAGTACGACGAGATGCCCGTCAAGGGACCACATGTCACATTTCATAATAATGTTATTGTGATTGTAGTGTAAAAAAAAGTGTAGTTCATCATCCATTTTAGTATTTTTAGTGCTACATTTTAGGGTACTAAACTACTTATGACTTACCTGGCTGTGAGTTCCTTTCCTAGCTCCTGGATATTAGGCAATAGGTCGTAGGCAGGCTGGTGTACCTGTAATAAAAGAAGACGACAATCATTTTTTATTAGCCAGCTGGCTGTGGTTGATATTAAGAACATTATGAATTATTAATTTAGCTATTCATAATTCACTAGTTTCGCTATACACTACACCCAACACTCAAGTAATCAGAAATGGATACGATCAACCCGAATCTTTGGTACGTGTGCAAATTCTGCTTGCGAGCTTACCAATTAAAAGAAAATTTAATTAATCATAAAAAGCAAAACCATGTTTTGAAGCTGAAGCAGGAAAGAAAACTAAAAAAACAGACTAAAAAACGACGAAACAAGGACGATAATATTAGTGATGACCTTCATGTCATCACTAGTAGTACCAACAGTGAAGCGTGCAAAAGCAATAGTGGTGTTAATATAGACCAGCTAAAAAATACTAATATCGAATTAATCGCTATCGAAACGGAAAATTTGACCATTGATGAAGTTGATACTGACCCTAGTGTACTTCGTGGAGCACGATTAAGAACTGGATGTGAAAAGGAACCGGATCTTTCAAAAAATACTACACATTCAAGGTATGCCATAAAGGTTTTTTTTGTTTAATTAATAACATCAATTCTTCTATAATCTTTTAAGTAATCAGCTGGAAATACAATTTGGCGCACAATTTAATCACAAAAAAATTTTATTATTTGTTTTGCATTTTTTCTAGTACTATCAGTGATGACCTCCAGCTGGACCCAGCTTCATCCCCGCTACCGCTACCGCTGCTATTGTCATTGCCACCTGAAACAAAAACAAACTCATCGGGAGAAGAATCTTCAAATTTAAGTCCTTCAAATGAAGATGTTGACGTTCAGCATCATGCTAGCAATGGAACGACTGAAGAATCGGTCGCCCCGAATGCGAATAGTAGCAGCAATGATCAAGATTCTGCTGTTGATTTGGATACTTATAGCTTTAATACATCGAAATCGAGAAGAAGCTCTTGTGCAACTATAGAGAGTGGAATTTCGTCCGTCTTCTCCGAAAACAATGAGGTTGACAGTGCGGCTACAACGGAAGAGTCAGACGTTGACATGGATGTGAACAATACTGGAAACTCCAACAACCATGAATATATTGAAGATAAAGTTGTTGAAACTGAAACTGATACTTTGCCTTCGACATCAACATCAGCAGTGTTGATCTCTGAATCAGATGCTATTCACAGTTGTAACTCTAATAATCAAAGTAGTAGTCTGGGTAATACGGAAGGTGTAAGTGAAATGGAGCACATATCTGGAATTGGAATTCATGAAAAAATCCTTAATATTAGGTAAACTTTCATTAATAGTTCTTTATTAAATCTTAAATGTCGTATGCCACAACTGGTTTTGTTACAAGCCATTTACAAGTGTAAATATTTTTATTATTTTGTATTTTTAAATTTTGATTATGCATTGTTCTATAGCTTAATTTAAATAGTATATGCATTATTTTTACAGCAGTCAGAATTCTGGTCCAGCCAAGGATATTTATGTTCAAATTGAGACTACTAATGAAGTCTCGCTTGCCACTGTCGTGGCGAACTTGAAGCGACGTTTAATTCCTCCGGTTCTGGTTCCGGATCCGGATCTTCTAAGTAGGAACAATAGTCGACTCAGCGGGACCGCTGCTGATGGAAACATTGATTCGCCTGAATTAGAAATTACTGAGAACTTGACTGACCAACAAAACTTGACTGTTTTTGCTGTTCCTAAAAACATTTCTGTGGGAAGGACTGAAGTAGAAAATGACCCCAGCCCCTGCTCTTTTGGTTTGGTGGCAGATGATCTTAGTGAAAAAAATACCGATAAGGTTAGTGGTAGTACTAGTAGTAATTTTATTTAGTACTTCTGTCTTTCCATTTTGATGGTTTTAATTCGGTAATTAATTGTTTGAGGTGGTTATTACAAATATTTGGAATTGGAATGTGTTTGCATCAACATTTTTTCAAATAAAAAATACAAGTGCTTCCAATATTATAGAAAAGGCTCGTTATTAATACTTACAATAATTACTATCATTGTTTATATTTCTGAATCAATATCGCAACAGCGTTCAACGATATAAAAAAAAGCATTAAAAAATTGTGTAATCAAATCGTAATAGTAATAATATTATTTTTCTAGCGTCTGCATACTTAATACTATGCGGATTACGAAATATTAACGATGCTTTTTTATTATTCCAGGATGTTTCAAATTTGGACACTGATCCGAGTGAAAACGAGCCATCGCTCATTGTACCCGAAAACTGTTCAGCACCAACTTTTGGATCCAGTAAATCTCCTTCCTTCGGACTTAAGACCTTCGAATCCTTGAAAAGTCAGTCGAAATCTGGGTCGGTGGGACTTATTCCACCTGATTCAGCACCTAGAAGTGACACCCCTACACATGCATTTGGTAGTAATCCTAGCTTTTTGTGTTTACGAGAATCTGTAGCTGCTCCTTCTGTTTCCCGACCTCAAGCAGTACAAAGAAAGCCAAGACCGAAACCATATGGTAATCGCAAAAACAAGGAATCTCATGTTGTCGAAACGACAGAGACAGGCAAATCGAACAATGTCAATACCAGTTCCAAAACAGAGTTGCAGGCAGTGGCAGCTCTTGCAAGTACTATATCAAGTGCTTATTTGATGCTTTCTGCAACTAACATAATTCCACCCACACCCGCTGCTATTACTGTTGAAACAGTAGCAGAAGGTGCAAGTTTAACAGCGTCCTTATTTTATTCGGGCCAACCTGAAGAATCTGTTTCCTCGTTCACTCCAGCAAACACTGTTGAAGATGTTGGAAACGGAGAAAATCCAGGCGCTATTGTCACTTCTGGAGACATCCTTACAAATGCTACAAATATTATAGAAACTGAAGATAATGTGACTAATAAAACTGCTATCTCCCTTGGGGTTCACGCCAGTGTCAATTCCATATTCCAAACTTCATCCTTTAAAGCAAAGCCGCCCGCTCTCGATCAGTTTTACATTTTTGGTGGAGATGATTCTGCGGGTCTTAGGGAAGACCTTCAGACTGAAACTAGAGCGACGAAAAATCGAAGTCAAGTTACCGTCGAGGAGCATACCGGCAAAGGTGACGACATCTCAACTAATGGGAATAGCAGACCTGAGATTAGTACCTCAACTGCCGCTACCCACATTGTCAACAATAATGACAGCAGTTCCGTTCTCAGTACAGACAAAAATAAACAGCCATCTCTCAGCTCACCATGTCTTGCTTGTGAAGATGTTGCGTCCTCCAATAACAGTACAGCTGCAATAATCTCACAATCAGCTCAAACTAATCTTAAAATCGAGGAGGTTGATGATACACAGTCTGTTCCAGTACCACTTCTTCGCAGGGTGGGAGAAATAGAAGTTATTGATTTGGTGGATGACACGACGGATGAAGAAGTCGAAGAAGAACAAACTGTTGGAAAAATAATTCAAAAAGAAGTAGGCAAAGTTCCAGAAAGCAAGTCTAGTAAATCTCCTGCCCCCGTAAAGTCGCTAAATGCGAATCAAAGTACTGAAACTGACGAGTATGCGGAATTAAGAAGTCGTATTGCTAGGAACCGAAAACGGAAACAAATGGGAAACCCAGGTACCCATAATGGACGGAGCAGTAATAGTGAAGTAGAAACCAATCCCTCTTTGGTCAGTTTAGGAGACTCAAATACGGACACGGATCAGCAGGAAACAGAAAAACATGGGAATAAACGACAAAAGAAAACATTTGATCCAGTTCCATCAATCGGATTGAAGTGCATTCATTGTACTTCTACTTGCAAATCTGCCAAAACCTATAGGAAACATATACGTAAAGTACATGGACTGGACCCGGCTCAAAATCGACCACTGACCGGCACCGGCACACCTTCTTTGAGTAAGGCTACAGAGGATCAAGGCCAAGACGCAGACATTAATATGGATATTGAAGTCGAAACCTCTATTTCATCGGATACTGCTACGATGAGCGTGGAAGAAACTAATAGAAAAAATACAGAAGACTCAGTTGCGGTGGAGCAAGTAGAAGTACAGAGGTAATTGTAATTTGTAAACTTAAAATTTATTACATTAGTCATATAATATGGTAGTTTGGTGTACCAAATAAAATGGCTTATATTTATAGTTTAAGAAATACCCACTTTTTGGTTATTTATTAATAAAATAGAAAACCAGACGAATTTATGCATTTTAAAATTTGATAATCTATAAAATAGTTATTAGTGATTAAATTCTTCTTTCTGTAAATGTATATCTCGTTTGATGTTTTTCTGCTAAGACCACATATTTTACGTTTACGTATTACGTATGTACGAGAACTTTACAATTAGCAGTTATAACAGTTATAACGATTTGGTAGTCGTAGATTCAATTAGACATATCGTCGGTGAAGGATCAAGTACTTTTCTTTCCACTCTTCGCTAGAAGCAAATTCGCTTAATGTGGAAAAAACGGATGTAATCCTTCACCGACGATGTGTAATTTACGAGCAGTGTAGGGTGTGTAATGAAAAGTAGAATTTTTAAATATTGTTTAAAACATCTTGAAATATATAAACTTACCTACCTAGGTAAAGTGCCTATGTTAAAAAACATTCTACAATTTAGCGAAGTGCACTGTGTTGTAACTGTTCGAACTGGAATTTAGTGGTTACTACGTTACTACTATACATAGTAAAAACCTAATGTTATAAATTAAGCAATATTTTTAATAATTCGTTGCTTATTTATGATTTCCTCCACAGTGAATTGTTTGACCCTAACCCCACTGCTTGTGCTAGTGTGCATGAACCTCCCCAGCAAATCTCAATCTCGGTGGCGGATGTTCGGTTTCCAGATACGTCTAATAATACTATCCGTAGCGACGGTGGCACGGATTTCACTAATAATTCAGAAGCTGATCCATCAGTTGAGAAAGATGTTTTATCGGGTCCGAGTGCTGAAGAAAGGATTGAAACTGCTACTGAAGAATCCACAAATACAAACGGAAATGAAACCGCAAACCAAGTTGTCGTTGATATCTGTACTACTACAGAAACTGACATTCCTATGGAAACTGAATCAGTGACGGATCCCAAAACAAAATCAACTCCTACTTTGGGGAAGGGGATACGAGTAGATATTGGAAAACCAACAGAGACGGTAAGTAGCCTTTATTATGTGCAATTAGTAATAAAATTACGTATACATTACATAAAATATGTTATTATTTCATAGACGTAAATACTATTTCAGATTAAGTTCTGTTCTATTTTTGTGGAGGTTGTAAGTTAAAGTATAATCATCATTTGTGAAAATCAAACTTTTTTAATTTACTGACAAGCATACACGCAGGAAGAGGAAAAATAGGGCTGCTCCGCAAACTGCAGGTTTTCTTAAATAACAAAATTAACAGTGTAACTTTCATCGCATTGCATTGAATGTTTGATACAAAATGAATAATATTTACATATTATGCCAAACAATTTAAAGCTACAGTGGAACCTTTCTATAACCACTCACCTTATAGAGCCACCCTTGTTATAGCGTCATGTTTTGTACTTCCCCGGCAAACCTGCTATACTTTAGCATAGACATTTTCCAGGCTACAAGGTCATTTTTTATAAGGTCACCCTTACTATAGCCACATGGATCACACAGCCCCACACACTAATTTTGTATGCTATTTTACCTTTTAATAGCAGCATGCAAAAATTTCTAGAAGCACAAGCCCCATCTTCAAGGCCAACCACAAAATTATTATATGTGGGTGTGCTACCGTGCTCGTTTTATAACTGGTATTTCATAATAAAATAAGCGACTTAAACAACAGGACTTCCTTGAAGAATAATATTGGCTTATAATTCTTTTCAATTGTTAGAAACTTTTTATAACGTCGGATGACGCTATAGGCTATAAGGCCACCTCACTATAAGGCCGTAATACACCCTTCCCCATGAGATGTGGTTATAACAAGGTTCCACTGACACGGTTTATTTTTGTTTCGCAGTACCTATTTATATATATCGTCTCTGTGAAGAACCAAAATGACCCATATCCAATTTAAGCTACATTCAAAATGAGCTACGTCATAAAAACAAAATGAGAAACATGCATAAAATGTTAATTAGGAGTTTTTAAAAAACGTAAAATGTTCTATTTTCATGTTTGTGAAAAGGTTCAAAATGTTCAACTTCCATGTTTTTGAAAAGGTGCAAAATGTTCTAATTCCATGTTTTTGAAAAGGTTCAAAATGTTCTAATTCCTTGTTTTCGGAAAGGTGCAAAATGTTCTAAATCCATGTGTTACAAAAGTGTCAAATGTTGCATTTAAATGCTCTCAAGACATATTTGAATATTTGTGTAGATAGTTGATATTGTTTTTAGCTACAAATGGATATGAGTCATTTTGGTTCTTCACAGACGATATAATTAAGCACATAACATTACATTAAAAAATAAATTCCCGTTTCATAGAAGCTAAACACGTTAAAACGACAGTCGTGATGAAATAGTAATAAAAATATTGATTTTGAAACCGTATTTGTTTTAGCACATGCCATTTTGTAGTATGTAAGCACAAACCTAAACAAAAAAGTGAATAACAATTAACAATCACAATAATTATCGTAATATTTAATTCCAGGACGAGTGCCCTGATTCTATTTCTAACGTGACAAAATTCGGGACTAAACTCTCAAAGAATGCTACCAACATTTCGAGCCTCATTTTTGGTAACAATGGACTCTGTGGGATTTCTTCGCTTAAAAAGTCCAACTTGGTGAAGCAACACAGCTCAGCTCCACCAAATAGCAATACTTTCTCGGAATCAGATTCCACCATTACTGTGACCAAGCTTGCCGTTGCTCAGAATGCTGTGGGTAGTGGGGTTAATTTGGATTGTGAAATCGAAGTACTCCCACCGCCTCCTCCAAAGATTGCCGAAGTTATCGATTTATTAGAAGATTCGGACGAAGACGAAAGAAATCAGTCGAATCAAGAAATCGTCCAAGAAAAACAGCACGTACCAAGTTCACCAACCGGTGAAAAAAAGGAACTGATTGGAATTCAGTGTTCACCAACACTGCAAAGTCAAAATCAAATTCAACATAAAGTTAAAGCTATACATACTAATAGAATAGAAAGCATTCCTCAAAATGCAGCAAAACTTAAGGCTCTACCAGAAGAAGTTCGTAAAAATGAAGCGACAGTTAAGAATAGAACAGAAACAAATCGCATAAATCAAGCGACAGTTGCAAAAAGAACAGAAACCAATCGTAGAAATGAAGCGACAGTTGCAAATAGAACAGAAAGAAATCGCAAAACTGAAGCGACAACTCCTAAAGGAGCAAAAACCAATCGCAAAACTGAAGCGACAGTTACAAACAGTGCAGAAACCAAACGTAGAAATGAAGCGTCAGTTGCAAATAGAACAGGAACCAATCGTAGAAATGAAGATACCATGAGGAAAATATCACAAAGTAATCTCAAAAATAAGGAAAGAAAAGAAAAAAATCGCAATGATAGAAAACGTAGCCAAGAATCCCAACGTCAACGAAGCCAGAGCCGAAGCCGATTCCAAAATTTTGACGAACGGGGGCAAAAATTTTACGAGGATTACGATTTTGATTTTAATTATAATGATACAAGACGGCATTCTACTCCTGGTTACACTCCTTCAAACATTGATCTTAGTCGCGTCACCTGCATAGTTTGTGGGTTTGTAGCCCAAAGTCGGAAGTTACTTTTTCAGCATTTAGAATCAGAAGGACACAGGCGGCAAGTACCCCGGCAATGTGAGGGACAAGAGCCCGGAGTAGCCCAAGTGTCGGATGCAAGAATTAGAATTCAATATAGGCGCAATGGTGGTGATGATCCACGGGAACCACAAACCCATGATCGACTCCAACAACGAATCTATGATAGACGCGAAGAACAAATCCGTGATCCACGCCAACAAACTAATGATCGGCGCCAGCAACAATTTGATGATCGACGCCAACAACAAATCGATGATCGACGCCAACAAGAATTCGATGATCGACGACAACAAGAATTCGATGATCGACACCAACAAGAATTCGATGATCGACGCCAGCAAGAAATCCATGATCCACGTCAAGAACAAAACCAGCCACAGCGGTTTTTATATTGTACAGTTTGTGATTTTTGTGCCACTTCAGCAGGCCAGATAGATAGACATCAAAAACAAGTTCATGTGGGTGAAGCATTGATGTATCGATGTAGTGTATGTGATTTTCAAAATTGGGGGAGAACCTCAGTTAAAGAGCACGTGTATTTAGTTCACAAGGTAGGGAACTATATTAATCCTACGGCTCGTTGTATCAGTTACAACATTGGCTGGGTTTAAATTATTGCCGGATTCTAGTTTTGATGTTACTGTTCTTGGTTGGTTTTGGTTTGAAATATTTGATAGCTTATAGTTTATTCATTTCAGTTGCACAATTTCAACGTAACTATTTCTAATTTCGAATACTAAAATGTAAATTATTAATTACCATATTTCCTATAATACTTCATGGCCGTGTACTATTTAAACTCTGACCTCACAGACCCGTGTACTATTAAAGGCCCCTGTACTATTACAGTCCTATGAACGGTCATATAATAATGTGTTGAATAGACCCCTGTACCACTCAAATTCCTACCCCTCAGACCCGTGTACTATTACAGGCCGGTGTACAAAATAGTACAAATACAGGTCCGTGTACTATTACAGGAAATACGGTACGTATTTACATTTTACATTCACTTATTACAAACTAAAATTTAATTAAGTTAAAAATCTGGATTAGGTCTTTCGTGCGTTAAAATAATGTAAAGAAAAAAATAGTAAAATGTATTGATAAAAATGTGTTTGCCGATAGTTTTATTTTACGTTAGTCGTTAGTTATGTACCACGACAAGAAGGTGCTTGCATGCAATAATAATAAGAATGAATATGAGACCAATCCTTATAGTAACGTTTGAAGTAACGATAATATATTATGTATTATTATGGGAATCAAAACTGGTGCAGGGTTTTTAGACTTTAGGCCACTTGCCAGCAAGTGAATTTGTGTTGTCATAGACATACCCTAAATTCAAAATAAACAACCGGACATGACCACGAACACGATCCTTAAAATAGTACTTGGATTATTATGGGAATCAAAACTGGTGCAGGGTTTTTAGTCGAATGAAATATAATTATTATTAAACAGATTACAAGACTGCAATAATAATAGTGTTATTTGAATTTTAATATGAATAAAAAAATTTCATGTTCATCACACATTTTGAAAAATGAGAAAATTAAATTATTGTGATAGGTTATATGTGAGGGTGTGATGATGTACGTACGCTGCAGTGCCTTGTCGTTAATATTAATCTTCACGTCAATTGTTACTCTTAGTAATGAAAAATGCAGTGACGTTCATAATCGTGTTAAGAATATTTAAATAGAATGTGTTGTGTAAAGCGAGATGTTGCAATGCAAATAAGCTTTATAAACTCTGATACGTTATCGTTAACTGTTGCATATTCCTATTTACTATTTACCTATTCAATAATATAGGTATGCGTGCTTCTTCTTTAATCCTATGTTTAAGCTCAATTGATATGTACAAATTGCAAATCCGAAGGTTTTTTGTAGTCAAGAAATACTGTTATTTAGCTCGTATCGCAATCAATAATAAATCACAGTTCACTGTGATACTTGTTAAATTAAGATATATGTAAAATAATTCGTAATTCAATAAAGGAATATTTATGGGAAAATGAATTGCCTAAATTAGTACAGATTTTTCATAGTATTACATTTGGCATATTCCTGCCCTGCAAACGGCAGGAGGAATATTATAATTTTGGTATTTATGTAGGACATTACAACTGTCAACTGACTCACAACCGACGGTGAATTTTCTACTGCTTTGATCGTCATAATCATTATAATTGGAGCATTTGGAGCTTTAAAAGTTCGTTAAATGATTATTTCATTATATTAGGAGGTGAATTCTCTGTATTATATAAGCATAGGTAACTAATGAACTGGATGGTCAGTTTGCCGTCTGATCAATGAAGAGTCAATGAGACAGCTAGTATACCTAAGTACATATTCATATACATATCTATAAAAAAACATTTTCGTGTGTATCATGAGTGGAACTTTCTAAAAATTGAACAAACCATATATGAGTAGGGCGAATCCACCGAATGGTATCGATTTTATGGCAAACAGTAAATTATGTAAATATCAGTGTAGGTCCTATACACAGACAGTCTTCCAAAAAGCTCAAGTCGTAGTTGCTAGTTACACTGAAATGCATTTTTTGTATTGGCATAAATATTTAAGCTGATACTGCAAGTTTATTTTCATTTTTCATAGTCTAAATGTCTAAAAATATGGCCTAAATTATTTAGGTATATGTATGTGGTATTTTGGAAATGTGTCCACACCATACTCATTCGACTTCGGGAATATTCGGGATCACAAACCTCAAGTATACCAACAGGGAATTCCATAATATTTGTGAATATAATCCGCGCTTGTGATATTTACATTTTCCATATTATCACTTTAAAGAAAAAGTAGCTGAAGAGAGAGAGAGAGAGAGAGAGAGAAGACTATTAATAAAGTAACGGTAATATAATTATAGTAAAAAAAAAGTATATTTGTAATTTAATTGTGACAAAATTCCATGAAGTTATTCAACTTCAAAAGTAAGTTCAAATTCGTTGATTTTATTCTATTGCCACATAAAAAATACAAAACATTAATTAATAATTATTTATTAAAATTAACGTTAATGAAGCTAACAAACCTTATGAAACCCGCACCCAAAATCCCGTGGCGGGCGAGCCTAGGAGGCTGGGGGAGCTGAGACAGCAATAGCGATAGCTAGGATTCATGTTGCGTATAGAATCGTCCGTAAATGATGTCATCGAAATATTCCAATTGATAGGACACTATAACCCTCCCTGTCATCAGCTTTTTATAACCATATTGCGTAGCTATCTTCGACACGGACGTCATGAGTATCCAGGCAGACCAATTGACGGTACCCCTGACGTCATTTATGGGTGGCTTCTATACAAAAAAGGAGCGGTTGTTGCTCTCTATCTACTTTAATGTTTAAGGAAGACTTTTTTTAATGGTATGTATGTATATAGGCAAAAGCCAAAGCCTTTTAATGGTACTTTAAGGAAAAAGTGTTGAAATTCATTAAAATCAACTTTTCAGCATTCCGTTGGCGGAATAGTATGAAAATATTGAGCGAGTGCTGACTACTGCTGACTGTGCTGAATGGTGCGAATTCCATTATTTCCATTTTCAAATTCGTACTACAAACTGCGAAGAGCAAAAACCAACATCAAGCCGCAGCCGGTAGCCGGTCCGTCCGCTAGCCGGTTAAATATTACAAAATTTCGAAATTTTTAAACTGTGCTACATAAAACGTTCTGCTGTTGACCCGGTTGACCGTGGTACATTCTGTGTATCGTATTTCGTAATCCTCAATCATTATTAGTTATTATTCTTTTGTGGCTCAAACCTAAATACGTATTTCATATTTGATACCCCTCCATTCACAAGTCATAACGTCATAAGTCAAGTCATACGTTCAACGTTGTACTTACGTTCGACGTTGGTACTTTGGTAGGCGGTAGGTACCTACATATAAAAGTGTATTATCTAATTATCTCTGCACACCAGTTTTCAGTGTCAATAAATGTCACCTCCCTACCATGCGACGCAGTTCTAGTGATTTCTAATTCCAAATTCGTGATTTTCGATTGATAATCGGTTTTGAAAAGGTTGTAAGGCATAAGGTAGTGCATACTTTCAATTTATATTTTAACTAGCTTTATATATATTTATTTTCATTCTTGTCAAAAATAGTGGTGGCATTCAACATTACGTGCTACTGACAACTGAATACCGTTGGCTGTATATATAATAATATTAATAATATTGGTTTTCCGGGTAGAATCCTGAAGGATTTGAGATAATATGTACCCTGCACCGGTGTTATTTTTTTCACTGACGGATAAACCTACTTCCTGATTGCAGGTAGTATAGCAGTATGAGTGGCGGACACCTGGCAAATGTTGTGCGAGGGAGGGGGGAAGACAGAGAGCAGCAGATCTTTGCCGAATGATGAACCTTCCCCTGTGCGTCTGAATGAACGAGGTGATGATAGTAACAGGCCAGATCATAATAGATTGGATTTTAAATCGGATGAAGATGATGATGACAAGCAATCAGGCGCTAAGAGGAAACTATCCAAGGGGAAGCATCGGAGCGTTCAAGGAGATGAAAAAAAGCAGTGCACATCCCCTGTACCAGTGAACAATTCTCCAGAAATTGAGATAGACGGTGATGCTGATAGTGATTCGGAAAATATTTCTGTAATGAAAGATACTTCTGCCACTTCCCTTCTATCCTTCACTTCTAATCAAGGTGGAAAGGTTGGTGGTAGAAAAGGTTTTAGAAAACCCGAAGAGTCTAGTGGATCATCTCTAGAAAATGATTGCAGCTTAAAACTGAAACCTTTTTTTGAAATGAAACCTATTCATGTTCTCAAGAGATCTCGAGATAGTTTTGTTCAACTCAGATCATGTAATGAAGTTGCTGCTAAGAGTGCGAAGCAGGCTAAGCTTGAGAAATGTCGAGAATGCCGATCGAATCCAAGCACGGGCTCAAAAAAGCAAAGTCTTCCTCTTTGTCGGTTCTATGGCTTTAGAAAACTGCGATACTCGAAGAATGGCGTTGTTGCTCCTGCTGGATTTTGCGATCCCATCACTGATGTCAGTTTGGTAATTGAAAAATAAAATACTATTAGAAAATGTGTAGTTATTTTGGAAACATTTTTAAATTTTTTATGTCTTTAATAATAATTATTCTTTAATGGAACATTATTTGTAATGATGATCATGGAGAGTTCCACTAAAGAAGGATTGTGTTTTGCCAGAATTAAGATTTTTTCTTTAATAAAATTCATTTCATTAATAAAGTGATTCTTTCATGAGTAAGTGTATGACGAAGCTTAATTTTGAATTTACAGGAAGACAAAAGTTTGTGGCTTCCTTCCAAAAATAATCTTCCTAAATGTTTGGAACTGGAGATGTGTAAAACTCTTATATCTGAACTGGGAGATCAATTCTGTGACTTGGCACATCACGACAGAGATGCTATTGAAATGAATAAAAATGATGCCACAAAAACTAATCCCGCTTGGAAGCGTGTCATTCCCGGTATACGTGACATGTGTGACGTCTGTAACACGACTTTATTCAACTTTCACTGGTCTTGTGGCAAGTGTGGCTTTGTTGTCTGTATTGATTGCTATCAGAGCCGTCTTTCAAATCTTAAGGTTTGTAATCTTCTCATTATTCTGTAAGCTTCTTCATATTCCAAAGTAAACATATTTCTCAAGTGCTATCAATCGAATTACTTATGTTAAGCAAAAAGGCTATAGGTCGACTCATTTGTGTTTCATTTAGTTATATTTAATACTATTTCATTTTTAATTCAATACTGAACTGATACTTTATTTTTATTTCATTCAGATTTCATTCAGATCAAAATTGAGTGTGAGGTTACTAATTTGATAATTCAGTATAAGTACCTATATAGTATTAAGTATAGTATATAGCATAATGGTATAAATTAGAGCTGATTTCCAAATAAATGTTCAGTTAATACCAAATTTTGTATCTAATTTAAATTTACAGCCTATTGATGAACGCTTCAGTAAGAGCAATGAAGAGCGGGACAAGAATCAGTGGTTATTTTGCTCAAATCGTCAGTCACACGACTTGGACAAAGTTGTATTGACTCAGACTATTCCAGGCGACTCCCTCAATGAGTTGACAAAGCTATTGCATCAGATGAGAAGTGATTGGAACCTTCCACAGCACTGTGATTGCCCTGAAGCACACCAGTGGAGTGTAGTTAAAAAACCTGAGCAAGCCAAATCGGAAGTTAAAGGAATACTCAAGGTATTACATCAATTACAATGAAAAATAATTTATTAGTCGTGTCTTTTAATGTTTTTCGTTTTCTTACGTCTAATATATAATATATAGCTTCTTAGTGGTACTTGAATAGTTTCGATTTTTAATGCTGAAAATTGAAGTTCATAAACCCGAAAATTTGAATTTTTTATCACTCCGTCTTTCCCCGTGCTAAGCGTGAATTTTAATATTATAAGAGAAGAATCCGAAAATAATCCGGATTTTTCAAAGGCAAAGTCAGGAAACTGCAGGGAATTTGAAAATTCAAAATCTGGAATTAAGTAATTGTAATTTATAACATTATAATTATAAGAAATAATAAACAAACATAAACATTTTTTACTTTGAAGAGCCCAGAAGCTGAAGATAGTAGCTCTGATGATTCAGATACTGAAGAGGATTCAACATTGAAAGGATTCTTGAATCGTTTTACTTGCAACAAAGATGACAATGCTAAAAACAACAAAGTCGCAGCCTCCAGCATTCCAGCAGCAGGGGAAACGGTGTCTTTTGCGGGCACCGAAGAAGTAATGGGAAAAGATGATGGCATAGGTGGGACAGAAAGGAATAATGTGTTGCAACATTTTATGCGGAAGACTGGATCGTCGAATTATCACAGGCAGCTACTTCCTATACGTGTATGGACGTTGTCAGAAAGTCAAAGTATCTACCCTACACTTCCTCATTCTTGGTTATGTGCTGGAAGACTGTTGAAGTTGAACAATCCAACTCATCCTGAAAATGTGAAGCTATTTCAAGAGATGTGGAAGCGTGGGCAACCAGTGCTTGTCGCGAAGGTGGATACGAGACTCAATAAGTCCATTTGGACTCCTGAATCCTTCTCAAAAGATTTCTCCGAGCGCAAGAGTGACCTGGTGAATTGTATGTCCGGGAAAGTCTTGTATAACCAGTCGATTAAGAAATTCTGGGATGGGTTTGACAATGTCCACCAAAGACTTCAAGACAGTGAGGGAAACCCTATGCTACTCAAACTGAAGGATTGGCCTCCGGGGGAAGATTTTGCTAAAGTACTTCCAGAGAGATTTAAGGATCTGATGGCAGCTCTTCCACTCACCGACTATACGGACAGGGATGGACGGTTGAATCTTGCTGCGAGGCTTCCTAGCGACTTTGTGAAGCCGGATCTCGGCCCCAAGATGTATATTGCTTATGGGTCTGGGCTACATTTGGAGAAAGGGACAACTAATCTACATCTGGATATATCTGATGCAGTCAATGTAATGGTCCATGTTGGAGTACCAAAAGATGTTGACAACACGGATCATTTGGAAGGTAGGTTCTGTCTACTTAATACGTTTAGTATTGTCACTTTCCACCAGATTGAAGCATTAAAAAGTGGCAAATATTTTCTTGTCCTGATGATCTTAATACCACGTCATTTCATTGTTGTTATTTTATTTCGTAGCTGTTCGAGAGGCCATTAGGGATTCGGATTGTGACACGTTAACCATCCAGAAAGTCATTGGGAAACTTGAACAAGCAGGAGCATTGTGGCATATTTACAATTCACGAGACGCTAACAAAATACGCGATCTGCTAAACAAGGTAATAATGCATCAACTTCAAATTTTCGAATAAGAGTGCATTTAATGTCTTTTGATCCTGTTGTTTCCCTTATGTATCTTTACGGAATTCTTTCTTACTACTTACACCATGTTTTAAAGAGAGTCTGTTTTGAAATGTATTAAAACTATTTTTGTATTGTAGGTGGCTGTTGAGAGAGGTGATCCCTTGGTGCCCAACCATGATCCTATTCATGACCAACATTGGTATTTGGATCGACCACTTCGTAAGAGGCTCATGGAAGAGTATGATGTGAGTGGGTATCCCATAGTTCAGTGCCTTGGAGATGCCGTATTCATTCCGGCTGGGGCTCCACATCAGGTAAGTAATAATGCATTTTTTAAAATTTAAAAACATGCTTTTGAGTATTGAATATCTAAATGAATATTGATGATTTGAATGTACTCAATAAATGACCAGGTAAGGAATCTTAACAATTGCATTAAGATTGCTGAAGACTTTGTATCTCCTGAAAACGTAAGCCACTGCTTCGATTTGACTGAAGAGTTTCGAAGATTAAGTGATAATCATCAAAACCATGAAGACAAATTGCAGATTAAGAATATTATTTATCATGCAGTGAAGGATGCGATTTCAGTTTTGATGTATGGCCAAAATGATCATTCCAGTTCCAGTCAGGGTCAGGGCTCAGACGAGTCCACTAGTAAATCTGGACATAACTCAAATGGAAAGTAGCATCATTTATCGTAATAGTAATGAGTAGGGTTGACGTTTACTGATGTTGATTTATTAGGAGAAAAGTTTTAATTTAATTTTATACTTTTTTTAAATTTGTTGTAAGAATTATCGAATGAGCCTTAACATTTATGGATTTAGTAAAGGTAAGGGACTTCAGCAGCCCTACTAAAATAAAGTTAAGTATCGAGTTATATATTCCATTTTGTGGATTTGTGTCAGAAATTTTCCAGTTATAATAGGAGAACATAATATTTTGAATAATTTTATTTTTGACATTCCTTACACATTTATAGTGTTTTTTTTAATTTTAAAACTTGATACCACATAATTTTAGACCAGCCTTGTATAAGTGTGTAAGTAAATGAATTTGTTTATTGATATTTTCTATTTGGAATTGAAAGGCGGAAGCAGGCATCTTTGTAGTGTATTCCTACATAACCTACTTTTACACATGTTTAATTTGTCATTTATTACTATTATTTTTACACTGATTTTATACGTGGATTGAATTACAAGATAAAATGTTTATGTGTGAAAAATGAATTTATATTAAATTGACTAAAATTATATTTGAAGTCTAAAACTTTACTAAATTATTTTCTAACTCATAGATTTGACATTTTTAACCTTTACGTTTTTTTATAATACAATTAATTGTGAAGTTATATTATGTTGCCTTCAATTTTTCGTTTGATCATATGTTTTTTAGCTATGTAATAATTATTAATTTTTAATTACTCTTATCTACCTAGAAACACGGGAGGTATGAAATTGGAGTAGAATCATCTCATATGTGAAGAAAGCACTGATTAGGGCTACTAATGACCTTTTATTTATGACAAAGTACCCACAACCAGAAATCCCCACTTGGCTCGCTGTCATCTGAGACACAAAACGTTCTATCTACATCAGTAAAAAAACAACGGAAAAATAATATTATAACATAATATCCATACTACATGCATACCAAATCTAGCAACTTTACGTATATACATAATACGCTATAGGTATATATTGCAGTATTTAAGTCAGATTGAGATTACATAGTGCAAGCAGTCAGGCAAATTGGATAATATTGAATCAATTGCATGAGACCGCAATAAACTTGTGATTGTACATCGGTTTACTTTTTAGAGCAAAAGTACAAATGCTTATTTATATTTAATTACCTAAGTATCATCTTTTTCTAATATCTTATAGTATGGTTTTAACTAAATTTTTTATTTTTTCTATAGCTTATAAATACTTACTACAAGAAAACGTGAATGGAAGTTGGGCAAGTCCTGTGATGTCGATGAAGGCCAGCTGTGTATCCAGTGGAGTGCTTCATGTGCCTACACAAAACGCTAATTAATTCTCTTATTTTTAAATTGTGGGTAAATTTGCATGTTTGTTTTGTTTTCTTAATTATTGTTATGGTCCTTCCTGTTTCTATACCTTTTCGTTTAGATTTGCTGCAAACCATGTGGGAACAAGTACTTTTGCCAACAGGAACGTAAACGCTATGACGCTCTCAACAGGAACTACCCAGTGTGGATTATTTAAATCATGTGTAATCCCCGAATAAAGTCGGGTCACCAGATAGGCAGCGTTTGAGATGTAGGTGAGGAGAAATAATGGAGAGAACATCTCATTACAGGCCTATAAGATATATAAGTTGATGCGTACATTCAATTGGTTTTTAAATTTAAAAAACAAAGCTTTACTGCTTTACTGCATTATTCAACAACGATGTCATGTATCGAATGTAAATTTCTCACCGCAACCAACCGACCCACTTCGCGATGATCGAGTCTTACATCTTCTAGTCTGGAATAATGAAGCTCCCCAGCTGTTTCAATGAAACTAGTCAAGCGGCTGTAGTATCGACTAATAATGATGCAAATGATGGATATGAGAACATCTGTGAAAGTCCAAGCTAGATCACAGTAGATTGTGGTGACCCAATAAAATATAGCTAAGAAAAAACTGTCCCACTCAACACGGGCATCATTTAAGTACAGATTTTGCAAGTAGTTTACGTTTGTTGTATTCTTGTATCTGTAGCCTTTGAGTTTCAGTTTCATCAGCAAATATTCAGAACAAAAATAGTTTGAATATGATCAGCTACCGTTAAATTTAATTTGAATAATAACATATTATCGTCTCTGTGAAGAACCAAAATGACCCTTATCCATTTGTAGCTAAAAACATTATCCACTATCCACGAAAATATTGAAACATGTCTTGTAAATGAGAAAGGAATCGAGTTCACAACACTTCCTCCCACAGATTCTCCTCAAATTCTCCAGACAGCATCGGCCATCTGACAGAGAGTGAGGAAGATCCATGAAAGGAGATAATAAAATAAGATACAACTCGCAGCCCTTCAGCACGCAGCGTCTATGAGCCACAAAAGGAATTAAATGATGCTTCCCGAGGCGACAGGAGACTCAGCGAGGAAGGATCAGAGGCGAGCGAGCCAAGGCAGAAACAATCACGCTTGGAAGAAGAGAGGGTCTCCGTCTTCACCTCTCCCAAAATCCTTCAGAATCTTTATTTTCCAATTTTTCCATTTTCCCTTCTGGAAATTGAGAGGAAAAATAAATAGAAAGGAATCGGGGAACATGGAAACACCGAAAGGGATCAGGCGATTAGACGGCAAATGTCCTATATGGCTCTTGTTGGTGTCATCAGAATCCTAAAATAAAAAGAAGAAAAAATCGTAGTAATAACTTTTACATTTTCATGTTCTTATTCCTGGTGTTCTCGGTGTTCGCCATTCCTCTCTACGAATTTATCCTCAGTTTGTTATAAATTAATTATCGAGGTCAATTGGACCAAATTATATATATTATAAAACAAAAATTGTAAATTGTGAATTACCTGTAATCAACTTGGACCTGGAATCGGATAATATTAGGTGCCACACCCGTGGCATCCGTAAGCGTATCATTTATAAATCATTATATTGTAAATCATTTGGATGAAACCTAAAAAGAAACTAAAAAAAACATAAAGTAATCATCATATATTCAGTTGTGGCCCTCGACCTTAAGTCGTTTGGGAAATATTACATTTGAAATTGAACTTATCTTTTCCTTTCTGATTTGAATCATTAATATAAACTTACATTCCTAAACTTACCTTCTCATCTCCGTTCGTTGAGTGTTCTCATTTCTCAATTGGCAAGTCTAGTGTTGATTCTCATATTTTCCATAACCGAATCTAGAAATAAGAGATTAAACATAAAATAATTAATTACTGCATAAATAATTGGAAATCTCACTTAGTTGTCAGCCGTAGTTCTTCGAACTCGCTGTACGTAATTTAGGGACTTTGGTTCATACATAAAAGTTAGAAAAAATAAAAGTAAAGAACATCAAAATTGAGGGGAGACAGGTAGAGGCGAACCCGGAGCTCAAGCTGACTTTTGCGGGTTTGTCCTCCACGTTGTAGTGGACGGTGGAGCAGATACACGGACCGTATCTCTTTGCAACATGGCTTTGCCATCGTCCGCCCAACCTCCCCTACTGACATAATTAGCAAATTAAATTTAACTAAAATAAAAACTAAAAACTTAATTAAAATAAAATGTAAAATTATAAATTTACCTGATTGGCATCCAAAATTCAGGGTCGTTGGTCGGCCTGGACTGGTGGTAATTGTTGTACCGTTTTACATACGGTACATTATACCGTTTAGTCACTTGACCGTACGACATACAAGTGAGTCCACGATACACACATGTGGATCGTCTGGTCAAGTGCCTGCTATATAAGCAAGCTGAAAGATAGCAGAGCAGCTCAGTAGTGGATCGTACATACGAACGAGAAGAACGAGCCTTCTCCCAAGCCTCGGCTTGGAGAGGGACTAGTTCCCCTCTTCATTATCTCACTGACTCACAGTTGACAAGTTTAAAAGAATAAACTAACAAACATTCCACTGTACACTAAAAATACGGTTCTCGGAGTGTCATATTTATTTTCATCTTGCATCGTAGTCCAGCATCTCTTCGGAGGGTATTATCCTTCCTCTACGCATCTTACAGTCCTCCGTTTCCCTAATAGAAGAGACACAGAAAAACCAGTCTGACTGGAGTGTGTGAGTAGGGAACGTCATCCTCGAGAAAAGATAAGAAGTCAGTCCAGAGTCCCATCATTATCACACTCCCTCTCATTCTCTATCTCTCTCCGACACACTCACACAACTCCGTCCTGGTCTCATCTCCAGCACCATCCCCTGCAAAGCGACTCCGTGTGGCGACTCTACCAAGAGAGTTCCACACACTCCTTCTCGTCTCCATCTAATCCTCACTTAACTCGTACCGAGTATTGCTAGGGTCCAGAATTGGACCAGAGACGAAGATCCAGACCCACTGTCCTACAACGCACATCGCATCTCCACTTCACCTCTCCAGCTTCATCTTTACTACACGACTTCGTGTGGGAACACTACTAAGAGAGTTCCACACACTATGTCCAGTTCGCATCTGGGTCCCACTCCATCTGCACCGGTTATCGTCATGGTCCGGGATAGGAACATAGTGAGAAGATCCATACCCATCATCTGGACAACTGTTGCGATTCGCCCCGTTCCACTCCACACTATACTCAGCCCAACAATCACACTGAGCTCTTGGTCCACAAGTTATTGTGGGTTCGTCGCGAGCTGCCTCGCTCCCATCTCCTATACTCCCTCTCCGTTGGGATATACCCGCAGCGGATCTGGAGACTTAGGGCCACTCGAGATCCGGACACGGAACGAGGTACCTCTGGCGAAAACCGCAGTAACATAATGGTGCGGTGTGTGTCTGTCGCATGCCTTCCTCTATTTCCCAGACACACTCGACCGCACCTCTCCGTCCTTTCTGGGCTGGATGTGGTTGCTGGGCATGGAGTCAGCACCACATCCCCAACGATCCTCCTGCAGAATGAATAAATAAAAATTAACCTAAATAAAAATAAACGCTTACCTTATTCATCAAAATTCAGGACAAGTCGTTGCTGCTGTTCTGGAGGACCGGGGACAAAGAGCGATTGCCGTCTGGAATGCTCGGCAACACAAGCGCTCTGCCATGTCCCTTGTACGTCCCGTCCAGTGGCGTTGGAGCTGAGGGCAACCGGAAAATGGCTTCTATTTTCCAGGCCTCCGACCTTCACGCAGACTTGTCCTTCTGAAATTAGAAGCAAAATTAGTAAGTCTTCTCTCTTCACCTCCATTCATCATTGGCAATAAAATAAAACAACTTGTCTAAATTTCCCGGACAGACCGAATTTCCTCGGTGGGACCTGGAGCCATTCGACCGTGTACATGCTCCGTTTGCCGTGTACGGTCGATGTGGCTCCGTAATCCCTCAGGAAGTCGGGAGCTCGTGGTGGCGAAGCAAGGAAAATGGATGATATTTCCAAAGCCTTGACCTCAGCCACCGAGCTACTTGTCCTTAAAATTCGAACACGCTAAAATAAACTCTAAATCCTAGCTAAAATAAATTATGCATTCAAATTAAAATAAAGAAAATTAGCATCCTTACCGCCTATAGCTATTCTGGAGATTCTTGGCTGGAGCTTCAGCTGAGCCTCCCTTCCCCTTTCATGGGTCTCCGGCCCCCTCCGGAGTGGTGGAACACCCCCGTAATTAACTTAAAATCTACCATCTGACATCTTCCATCTTTTACACCCTCATAATAATATTGTTAATAAATCATAAAAATAAAAATAATCTCTCATCTTTTCGGTAAAATTTTAGAGATGCAAATGTGAGGAGGTAAGGTAAACTCAAGCATGGCCTCCCACCCCCTCATTATTGGGGAGGAGAATACCATACCTGTTTTATAAACATTTAAATAGAATATTTTGTACTTTTCAAAAACATGAAAATAGAACATTTTGCACTTTTCAATAACATGTGTATCGAACGTTATCCACTTTTCAAAACTATGTAAATAGAAGATTTTACACTTTTCAAAAACTCTTAATTAACATTTTACGGATGTTTTTCATTTCGTTTTTATTACATAGCTCATTTTGATTCTAGTTTTAATTGAATATGGGTCATTTTGGTTCTTACAGACGATATGTAATAAATCTTATTAACTGCGACTGTACTATGAATAAACGATCAACACCTCCACAACTCCACACTTAATCATACGAAACTTTTTCTTGTTTCACTTACCTACACAGCTAAAAAAAAGACATTATATTGTGAGTTGCCAGAGATAATTTCCTGCAACAAGTAAACCACATGCTTTTACAATGCTCATTTTTTCATTTTTTATTTTGCTGGTTACGTTTACTACTACGTATTTATTGGAAATTATTTCGACATTTTGAAAAATCTCCAGTAATTTCGGGAGCTTGTTCACTGTCCAAGACATGAAGAGACCGTTAAGGAAGCAATGGTTGTAGTAGATTAAATCATCCAATGCATCCACAATACCGTTTTCAACGGAAATGCTATCTTGGTCTCGGTCTCGGTCTCTGGCCCGATAATCCCTAATAGCAGTAATGAAGACGTACATGGCATTAACAAGAAGGCTACCGTGAATGAGGTGGGCCATCCCTGCATTTAGCCAATGCATACTAAATTTAAATTTATTGCTGTTAGATTTTCCTGGATTAAATGGAAGTAGCTGGGACCGTGACTGGGACCGGTCTAGCAGAGTTGGTTTAATAATTTGAATGTGTCTTTTGCGTACAGGGCAGATTCCAAAAATTCTAACAATTTTGAAATAATTCCATAAAGAACGGAAAAACTCGGAATTTGCTATGTCTATAGTAGGGCTAGCAGAAACAGTGGTAATATCGGTATCGGTATCGGTATCGGTAGGAACCACCTTTCCGATTCTCGCACATAGCAAATCCATAATAAAAATCCTGGAAATGGAAAATTCCAAAGCAAATCACAATAATTACGGTTGTGGCCAATTTATTGTAAATCATTAATAATTATTAGAATATTTCTTCTCTAAAACTATTTTTAATTCCTCTGTCGTCGCTGCGCTATCAACGCCAACAATGAATGCACTGTCTGTATCAATCTGTAAATAAAATGTAGCTTTTTTAATTATTCCCGCACAAAGGATGCTATACTATTGCTAAATGATATAATTTAGGGATTTTTAATTTCGCAGATTGGTAGCTATTCATTATTTATTGAGTTGAGATGCCACCACTTCTGAGTTGACAATTACTAACATTAAATAAGCATGTCAAGTGGACACACAGTTCTCCACGCCACACCGACATACATAGACGTTTTGAAATTGTTTTTGTGTTTTGTCTTGTCCACTTATCTAGGCAAATTCTTAAGTAGGTACTTATAATATAGTACACACATATTTCGACAGGTGTTTCTTTTAGTTTCTTTCGATTTTTTTTGTAAATGGAATAATTGACAATTCATAAGTTGTATTCGTTGTTAATGGCAATAAATGAAAGCATTAGGTTTGTGTTTCATCAGACGTTCTTGTAGGTTCGCTGATTAAAACCATTTAGACCAGATGACGTGTAGTCATATTATCGCCAGTATTAAATAGTGCTTAAGGTGGTTTTCCATACAGACAGTTGGACAGGGCAAAGTGAGCATAGACTCATTCTCGGTACACAACATTTTTACATTATCTTTGTCAGATTTTCCTTCTTAATTGTTATCCATATTTATTAATTCAATTTATCTCCACACAAGCTCTTCCGTTATGGAAATGGCTGTCTCAGCAACACCGTACCGTGACAGGTCATGCCCTGATAAAAAATCAATCAAATCAAGATTGAATCTAAATACCTATACATTCACTGCATAATATGAGTGTTACTAATTAAGTGGATAATTTAAAGAATTTGTACGTAGATATGCCAAAAATGTTTATAGTTTAAAATGCCTCAAAAATGTTGTTGTCAGTGGCAGCGGCACGATGATATGTTTGTGCTGAAATCGTTCGAGTTTTATTTGAATCCCACACTACAAAATCCGCGTCGGATTCTACAGCTACAACGCCCTTCAGAAAAAACTGTTTGCAACTTCAAACATCCCTATGGAAGTAAATAAATAGGGATTAATAAGAATGTAACACATAGTATCCTGCCAACTACTGCCAAGGGATTTTCTGCACTGTTGTGATTTAACAGTGTGAGCAGTTGAGCAGATTCATCATCATAACAAAAATATACACAAATGCAGTAATCATATTAATGACAAGTTTCGCCGAATCGTTACTCCTTATATGACATTACAAACGACTTATTATTCTCGCGTGTGTGTTTAATAATTGAATACAGTATTTACAGTTTTATAGTCTCATTTTCCTTCTTTTTTATTAGAACAAGAAAATTACATATTATGAGTGATTAAAAACATTGCAATCTAACTATTAAACAAATTTAATAATTCGTTAGTAATAACTCAATTTATTTGTAGAGTTTTTTAAATTTATTGTTTAATAATATGAATTTACTGTTTGTTATAACCTATACAGTTTGTGGATCTTACAAATTTGATTTAGATTTATTTAGAAAATTCATTTTGTTTGTGTTATTATCAATTTTTCCATGTTCCTTTAAGGTAGCCGTCAAAATTTCTAAGCCTTTTCAGCCATGCTCACCAGTGATGGGCGCCCTGCCCTATTCTCAATAGTGATAGGGGTAAAATAGGGCCGCTATTGCTTTTTTGGAACTATTTTGAATAGTGATAGTGATATCGCTAGGGCAAATTTTCCTAAACGAAAATAGGGGTAAAGTAGGGGTAGTTCTTCAAAATGGAAATTGTTGGACAGGGCAGGGGTCAAAATACCCCTATCCTATGCTTTAACATTGGAGGCGTGGCTAGGGTAGGGGTAAATAGGGCCGCTATCGTCCTTTTGGAACTATTTTGGATAGTGATAGCGATAGTTATAGTGCAGCATGAGCACCAGCTAGTGATAGGGCTCTGATAGCGGTAACTTCAATGCTCGCGTGGTATAGGGCAGGGTAGGGCAGCGGTAATTTAAATGCCCATCACTGATGCTCACCATTTCCCCATCCAGCCCATTACGTGGAACAGGGGTCAACTCAGCTTCTTGCTTCTGTTAATAAAGCATCATAAAATATTCAAAATTTTAAACAATATTATATTGAATAGTTTTTGTAGTTTTTATTCTCAGGCCATATTCTAATAATAATATATTATACAGACAAATTAGTGGTTTCGAATTTTACCGGATTACAGAAATTTATAAGTGAAACAAAAACGTACCCTGTCTTTCACTGCAATGCCATCGTAAACAAAGGGACAAAATTGTTGTTTTGAAATATAGCGCCCCGAGCCCTTTTCCACCTTCACTACACCTTCCTCCACACAAACTTTTCCGTTGGAAATGACTGTCTCAGCAACACCGTGACAGGTCATACCCTGTAAAATATTGGGAATTAATGAATTAAAATCAATATTCAAATTCTAAATTCACTGGGTTAATATGATTGTTACTAACAATAAGGAAATGATTTCACTTGTATCAGTTGTATCTCGTCAATTTCAAAAAGCCTTGTCTAAAAAATCAGGCTACTTTTACTTCTGAAAATAGTCCAAATCCAAAGCCACTTGGCAGAATTTTTTGCTTTGTTAGATCACAGTGAACCGCCAAAGTTTAAAAAGAAAATCAAATTTTATAGAATTTTACCACCTTGTAACTTCTATAGTTCTCACCGGATTTTGACGAAATTTGAATTTTTCCAATTCTTTTTTTGAAATCCTAAAATTTAATTTAAAAACAAGTTTTTCTTCTAGTTCTTTAAAAAAATTTTGAATTTTAAAAAAAATATAAAAGAGCTAATCAAAATTACAATGAAAAATAGAATTGAATTACTTTGAATTTGCTCCATTTAAAAGTAGCCTGATTTTTATAGATATACATAGAGGCTTTGGTAAATTAGCGAATTACATGCGACACCATTTCCTTGTAAGTTGGTAATTCAAATAATTTGTAGACATGCCTAAGCATATTTTCGTTTAAACTACCTCAAAAATATTGTTGTCAGTGGCATGGTGATGCGTTTGTGCGGAAATCGTTCGAATTTTCTTTGGATCCCACACTACAATATCCGCGTCGGATCCTACAGCTATAACGCCCTTCAGAAAAAAAGTTTATAATTTTCAGCATTGTAAATGCTTAGGTGTAACATATAGGCAATAGGTATTACAAAAGCGACACAAATACTTGCAACATGTACTGCCTTAAAAATACACGAATGGAATGTACGTTTACTGATTTGATCGGTAAGTAGCATAATTACACATAGTATTATTTTTCCCTTATTAAAACTTATCAACTGTTTTTCCCAGTTTAAAAAAGAATGTAAATACTAAAAAAAACTATTTAAATGTACATTTTCAAAAAAATTTGCTACTGAATCCCTATAATTACCTTTTGAGGATACATATTAAATATTTTGGCAGCAGCAGTGCTTGTGACAGCCACAAACCGAGAAGGATCCAATTTCCCTGTTTCGACACCCTTCTCCCAAATAACGGACATTCGGTCCTCTACTCCATTCACACCGTTTGGAATCTTGTTAAAGTCCTCTCCGCCAAGCTTCTTCTGCTCATGCGTGAAAGTGCAATTGTCCGTCCCGGTCAATTGAAGGTCGTCCCTGGGTTACAAATATAGTGTCAGATACGGTTAAAACAGCATACATGGAAGTCATTAAAACGTATATAAATTATATTCGTAGTCTTAATAAATTCAGTAGCAGTAGTACTTCGCTAATAAATCCATTAAATATCCTGGTGTGGTTGGATCCGGACGAAGGGGCGGACTCATAATATGCGCAGCCGCATGTCTCCAACACTGTTTCCAATAGTTCGTACCATCCGTTCCGAGAGATGCTGCGATTGGTTCTCCGAAAACGACGACTCCCTCATTCCGTTTCTCAGCTATGACCTTTCCCGCGCTCTTGCTCATCACGTGAACGACGTAGAGGGGACAGTTGACTCATAGCCTTTCAATATTAGTAGTCATAACTCTGGCAATATGCAGTGTGTGTCCAGTATTGAAATATCCCTCAGATGCCACAGCCCTTTGCTTGGATCAACCACGCTGAGCCTATCAGTTGCATTTAAACGGGGCAGATGAAGTTTGAAGATTCATTGATTAATTATGGCACTAATGGTTTAATTGATTGTCTCAAATGAGGTTAAACAGTTAAGCAGATATATTGTCTTCAATTTGGGATTTTTTTCAATATAATTAAGAGCTCCTGGAGTCTGTGTGAAGACAAAATAAAAATTCAGATTTCCATACTTTTGCCAAAGCATCGAAGAAACTTATTCTATGACTTTCTGTCAATGGATCAGCATATAACCAATTCAAAGTTCTTGGCGGGAATACTGCCTGCTGTAGTTTGGTGTTTGGTTGGGTCATTTCCCGCCAAGTACTTTGAATTGGTTATATGCTGATCCATTGACAGAAAGTCATAGAATAAGTTTTTCGATGCTTTGGTCAAAGCTAGAAAATCTTAATTTTTGTTTTGTCTTCACACAGACTCCAAGAGCTCATAATTATACTGAAATAAATTCCAAATTGAAGACAATATATCTGCTCACCTGTTTAACCTCATTTGAGACATTCAATTGCACCATTAGTGCCGTAATTAATTGATGAATCTTCAAACTACATCTGCCTCGTTTGAATGCAATGGTTAGGCTGGGCCTGTATGATCCAAGGAACACCAGCGCCACCGCAATTTCATTTCAATACTGGACACACTTATGTGTACGGGAAACATACGAAGCTAGATAACTAGAGTCTCTAATAGCTATGGTTGACTTGACTTGCGAGGACGCATGCTCTGTGCGTTGCTTCTGCCTCCACCTCCTCAGGTCTTGATAGTTCGTGGCCTTCTGGGCCCGTTACGCCCGCCGCCAAGACTTTCTTGCAATTCTGTATAAATAAACAGCCTAATATTTATATCTTTATCGCTCCTGAAAAAACATTGTGACGTAATTCTAGTACATAAGCGGAAGCATTATAACTTAAATGGGTATGAATTGAAGCGCGACAATTTAACGCATTTTAACTGCTGGAGACAATACCTCTGCAATAACATCACCATTCACCGCATGGACTTGAACTATCGCGCCCAAAGTCTTTGCGTGCTCCAGAACTTCCAGCAGGTGATTGTCCCGGAGCATGAAGGAGTCCTTGTAGGCCATGAAGACTTTGAATGAATTCACACCATGATCTCGGACTAAAACCGTCATATCGTTCTTCACCTATTTAGAATACAAAACCTACTTGTAGACCATAATAACTCACTGAAAAGGTCTAAGAGTTACGCAACTTTATCTATCACCTCTTCTGACCACCACGTGATAGCTACGTGGAATGTAAAATCTCAGCAGACTTTTTCACCTGCCCATGAGCGCCACTTGTGATACGCCTCCAATGGGGACTCCCCTTTGTTGGGGATGCCAAAATCCACTGCAAAAAAATATAGTCAATAAATAAAAGTTACAGTTTCATGTTCAACAGTCATGATTTAATTTAAATTAAAAATATTGTGAGATGTAATTGAAACCTAAGTCCATTACTGATCATCGTAGTTCCACCGGCGAGAGCAGCACGGGTTCCAATATAGAAATCATCAACACTGGTCATGCCCATAAATGGAAGTTGGAGATGAGTATGCGTGTCAATTCCTCCTAAGTACATGCAATGTTAATTCAGGTAAAATATGTAATACTTGAAAGTAATCAAAATCTGAAATTGTACGTACATTAATTTTGAATAATTAAAAATATTTATTACAAACCTGGCATGACATACTTCCCGACAGCACTAATAGTTTTAGTACCTTCTGGAACGGTAAGATTACTTCCAATGTCTCTAATAATACAGACCGACACATGTGTAAGCTTCAACAGTACTACATCGATGTGGTTTTAAGATGCCATTATTTCGAAAACTTTAATAAATTATTCAAATAAATTCCTATAATGTACATCCGTACCTAATAATTCCATTTTCAATATAGACGTCTCCATCAGTCACGCTGTCCGCTTTCACGATTCTCCCTCCATGGATCAGAAGGGCATTTTGAAAGATAGACTCTGGCATTGTACTTGAATTTTTTTTCTACAGTACTTTATTATTTAATATTGCCAGTAGCATTCAATAATGTTGACTGAATTTGTTTGTAGTTTGTCAGAATTTACAGTAAATTGTGTTTTCAGAATCCCGATCAGTGCTACAGGACAGCCACAAACTACAATAATTAGTCAGTACTTAAAATTGTAAGTCAAGTCGATTGTCTTAAATTGATTATTTTCAGTATCAAAATGCATTGCTACTTAAGCCTCAAGTTCTAAATACAAACACATGAGCTGGATGATTAGGAATGAGGAGTAATTTTGTACGTACTTCGTTACTTGGTCGTTTGAGCTTTAATTCATTATTTAAATTGACAGAAGCAGAAAATAAACATAATCTGCTCCGTTCCTTGTGAAGCTCTACGTACGCATTCCTTTACCTACCAGGAATTAGAAATATCCCAAGTAATTTTCTCTCCACTCTGCACATGCAAAATTATCTAGATTGCGTGTCTCAGATTTTATGTAAATTTTCCTCCTATGTTCTGTTCACTGCCACGAAATTGTATCTCATACTGGTATAGACCTTGCTAAAGGGGTTTATTAGGGCGACTACTAAATTTTAAATTTTAATTAATATTTTATGGGCATAATGTTTGGTGCAGGGAATAGACACCTTTGGCTGTGAGCACATTCCGTAAGGAACTATTTTTTTTTTTAAAGTGTAGTCACTAAATGGATTAACGTAAACCGATTCGATTCAAATTCTTAAACAAAAATAAAATACTTTCGAATTTTTAATACTTTAGACAAATCCAAAATATTTAAAATTTTCAACAACCAATTCAAAACCTTTTAGCTAACTGTTCAAAGAGCATAATATATTTTAAATTTTATAAAACATCTGACCAAAATTGTAGCAGAAAATATATTTTGGAAAATTAAATAATTCAATTTTAATGAACTTTTGGTGGTTGGTAGCTGTTAAAGTGAACAAACCGCACAAACGTCACACAAATTACTACAGTACCTTTTTAATAAGCTTACAGTTAGCCTTCTAAAAGTTTTGATTTCCCGAAGAAGCTTATTGTCAAGATTTTTTTGTCTGTTACCCAGATAAATAAATGAGCGGGTAATTTGGAATAGAATAAATTTTGCAAACCTGAGAGCGAATTTTAAATCCTACAAAAATGAGAATTGGAATCACAGAATCACAACTTTACAACCACGAAGCACAAGAAAATCAAAGAGACTCTGTAGCAAAAATTCTGCAATTAACTGTTAAGCGTATTTAGTATCCTCACAGCATCGAAGTGAAACAAGTAAAAGGCGTGAGAATGAACTACCTGCGTGTGTGACACACTGACAGATTAATTATTAGTTAAATATAAAAAGAAAGAAGAAGGATCAAGACGACAGACACCGATCACAATTCAACTTAATTTCCCCCATTGTGAAAATGTATGTACCTTCATAATATAAACATCATCGCAATTACATATGCATCATTATTCACCATTACGTTTACAATAATTAAATCAGCAGCTGTTGTGAAAGCTAATTATTGTAAGCTTGAAATGACGCAAAGCACACACCTGGTTTTAATGAACATTTGAAGATGATTGGTTAACATCGGATTTAAAATTTAAATGATAATCCTAATTAATAATTTCAATATTATTAATCACTATTAAACAGGGCCGGACGAAGGAATTACTTTTAGGCAGCAATTTGTTTCCATACAAAACCCACCGTTTTGATTTTATTAATGATTTTCTTTGGTAAACCAAAATGTTCCATTTACGTTTTTTAAAAAAAGTTTTAAATTTTCTTTTCACCTGATTCTGAAAAGTGCAAAATATTGTATAAACATGTTTTTTAAAAAGTGTTACATGTTGTATTTGCATGTTTTTTAAATGTACGAAAAAATTTTATTTGCATGTTTTTGAAAAGTCAAAATATTCTATTTACATGTTTTTCAAAAATTCAGGCAGCAGATGAGGCTACCTGCGCTGGCCGCATTATCCGGCCCTGCTATTTAAAACTACACAATTAAATTTCTTTTTCGTTTTTAATGAAGCCATTAATTTTAGGTTTACTCAGCCAGCGTTCGTAGGTTGCTTTAAATTTGAATTTTGCTTATAAGCTTAAAACCAACAAGAATAATAAGATGTAACTGTTCGGGTTTTTTATACCGAATTTTACAATTTAATTGTCTACTTTTCCTTCTTTTTATTCGAATTGAAAGTTATACACAAATTATCAATAAATAATAAATTTTTATTTTACTGTATAACTATAAATAAACAACAATACAAAAAATAATTCTTTTGCAGATGTTTAAATTACATAAAACCAACATAATAATATAAATTACCAGTATAATATATAATACATAATTCCGTTTCTTACATCCTTAAGTTATGAGTCCACTAATTTTTTTCAAATTTCAAATTTATGTACATTTAAAAGTGGATTTCATTGTACATTAAATAATTACTAATTGTAGTCATTGTTGCTATAAGAAGGGAGCTATCAAACCAAATCAAAATGCGTTACAAGATGATTGAGCTTCAGCTTAAGCTTGAGCCATGCTCACCATCTCCCCATCCAGTCCATCACGTAGAACGGGTTTTAACTCCGCATCCCGCTTCTGTTAAAAATGGGCATGAATAAAAATTATTTAACAATTAATTATTTTGTCTTTCTGTGTATTATTAAATATTAACTGCTACAAGAACGTACCTTGTCCTTCTCTGCAATGGGATCATAAACAAAGGAACAAAATGGCTGCTTTGGAATGTAGCGACCAGAACCCTTTTCCACCTGCACCACACCTTCCTCAACAAAAACTCTTCCGTTGGAAATGACTGTCTCTGCAACACCGTGGCAGGTCATACCCTGTAAAAAAATGAAAATATTACATACAATCAATTCAAAATTGAATTTAAATTCATTAAACTTGGTTGTTATTAAATAAAAAGGTCGTCGGTTAAGAAACGTGATATCGTCTGTGAGGAACTAAAATGACCCATATCCAATTTAAGCTACTATAATATGTATATCAAAATAAGCTATGTCCTATGTCATAATAACAAAATGAGAAACATTGTTAACATTTTAATTAGGAGTTTTTAAAAAGAGTAAAATGTTCTATTTACATGTTTTTGAAAAGGTGCAAAAATGTCTAATTACATTATTACATGTTTTCAAAAATGTGCAAAAATGTCTATATAATTACATTATTACATGTTTTCAAAAATGTGCAAAAATTTCTAATTACATGTTTTCGAACAGGTGCAAAAATGTCTAATTACCTACATGTTTTTGAAAAGGTGTAAAATGTTTGAATACCATGTGTTTGAATATTGTAAAATGTTGTATTTACATATTTTTGAAAAGTGCAAAATGTTCTATTTAAATGCTAATATTTTTGTAGATAGTTGATATTGTTTTTAGCAAAAACTGGTTTCTGGCCATTTGGGTTCTTCACAGACTTTATATATTAATATGTACTATTAAAATTACGAAATCCCAGTCTAATGTTAATAACACGTGTACTATTACACTCCCGTATATTATTATTATTATAGAAAATAATTTACCTCAAAAATGTTGTTGTCAGTGGCATGATGATGTGTTTTTGCGGAAATTGTTCGAGTTTTCTTTGGATCCCACACTACAATGTCCGCATCAGATCCTACAGCTATAACGCCCTTCAGAAAAAAAGTTATGATTTTTCATATCACTATGTCTGCAGGTCAATAATTAGTCATTAATTAAAATTAACTAACAAACTAACAGCTTGAAGCTTGGAATCAAAAATTCGAAAACTGAATGTACTTCGCGTTTTTGAGCGTATATATGTGGTGTATTTCACGGTTACGAATTACGAAAATTAATCGACAGTTTTTCCCAGTTTCAAAACGAATGTAAATACTAAAGTGACTATTTAAATGCACATCTTTAAAATAATTTTCTACAATCTAAATTACCTTTTGAGGATATATGTTAAATATTTTGGCAGCAGCAGTGCTTGTCACAGCCACAAACCGAGAAGGATCCAATTTCCCCGTTTCGACCCCCTTCTCCCAAATAACGGACATCCGGTCCTCTACCCCATTTACACCGTTTGGAATCTTGCTGAAGTCCGCTCCGCCAAGTTTCTTCTGCTCGTGCGTGAACGTGCAATTGTCCGTCCCCGTCAATTGAAGGTCGTCCCTGGAGTAGAAATACAGTGTCAGATACGGTTAAAACAAGAGACATGGAAGTCCTTAAAGTGAATAAAAATTATATCAGTAGTCTTAATGAATTCAGTAGGAGCAATACGTCGCTAATAAGTCCATTAAATATCCGGGCGTAGTTGGATCTGGACGAAGGGGCGGGCTCATAATATGCGCAGCCGCATGTCGCCAACACCGATTCCAATAGTTTGTCCCATCCGTTCCGAGAGAAGCTGCAATCGGTTCCCCGAAAACGACGACCCCTTCATTACGTTTCTCAGCTATGACCTTCCCCGCGCTCTTGCTCATCACGTGAACGACGTAGAGTGGACAGTTAACTTGACTTGCGAGGACGCATGCTCTGTGTGTCGCTTCCGCCTCCACCTCTTCAGGTCTTGACAGTTCGTGGCCTTCTGGACCTGTTACACCCGCAGCCAAGACTTTTTTGCAGTTCTGTATAATTAATTGAAAAACGCAATTAATTAAATAGTTGTTGAGGAAGGAACGCATTTTGGCGTAAGTAAAGTTCATAAGCTCGGGCATTATGATCTCCTGTCATCAGCTTTACGATTCCATAAATGGCTATCTTTAACATGGCATGTCAACTGCACCATACTACACCAATCGAGACTGCCACTGCCATCACTTATGGGCGATCCCTTTAATCCCTTATATTTATCTATGTATTCATTCAGTGGTTATTTTTACCTCAGCAATAACATCACCATTCTCCGCATGGACTTGAACTATCGCGCCCAAAGTCTTTGCGTGCTCCAGCACTTCCAACAATTCATTGTCCCGGAGCATAAATGAGTCCTTGTAGGCCATGAAGACTTTGAATGAATTCACTCCATGATCTCGGACTAAAACCGCCATGTCGTTCTTCACCTATTTAACAAACAAGAAACAAGTTGTAAACATTAAAAATTTAATAAAGTGTTTACAAGTTTTACAGTGTCACGTACTGGCTAGGGCACAGAGATATAATCTGCAACTAGAATTCAATAGAATGAACCTTACTAAGGCGAACCGCTATAAAGAGGTCTTACTGTATTTTGGATACAACAACAAAAATAATTTAATGTGATGTGATGTAATTAACATTTATGACATTAAATTAAAACTTATCAATCACCTCTTCTGACCACCAAGTGATAGCTACGTGGAATGCAAAATCACAGCAAACTTTAACATCCGCCCATGAGCGCCACTTGTGATACGCCTCCAGTGGGGACTCCCCTTTGTTGGGGATGACAAAATCCACTACAAACAAAATGTTCACAAATAAGAGTTCCAGTTTCATTTTTAACAGTCATTTTAATTTAAATTGAAAATATTATGAGATGTTATTAAACCAAAGTGCTTTCATTACTTATCATTGTAGTTCCACCGGCGAGAGCAGCACGGGTTCCAATATAGAAATCATCAACGCTGGTCATGCCCATAAATGGAAGTTGAAGATGAGTATGCGTGTCAATTCCTCCTGAGTACATTCAACGTTATTTCAGGTAAAATATGTAACACTTGAAAGTAATCAAAATCTGAAATTTTACATACATTTATTTTGAATAATTAAAAAAAATATTACACACCTGGCATGACATATTTCCCGGCAGCACTAATAGTTTTTGTACCTTCTGGGACTGTGAGATTACTCCCGATTGCCCTGTTAAACACAGACAAACGTGCAGGTTTAAATAATGTTGACATTAATATCAATTTTTTGTAGCAGTATTTAAAAAAATTAGCTGCGTATTTTAGCAACAATATTTTTAGACCAATAATAAACATAGTTTATTAATTAATTAATTGGCTTATTAACCAAATATTATTCAATTCATTAGTTTTCTGAAGCGTCAACAATTTAATTCATGAATTTCTATAAAATTTATACAGATTTTACAACAACGTGCTTCTGTACGACAGTGCAGGAAAAATTATGTTTTTAATATATGTTACATTAATTTGTAAGCGAATTCAAAAAAAAATGTGTATAATGTAATCCTTACTTAATAATTCCGTTTTCAACATAAACGTCTCCATGAGAAATGCTGTCCGCGTTTACAATTTTTCCTCCCTGGATGAGAAGGGCACTTTTAATACTAGAACCTGACATTGTATGTATTGAAATTTTTATATGTTTTGTACAATACTTTATTATGGGATTGCTACTATTCAAAAATATGTTGAATGAACTGGGTTGTAGATTGTAGTGTAACAAATTACAAAAATCGGTAGGCTCTCCCCGTCTGTCGTCTACAACACACAACCTTGCACTAAAATGATGCGTAGAAGTTACAATACAAGAATCCAGAATTCAGACCCTGGAGCAATCAAATATAATTCAAACTTGCAGCAGTATAGTAATTAAAATAAGTTTATTATTTTAACTTAAGCCTATTTAACAATATCAATCTCAATGCTATGTACTATAAACATAAACTTTAAGTCTTAAAGATTCTATTTAACCAGGATGGTCGGAGCAGTAATTTTTTAGTTAGGTACTTCTAAAGTCAACGCATAATATTATATACTATAGCATATCGAGCTTGAGACACAGTGATGGGTTCGAATTCGACTGTAGACTGTAGAGACAGAGACAGCTTCGTAGATGTCTCATATAATATGATATATGTACAACCAAAAACAAATTCTAAGACTATGGAAAATTTGGAAAATAATCTGCTGTATAGGGCCTCGTTGTTTCAGATCCTTATACGTATCTATACATACAAGATAATAACTATATACAAGGTTAAGCAGATAACAAAAAAAAATTGTAGAAATCACTGTTAGAAGATGTGAACGCATAGCTTTATCATGAATTAGCAATAAAAAAAATTGTTTTCCTCTCAGTGCATTTAATTATAAGAATCTTGCTGCCAAGTTTATGTAAATTTTTAGTGTGCCAAAGACTCCAATGCTACACGTAATTATTGTGATTGACTACTATGTATACTATGTACGGAAAAGGTATAGGTACATGAGTATAGGAATAATTATAGGTGTAGGTATAGAGATTTATTTTTATTATATAGCTAGATTGCAAATATTGAAAAGTTATAGAATTACATTTCATTTTATAAATACGTAATAATAATTAATTTGAAATGAAATCAACTTTTAAACATTCAAAATTTATTGAAAATCCCACAAAAATTGAAATCTCCAAAATTACTTTTACAAAGTATAATACAAGTATAAAAGACGCATATCGTCGGTGAAGAGTCATTTTGCTGTAAATCCAGTCCGCATCTAAAATCAATCTGTCGCGAGTCCATCGGATTCTTCAAATTACTGTGTCGTAAGTCCATTCAATTGGCCGCACCAGCAGTTATTAATAACTCAATATATAGACTTGCGACAGAATGATTCTAGCTGTAGGCTAGATTTACGCAAGAAAGACTCTTCACCGACGATATAGCAAAACTTTTGATTGGTACATCAGTAGAATAAAGTCCTTAATAAAGCCTTGATGAAATGAAATGAAAAATGAGCGTGTGGAACAGTGCCCGACAAGCTTCTTATAAAAAAAGAGATAAATAGTTGTGCATAAATACATATAAAGAAAGGTTTTAGAATTCAACTGTAATTATTTCCCCCTATGTAAACTTCTTTGGTATCTATAGAATTAAACGCATGAAGATGACGAGGCGATCGAGGGAAAAGAATCTTTGTATGACCATACCATGACCATGACTAGATACGTAGACAGAGACAGATACATAGAGACCCCAGAATGATGTACATTTTGGATTCACTTTTAGCAACAGGTTTCAATAGTGTAAATGTAGGTGTCAGTTTTGGCGTATCAGTAGCGGTGTAATAATATAGGAAAAAACAATTAAAGCATGTACTGGCACTGGTAATATTGCACTGTTTCTAGAGACTAGAATTTTCCTATGCCTTCTTCACCCCTCAACCTTCAACTCTCTATAGAATATCTATTTAATATGTACATTATTTTAGTTTATCAGGATGAGAGTATATCTTTACATAATGCATATGCATCCCGAACATTGATTTGAATAAGGTAAATCATCATACGAATACAGAATATGAAGGAGTCTACATAGAAACATGCTTTTACTGCTGAGTTTTGATGCCCTCTTATACGCACACAAAGCTACAAAATACATAACTGAATCTCTTATTTTACAAATACTTGTAATTTTTCAGTGTGAAAATTATCAGCTGAAATTTTTTTTAAAAAGTTGAAAAGGCGATACCGTACATGAATGAATAAATGAATATTTTAAAAAACTTCTTTAATTTCAGTTAGTTTAAAAAATTGTAACTCACAGGAAAGAAATATTAAAATTAATAAATATTAAACAATAATAACATTATAGTAAACTGACATGTAAAAACTTATTGTATCTAAAAATACATTTTGGACAGAATTATATTAATTCATTATCAATTTTGTTCGTATTTTACCATATATGTATGCACATATAATAATGCATTTTATGCTTATTGGAATTCAAGTATAAACAAGGTTCTATTGCAAATTATTTTTAGATTTTTAGAAACCGTTGAAAAAAGACCCTTAGCCTTGAAATAAATACAAAATCGGTTCAAAGCAGTGACTTGTAGTGTACGGCCAACAGACGGACGGACAACGGACATGACCATTTTATCAGTATATGCTTAAGCTCAGCATCTAAAAACTAAAAAGTAGACATACGCGTGTTTAAAACAGTAACAGAAGACACATTAGAATTCAACTTAATTTCCCTCTATGTATGTACCTACATCTTCTTCGTAGTCATTGCAATTGGATTGAACTGACGAAGATGTGGATGCGATCAAAAGACACGGAATGTTTTACGAGCAGACCAGGCAGAGACGAGCAGAGACAGACAAACCCCAATGATTGTAACTTTAGATTCGCATTCTGTCCGCAGACTAACAGATTTTTATAGAATAATAATCTTACATGTTAGTGGTAGTAACAGCACAATAATAATATAAAAAAAGCAGAATAAAAATCAGCATGCGCTGTTTTTTAACAACTGCGATAGGATTATGCTATGCCTTCGACTCTTAACCTTCAACTCTAACGATACTATTTCTATGTAGTTGTATAGTATATTCTGGTTCTGGTTCATGACAGTAGGAAGAGGTAATTATTGCAACAGACCTCGCAGATCTGTTAACTTACTGAATAAAATTATAGTTATTCTTTTGTTAGTGCTTAAAATATTTAAATTAGCATTTATCCGTATTTGATTTATTAATTTCTTGTATTTGTATTTTACAGTTATGCTTATAATGATTAAACAAATATAACATAGAGTTACATAGAAAAATTATTTAATTTTTGATTAATTGTTTTTTGTGTTCTTATAGGGCTGCAGGTACTAAAATTTTTAAGCCTTTTACTTTTGCTTCATGGTACCTTCTGGGACGGTGAGATTACTCCCAATTTCTCTGTTAAAACATACGGAATATGGGCGTGGGAACTTAATCTTTTATATAGCATATACTGAGATTTGAAATAATTTATTGCCGCCTTATTTTTAAAAATTGAGCTGACAATGAGTAATCAACTTAATTTTTAAAATACTACATATTACATTCTCACCTAATAATTCCATTTTCAATATACACGTCTCCATCAGCTATGGTGTCTGCATTTACAATTTTTCCCCCCTGGATTAGAAGGGCGCTTTTAGTTTTAGACTCTGACATTGCACTTGAAATTTTCTCGAATGTATTATTCTATATTGTCGCCAGTTGTGTTTGAAAATGTTGTAGATGAGCTTGTTAATAGCCTGTTGACTGTAGCGTGATAAACTTTAGCTTCTCGTCGTCTTACACCTACTGCAACTGACCACAATCTGTCACTAAACTAAAGTGATACGTATAAGTTACACACTATTATATATAAGCAATCAAAATCCTGTTCAGCAGAGCAAAGGACAACAACAAACTTATTAGTCGATTCGTCAGCATAACTAATTTTATTTAAGTCAATATAAATCTCAATGCAATATGAATCCTAAGTTTTACATAATTACATCAGCTGATGAGGAAGAAGTTGTAATTACTTACGTATTTGGTGGCATGCAATAGAAACGCTGAAAAAATATTTATAATTCGAATATAAATATAGTTGCAAGTTGCAACAGGCTACTAACAGACCGCATTGCATAATAATGCATATTTTATGCATATTGCGTGCAATGTGTGTATTTTGTCTTCAAAGTTTGTATATTCAATAAATAATAATTATGATATTTGCTCTTTTGCTCTTTTGCTCTTTAAATCATCTGTTGACAAAAAATTAACAAAAAAATGTCATAAAAAATTAAATGGCATTAGAGTTCACCACTAATTCTAGTTCAAGCTACATTGATAGCAACTATTAGTGCAATACCGTCATGGGTCATATGAATGAACCAGGAAAAATAATATATGGAAATTAATCTGTGTATTAAGCCCGTGGAGCTGTTTGTAACGTGGGCTGTTGGTATTTACTGCATAATATCCTGTAATGTGCGGGTCTGTAATAGTAAGCAGGTCAGTCAGAGAGGACCCGAGAATTTCAGGGCCGGATAATGCGGCCAGCGCATAGGCAGCCCCTGCTGCGCTGCTTGAATTTTCGAAAATCATGTATGTAAATGGAACATTTTGAATTTTCGAAGAATAAAGAATATTAAATTATAGAATATAGATATTAAGAAGAATATTAATAAAAAGAATATTTTGAATAAAAACATGCAAAATAAATTCTTTTGCAAATTTCAAAAATATGCAATTAAATCATTTAACACTTTTCTCAAAACATGTAAGTAAATAGAACATTTGGAAATTTTTAGACTTAAGTAAATAGAACAATTTGCACTTTTCTAAAACATGTAAATACAACATTTTGCATTACCAAAGAAAACCAATCAAATGTAAATGCTGGTTTTTATATGGAAACAAATTGCTATGCCTAAAAGCAATTCCTTCGTCCGGCCCTGCCAAATTTAAATAGTACGCGGGGAGCACTATTGCAAGGTATACGGTACCTATATGTACATATCTATATGAGGATGAGCTCACACCCGTGGCCATAGTTTAGATTAGAATAAGCTGCTGACAAGGAATATATGCATGCAGTTGGTAGACAGTGGTATTTGAATGTGTCGGCAATAATTGCGCAACCAATAATTGAGCTAATAGCAGATTTAAAAAAAAATCTGTTGATATCATTCTTTAAAGGTATTCAACCTTTAACAGGAATTCATGCAAATAATTTGTTTGTCTACGTAATGTATTTAATTACTTTTGGCTTGAATGTCAATTTTAAGTTTTTCCTTCTCTGTCCACTACTGCCACTAAAATGCTACACTGGCAGCAGAAAAACAAACCGTGCATAGAACTCACTGGAATGACTACAGAGTAGCTGTGTCTCCAGTCCCTATATACTAATGCCAGAAGATACTATTTTTATAGACGTTTTTAAATTTCCGAGAAACTGTCAAAGGTTGCTATTTGTTAGCAAAATAAAGCAACAAATATGAAATTAATTTAGTTAATTTTTTAATGTACACTGGTACTTGTACTGGTGTTCCGGCACTGTCATGTTCCGCTTTGCTTGTGTATCATTATCATAAACTGTATTTTGCTGCTTTCAGAAATATGACAATAAAATAATACAAACTATTAATTTACTTTAATATAAGATAAACTGTTTTGTCTTAAAATTTAATTGATGATTAATTTAAATTTAATTCTTTTTTAAATTCATTTTGGTTTATTTCGTTAAAGCAGCGTAATTATTTTACTAACTATGATGGGAGTCGGACAGGACTCAGGACATGAAGAGGTGAAAGCAAATGGGAGAAAATAAATCCATACGAAATGCCGTCTCAAGCGAGGGTTGGAATTTTGAGCAATTAATGCAGACTTAACCATATTCAAAAAAATCATTTAAACGTCACTTTCAGTTTATGACCTATTTTACAATACATGAATTAAGATTTTCATAAATTTTGAAATAATTTTAATCGTATTCCTCTCTACCTCTTTATATTCTTATTACTACTGGCAAAAATAAAAACGAAATAAATAATTTCTGAATTAAATCCAGAAATATTAAAATAAATATTTCTCATTATATATAATATATAATGGAAATTGCGAAACTAAGTTTTTCCTTCATTAACTAAAAGCATTAAAAAAGCTTTATAAATAAGCCGAGAATGTGTGAAAAATATTTAAAAGCTTTTTCTTAGAGTGCTTCTTTATTTTAGAAACTGGTCATCCGTAATGGTTATGTGCAACTGTGTTAGCTATAATAAGGACAAAAATACTGAAAATAGTTTCTACAAAGAATTCTTATTCAATCTAAATTCGAAGAGTATGTAATATCTACTACTGTACATACAGCTTAAACTATTCCTTAAGGCATATATACAGTGTGTTTCAATGAAATAGACTCAGACGTTTTTGGGAGGTAACTTCCCCCCACGCACGAATAATTCAACGAAATAACTATTTGTTGTTGACAACTAACTAGGTGCTATGCTTAAACTTTGGTTGACCCCCAGGGGTCAAAAGATTACTTCACAATTAAATAAAAACCAAAAAATGGGTGTTTCAATGAAATATACTCAAAGCACGGTTTCCCCCATTCAAACACGTCTAACTTTTGAACCAGCAAATGAAAAAATGTCAATTTCCGTTAGCTTATTCACAGATGTATTACCTATAACTGAAAACACTCACTTTGATCACAGAGTTACAATAGCACCACTGACTGGGGAGAGAACTCGTCCTCATCGCGTCACTTACTTTTACCGTTGTTTCTTATGGGGCGGTCCTGACTTGTTTCAGTTATTAGTCTCTCACATTTGTAAACAAGCACGGATTAAAATGAATAAACATGAGACAAAATGCCAACTAAATTTCCTACAAAATGACATATCACACATGATTAAGATCACACTGGGTCACAAGGCACCCACATAATGAACTTTAATCGCAGTATTCCGCAAGGCGCCCCGCTTCTGCTCCTTTAGCAAACCCACTCCGGCAACTGCGTTCAAAGTTGAGTCTATTTCATTGAAACACACTGTATGTCTTAGAAACTTTAAGTGGAAATACATAGTTATAAACATATATAGTCAGTTTGATAAATATTTCAACCAGCTTTTACCCTTAGGAAATATTAGAACATTGGAACAGTAAAAGCTTGCGAGTATTTTAATTGTATAAAAGCGATAAATACAATTAAAGCCATGAAACCCCCTTTATAAAAAAGTTAATAATGTATGCAAAATAGTTAAAAGCTTGGTTTTAATATTGTTTTAGAAAAATAATAAAAGCACAGCAAGGAAATAAAGTGCGCACTCCAAACTATTACTGACAATTGACGAGCTATTTTTAGTTGAAATTTGTTGAACTGATGACCAGTAAGTAATCCAAAGTACAAAGTCTTGCAAAGAATCATTACATATGAAAAAATACATTTATATACAATTACGTATATATAAATAAGATACGTCTAAAATTGAATTTTGGATCGATTCAAAAATAAATTTCGTAATGATAATCGTCATTGTAATAATTGAATAACCTTACACAGTGTTTAATTCCTCATAGAGGTTTAAAGGTCTCCCGTCTTTGTCTTATTCACTGGCACTACTTGCTTTCTTAAGTCGATACAGAACTCCAAGTATTTTAATTACACTTGTCTCTTTATCTTCTTTGCAATTAATTTATCTTCGGAGAAAAATGCCATCCAAAAGTTCAAACAGAAGCTACATGTCCCCAATAATACCGTATTTTGCAAGGATTATCAAATCTGGGTTTCTCCATTCCCACCCCTACACATGGAATAAAAGGAAGCAGCGGCCGGAACGGAAATGACGAAATCCCGGCGACGAATAATCCTGTGGAAACTGAATGTTCTTGTCGGATTTATTTACTGGATTTTTCTCATTGTTCGATGCACCCAGATAAGCCTCATGGACGCAGACCTACATGCAGAAAATGGGATCACAGCTATAACACAAATTCAAATGTATTTTGGCCTTGCATTGTTCTCTTTCGTCGATATATGTACGGTACCCATATTTCTAAATGAAGCTGAGCTCACACCCGTATTTTAAATTAGAATATAAGGAATACAAGGAAAGTATGTAGTTGGTAGATATCAGTTATCAGTATTTGAATATGTCAGCAAGAAATGCTAAACCATTGAGCCAATATTAGATCTAACAAGAAAAATCAATTGATATTATTTAATATTAGTTTTTAAAGGATTTGAACCTTTATCAGGAATTTATCAAGTAATTTGTTTGTCCTCATGTATTTAATTAATTTTAGTTTGACATGTAAAAGTCAATTATAATTTCCCCCCTATCTTTCCACTGAGCCTAGAATGCCACTGACAGTGGCGGATCCGAAAAACAAACAGTGCAAAACTCACTCAAATTGCTACAGTATCTGTTCTTAGTCTTATGTCTACTAATGGTCTGATTTTATTGATGTTTCAAAATTCCTGAAGAACGGTTGCTATTTGTTAGCAAAATAAAGCAACAAATAAGAAATTAATTTGGACTAATTTTTTTACATGCGAGTATTCAAAATCCTACAAATGACATTAGGTAAAGTAATTAAATGACAACTACAAAGCACAACAACAAAAGTTAAGAGACACTGAAGCAACAGTTTTGAGATCAAATTTTTATAACCATTAAAATTTGCAGTGATCAATGACAATAAGGTTCTGTTAAAGGAAATAGATAAATAATTGTGCTGATAAAGAAACATTACAAAATAGACTCATTCTCGGCCTTTGCCTTTGCGCATCTGTTTTTAGGTCCTACGATCGTTGGAGTTGAGACGATCGAGTATCAATGACATTTTTGTATGACCAGTGGCAGAGGCAGAGACAGATTAAACCCAATTATTTGGAATTTTGAATACACTTAAATGCAGGTTGTCAGTCTTCATAATAAGACTGACAACGCTAAAGTAACAGCATAGTTATATGGAAAAGCGGAATAAAAATAAAAGTATGTACTGGTACTGCATACTAGTGTTATTGGTTATTGGTTATGGTACTCAACTGCGATTATTATGCAATGCCTCATCTCACATCTCAATCCCGCTCTACATCTAGAATCTAGAAATTATTCTAGTTTATCAGACGGAGAAGGGAAATAGGCCACATGCTTCACAAGTGTGTATGCTATATAAAATAAAATTTTTATTCAGCATTAACGTGTAATTTGTGATGTTTACACGTTGAAATATTTATTTGTTAAGCTATGCATTTTGTATATTTTAATTATTGACAGTTTACCGTCTTCCACTATAAAACAGAATGGAATACTGACACTGACCCTGTTCATCTGTTACTCAATTCTGAAAATATGTAGCATATAATATACAAAATGGCGTTGAAATGAAACATTGAAACATTTATAACATCAACATGCACATCATCGGCGAGAGCAATAAATACAGCAACCGCATAATTAATAATTCATGCATAGACATTTACACAATTTTATAAGATTTTTAAAATACATACTGAACAAACAAAAAATCAGATATGTGAAACATTATTTTGAAGTTCTTGAAACGGTATTGTTTAATAATTAGTGTAAATAACCAGTTTTAACTACCTTTTTTATTGTTACGGCCTTTATTGTATATGCCAAATAAAAAAAGAAGATTGTTTCATATTTCCTGTTCACACGAAATTATTATTAGCAAATAGCAAATGTGAATACTGCGAACTTTGAAGTAATGAACAAAGTTGTTGTCAATTAGATTAGAGTGCTTCAATGCCGATATCTAGGTTTAAGTGTTAAGATAACTGGGTTGTATATAAAGATAATTTTATTCAAAAGAACAAACTTAACACTGTCCTCCAATGAGGGTAGCCTAATAGACTCAGTATACGTTACAACAATTTGTTATCTAAGAACAGATAGAAAATAGAGTAATGAATAAAATATATATGTAGTGTAGCCAATTATGCATTGGGAATTGTAGAAAATAAATGATGCTGGCAAATCTGTACTGATTTCTTCAGAACTGTCGTTGAAAAAAAAAAAAAAAATAAATTCATGCCGTAAGTGTTAAACTTAAAAATTTAAAATTATGAGGGTGTTACAACCAATAACTGTAGTTGCAATCAATAATATTTTACCACTTGATAACTAATTGAGAGATTCAATTTAGAAATAGATAACGTAGATCTGTTGTAGTCGATAGTGAAATTAGGATCTCATAGTGGATGAAGAAGTGGATTGCTGTGATTAAGAAACAGATCTTAAAGCGCTTACTATTTAAAATTAATTAAATATTTTCTGATATTTGGTTTCCATTGAGTTAGAGACTAATTACTAGTTTGACATATTGCGTATTTTTATATTTTCAACTTTTACCCGGGTACATCGGGTACAACCAGTACGGGTTCATGTACAATTACCTACATAAACTGGTACTTTTTTGGGTACAGGTACGGGGGTTTTGTACCCTACGGGGCTTTAGTTTTAAATGTCAGTTTAAATAATTTCTTTTTTCAGATTTATTAACAAGCTCAACACCGCTCACATTTTCATGATGTGCGTAGACGTGCTAATGTGTTAGAAGAAGAGAATGAAAATAACAATGAAGGGAAACGCCACTAATGAGGGAAATACAATCAAATATATTATACAAAGTACAAATGGACAAAAATGTTTAACGTTATAATAGATTAGGCAAAAATTTAGAAACAGTTGGAATTTAAGGATAGGGTTTTTAATGTATAACAAGGAGATTAGAAAAGTATTTATGTGACATTGACAAAAACGTATACGACGGCGTATCGGAGATTTTGAGAATTTGGAAAGTTTATAATGGAGAGAATAGGGAAGCATTTCTATCATGAGAGAAGAGAAAGTACCATATGTATTGCTAAAAATGATTGACAGTAAAGTGTAGTGAATCATACGTATGTACATGATTGAGGAAAAAGACTTCAAAAGAACAGAGCTGAATATTAAACCGTACATATTTCCCTGAGAAGGTTATTATTTTTGTGATTGGTATCGGATAAAAACGCGAAGTTATGTCAGTTTTAATTGACACTAAAATGCCACCTGAACTTACTGTCACGTGCCTCTTTGCTTGTGTATTATTATAATAAAAGTTCTAAAAATCTATTGATCAATCGCAAACTTTTAATTTACCATAATATGAGAAAAAATGTTTGTCTTGAAATTTTAATTGTAATTTAATTTAGTTTTTGAAAATTTTTATTGTAACATTCTATTACTTTTAATTACATTTGCGTAATTACTTTGACATTATTAGTCTGTGTGTCGGGAGCTGGACAGGGCATGAGGAGGTGAAAGAAAAGGAGAGAAAATGAATCCATATGAAATGCCCTTCAGCTTGAAATTTTGAGCAATCAATGAAGTCACGAGTGTAGTAAAGAAAAAGTTCAAACATCCTTTTCAGGGTATGAAATGCTTGACAAAACATAAATATTGAAGTTTCCATGAGTAAGAACTGTATAAATTGCTGTTTAAATTATGTGAATAGTATTTTTTTATCTCATTGCATTCTCACACGAAATTAAATTTTGTATTATTATTGGCAAAAATTTGAAAAATAAAATAAACAATTCGTGAATTAAATCAATAAATATTAAAATAATTATCGCCAACGTATTTCTATCGCTTGGTAAAAAATAGAAAGTAATACCACCAAAATTCATCGTAATCGTTTCTTTTTTGATCAAAAATACTATCGACCGAATTTTACCAGTAATTGCTAAATTACTTAAGATTATTTTGAGGCTACATAGAAAGGCCGTGTCCGTAAGTTTACATACTATCATCGTATATTAACCATAATACAAACTGAGCATACTACACTACTATATGTTTGATTGTTACAATAAGGTTAAAAATAAATCAAAAATATTTAAAAGCTTGAACAATTCATAACGAATATAACAAAAACTACAAAAACGAGTTTTCTCTTAATTAACTAAAATATAAAAATTAAAAGCATTCAATATAAAAAATTAAATATTGGAAAATACTTAAAAGCATCAGGTCACAATAAATTAAATAAATATAACAAAACATACAAAACTAAGTTTTCTTTTAATTATCTGAAAGCACTCAAAGTTTTATAAGTAAAAAGTAAATAGGAAATATTCAGAAGCTTAAAATGTTTTTGCTGCTTTATTTTAATCTAGTGCTATAGCTTTAAAAAAAGCACAAGATGATTTATGCCTACTCCTAGCATGTATTATAAAATTGAAACTAAAGCATGCGAGTCTCTTAATTAAATAAAAGTTCTAAATGCTACTGACACTCAAACCCCCTTTATCCTAACCCAAAAATGTATAAAAAATATTTAAAAGCTTTGACTTAATTTTTGTTTTAGTTAATCATAATTTAATGTAAAAGCTTTACGCAACAAAATAAAAGCTGATTCATATGTATAAAGAAAATTTCGCCCTGCCACTACCTTTGCTGGTATATTTTAGTTTTAGCTAGTTCTCCAACACCAACAGGTGATCCAGGATAGTAATAAATTGGTAAGTAGACTTACATAGAAAAACAATTTAACTCTGCAAATAATCCAGACGTAATATTTTAGATTGTGAAAATTTATATTAGACTGTTCTGTAGTAAAGTTGTGAAACAGCACAACAAAACTTAAGTTAAAAGCACAGCTAGAAAATATGAAGTACTTTAAATAATTATTTCTATAACGAGCTTTTTAAAGTTTAAATTCGTTAAACTGACGACCAGTAAAAGCCTTCAAACGTAATTTAGAAAATCCTTTTAAAATCGGTACAATTATTTATTTACGTATATTTAATTTTAGATTCGCTAAAGACTAAGTTATGAAATTATTTAAGAAAAATCCATTAAAGCATGTATAGCTATAAAGCAAACACGTCATTGTAATAATTATTAAATAAGTTTAAACAATGTTTAAAGCGCCATAAAGTTTTGAAGCTCTTCCGTCTCCGTCCTCCGTCATATTCATATTCCATTCCACTTGCATTCTTGAGTCGATACAGAACTCCAAGAATTGTAGTTTCACTTGTCGCTTTTTTTCTTCTTGGAAATAAATTTATCTCTAGAACAAAATGTCATTCAAAAGCTCAAACAGAAGTTACATGTCCCCAATAATACCCTATTTTGCAAGGATTATCAAATCTGGAAGGTTTCTCCATTCCCACCCTTACACATGGAATGAAAGGAGGCAGCGGCCGGAAATGACAAAATCTCGGCCGCACATTATCCTGTGGAAACTGAATGTTCTTGTCGGATTTATTTACTGGGTATTTTTCATCGTTCGATGTACTCAAATCACCTTCATGGACGCAGACCTACAAGCCAAAAATGACATCACAGCTATAACACAAATTCAAATGTATTTTGGCCTTGCATTGTTCTCTTTCGTTCCACTTGGTCACATGAACATTGCACTTCGACAGGAGGAAATTCCGTCGTATATTTCCATATTCCTGGACTTCGTTGATAAGTTTGAAAGTATACAATGTTTTTAAATATGATTATGGTAACACAAATTTTTAAAAAAATACTTGTTTAATTTACAATGTTATCTTAATTAATTTTTCGTTTACTTCGCGTTTTGTAGAGACTTACTTGAAGAAAAATAATGGAAAAACTCCGTTGACAATGATCATCTGTCATCTGCTTGCTGCTCTAATTTATTTTGGATGTTTCATAAACTCTGCCATGCTTCCTGCATTGAACATCCTGAAGCCTCAGTCACATGAATTTGTTTCATCAATTTTTTGGTCATCCGAAAATGGGAGGGAAATTCAAAATGTTGCTGTAACAATGGTTTCTGTGTTGGTCCTCGTTTACATATTTGGCGTAGCTTGCGTTAGTATTCAGCTGGTAACTGTTACGATTATTGTGGTTTCTTGTACTTGCGTTGGCCTCATTAAAGAACTTAGGTAAGCATCGGCTTTTGAATTCATGTCACTATAATTTGCGCTACATTGACTATAAAATTTAAAACCATCTAATGTTGAATTTTATTATTATTTTAAATTCTACATTTTGAATGCCTTAAGTGGTGAGACTTGCAGCTCCATTTCAAAATTTGAATTAAGGCAGCCTCAAAATTTTGTGGTGACGTACCGGGCTTTCATGCTCCTTTTAAAGGGTTTTAACGGAACACTTGGACTATTCATCGGTTTTGGAAAAGTGCTCATGATAACTGTGTCAGTGTTTTGCACATTTACTGCCATTAAACTTAATGGAGTAATCGCACTTGCACTGGGACTGACTGGCTTGAACTGCAATGTCATTTTAGTCATTGGGTTCACGTTTATTGCTGGTTTTTATGAAAAGTCTACCAATATTTTGGAATATGCTAAACGAACCCGTGGTAAGCATTGTGGGAAGTACACTAATACTAAGGAGGCAGTACGGTATAAGAAACAATTGGATTCATTAACTAGTTTGAAAGTAGTTGTGTTTGGATTTTATTTTGTAGATTTGTTATATGTTTTGAAATTGGTTCAGTTTACGTTTGAGACGACAACTAACGTTCTTCTTACTTATCAGTAGGATAGTTTTTAGTTTTGGTGAAACATAAAATGCAAATGTTTGTCACTATTAATTATTCGGGCATATGTAACGTAAATATAATAATTGCTACCTTGACGACCTTGTCAATTCTGACATCGAGGTTTATAATGTAATGAAAATTACAAGGATATCTTTAATTATGTACAACTTTACCTTAATTTTTAGAGATGCGTTGGAATATGTAGGAATATTTTCATTAACACTACATTTATTCTATGCTTGTAGGTTTGTATGTGTGACAATAAAAATTTTTTAGCAACCGTGTACAAATATTTAAGGTTAGGAGTCCTCCGTGATAGCGGGGAAATAACTACCAGTGAAAGTCGACGATGACATTGCATTTCCTTTTAACAAGGATGTAACATCAAAAATCGTGACACGCTTCAATGTAAACTGAAATAGCTAGTAAATCCGGAAATTCTAACACATTTTAAAATTGAAACGCGAAACAAAAAGTATTCTATTCACGAAGGAACATGAAATTCAAAAAAGTCAACAAGTATCAACAGACGCAGGAACACGAACATCGATGCTTCAGGGTTTTAGTTAAACATAGGAAATTTACTACTATCACCTGATTAAATATGAGGATGTCGTGACCAAGTAATACATAAAAATATTTAAAATGCAACAAAAAAAATTACAAAATTGAGTTTTTCTTGACTTTCTTGACTTCCGCTTCCGTCGTCCTTCAAATCGCTCAAAAACAAAAAAATATAAAACCGTTGCTATTCTAAAATTCGGGTGCCATTTTCCTCAAGAAACTGTAAAACCAAAAACAACATGAAGTTCTGTGTTGAGCTTAAAAGTCCGGCTCTTTATATTTGCTTTATTTACTTATCATTTGATTTTTTTGCAAATTCTAGTTTTTTAGCAGAACAACAGTTCAGAAGACAGCCCCCAATCTTACCTTATCAATTACCACAAATACTCAACGTCCTGACCAAGTGCAGATTTTCCTTACTCACAAATTTTCCTCAAGACGCAGTTTTAACAAGCATTTGGGAACCAATAATTCACTTTCTAGCATCCAAGAGAACTACACAGTTCATTTCATTTACAGAAAATGGGGAAAGTGGCCCGTCGCCACCAAATCGAGTCACTCATCTCAGCCAGAGTTGCTTTGTTTTTATTATATTTCATAAATTCAAAAATGTCAACAAACCTAATTATAGATTTCGCTACATTCACCTTGACACTTTTCTTACATATACTACACTGCATTCAAAGGTCAATGTAAACCGAGACATTGCATTCGGAATCAACCAAGACTCTGAAAACCAAAATGACCAAGCCTACTTTAATGGGGAATTTATTCCACTTATTTACATTATGCTCAGCATACGTGTCAATTCATCACAAGGTCAACAACAGAGTCAAGTAGAAATGAAGATAACTAATTCACACGCAATTTTACTCCGGTGCAAAAGAGGGTACAGAGTATGCGCAGATCACTTGAACGTGGAGTCGACAAATATTATTAAAAATTCCTGGGCATCTGAAGACAGTTTTCGATCGTATTTTCAAAGAAAACGCCTTGACTTTAAAGGATGGCGTATGCATATGGAATATTCAGAATGCGCTAAATATGATTATTTAGATTTTAAATTTCTGGAAAAAGAAAGCCCTGTAAAAATAATAATGGAACCAGACAGATGTGCCCCTATATTGAAATTGTTTACCGAGATATCAAGCAAATTTAATTTTACTCCTGTCATAATGGACTCAAGAATTGTTGATTCCAGCGAGCTGATTGATTATAGCTACATGGCTGTCAAGTTTAACTCACGAAGTAAATTTATTTACTACAACAGCAACTATGTGAGTATTATTTTTGGAATTGACACAAAAATTAATGCACCAACCTGTTTTTATGATTTCTACGCACCGTTCAGCCTTCTAGTATGGGCCGTGACCTTTAGCACTGTCTGGGTCTACGTTGTTTATCTCAAATTTCTTTGGATTTGTAACACAAAGCATGGTGGCAATTTTAGGGGAATTGCTACAGTTGCGTTGTCTCCATTTGTAGGCCAAGTAGTCTCAAGTAAAACTATGAATGCCTATGGAAAGTACACAAATACGTTTTGGATACTTTGTGTATTTCTACTTATTAACTTCTACTTGTGTGTCTTGCAAAGCTACAGAACTGTAGCAAAATCATACGGCTCTACAAAATCCTTTGACGAGCTTGTAGAGGACAACTTTACATTTATGTCTCTAGATGCTGGGTCATTCTTCAATCTTAAAATGAGGTTAAAATATTACGGGCATGTTAATAATACTAATGGTGAGAAAAAATTAAATTTGGTTTCTTTGACTCCTTCACAAAGACGTCACAAACTCCTGTTTAATGAGTTACGCAAAAATAGTTTTAGGACCACCAGGGACGAAAAGGCAACTACTAATACTAATAGCGAACAACTTGCACAAAGAATGCGTCAAAAATACGGAGTTGCCATAAAGGAAAATTTAGATTTTTACATGAAAGTTCTCCCTGGGATGTTTAATATTAATGTTCACAGCGTGAAAGAAAGGTTCTTTGAATTCCCAATTTCGTGGAATATTTGGATGAGGGGGTCTGACGAGGTTGGTGAAGTAATTCAGCAGCTACTGTCTAATGGAATTCAAAGATATTGGACTAGAATTAATGATATAGCCGAACAAAAACTTCGGAATAACGAAGTATTTCCTGGACTAAGCTACAAAGAAATTTTGCAGCTAATTGTGCGTTATAAGTCTAAAAATACTTGGCAAGTCATTGGAATGCAGGATTCTTTGTTAAAAGGGATTTTTAGCGTTTATTTAGTGGGTATTGCGTTAGGCGTGGGTGTTCTTGGTGTTGAGCTTGTGCGCTTTTATTTCTATATTGTGATTGTGTGAAATAAAACTAGAAAATTGCAAATATTCATCAATAATAATTAAATATGCATCACTCTCTTGTCTTTTATTTTGTAATTTGTAGTCTAACAAGAGCACAATCACTAAAACGTTGTAGAAAAATGTTATTAGAATATTTCACACTTTTTAAAATTATGTAGACAGAACATTTTTGTACTTTTCACAAAAAATTGTAAGTACACCATTTAGGAACTCGTAATTTGACCTAAATTTTACTACTATTCTTACACCACCTAACTTAATTCGTAATATTTTGTCTTCTATCTACATATTATCGAGCATCTAGCAGCTCATGTGTACAAATTAATTGATGCATACGATACATAATAATTGAATTTCTACCTCTTACCACAATGAAAAGTTGTTTAGTAAAACAGCGTAAGTCCGTTACAAAATTTTTGTAATATTTCCTTCGGTGGACCCTTTTTGCCGAAAAGCTCTTCATATAAGTCCAGTGGCGAATCCATGATTTGGTCATAGGGGGGGGGGGGGGCTAACAATGTTAATCGGCCATCTTGGAAAATGGCGGCTCCTATCTTCACAATGTTAAAAATTTCCTTTTAGGGGGGGGGAGACTTTAGCCCCTCTAGCCCCCCCTTTGTATCCGCGCTTGTATAAGTCAAATGTTTATAAGTAAAAAAATAAACGAAAACTATTTAAACGCTTCACTTAAATTGTTGCTGCTTTATTTTCAAACTTTAAAAACACGTTATCCAATGGCTATTTGAGTCTGGCTACGCTATAATTAAATAAATACATATTAAAAATTTTGATTTCTATACAACATTCCTGTTTTATCTAAATTCGGATAGTATATGTGATATCTACTGCAAATACTACAAGTATTCCTAAAGAAAGAAATGAAGTAAATACGTCATTGTAATTCCTCACAGAATTTTGTAAGTCGCCCTTCTCAGCCTTATTCAGTTACACTTGCTTCCTTTAGTCGATACAGAACTACAAGTATTCTAGTTTCCATATTCGCTCTTTATTCTTGGCAAATTAATTTATCTCTAAAAAAATGTCACCCAAAAGTTCAAACAGAAGCTACATGTCCCCAATAATACACTATTTTGCTAGAATTATCATATCTGAAAGGCTTTTTCATTCCTACCCTTACACATGGAATGAAAAGAGGCAAAGGCCGGAAATGACGAAATCTCGGCGAAAAATAACCCTGTGAAAACTAAAACTCCCTGTTCTTGTCGGATTTATTTACTGGGTTTTCCTCATTGTTCGATGCGCTCAAATAAGCCTTATGGACGCAGATCTACAAGCAGAAAAACAAATCACGGCTATTACACAAATTCAAATGTATTTCGGCCTTGCATTGTTCTCTTTTGTCCCGCTGGGTCACATGAACTTCAAACTTCGATTTAGATTTTTTTTAAATCATGTATATAGAACCATTTGCAGTTTTAAAATCCATGCAGATAAAACGTTTTGCGTTTAAGGATATGATGCAATTAAAGCAATTTACACTTTTCATAAAAATGCTATTTTGAATTGGTTAACTAAAACGTTTATTTAAATCAAAAGTGGAAGGAAGCGGATTTACTTTTAAGGTAAAATGGAAGGAATCAGATTTGATACTTCGCCCACGTTGTCATTACGTCTACCGACATCTTCATATTCACACTCACTTTAAACTCTGTGGTCATGGTAATAATATTGCTTTTATGTTTCTAAGTGGCGTACAATTATACTATTTTAAAATTTTAGAATAGCTGTTCCTAAGTTTGTTAAAGTTTTTAATTTCTAATAATTGTTAAAATCTAATAAACTACCCATCTCTTAAACCTACAAAAATTCTCAGATTAATAAAATAAATGAACTTGAATAAATTGAAAATAGGTTTTCCAAAAACCTATTTGATCGTTATTGCTTTATGAACATATTTAATTTGTATTAATGGCTGTAATCTGGTTGTGACTTATTTTGAATACTTGTTTATTTAATTTTACAACATAAACATATATTTTGTTCTAGGTCCGGCTACATGACAAAGGAGCGCAGACAAAAGAGTGCAGACAAAAGAGCGCAGTCATTGGAGCGCAGGTACATTAGAGCGCGGGACATTAGAGCGCAGCAGACAAAAGAGCGCAGACAAAAGAGCGCAGACAAAAGAGCGCAAAACTATACAGTGTAAGGAAAAAATATCGGAATTTATAAATGAGTGAAATATGAGTGAAATATGAGTGCAAGGCAGTAGAGTTTGAGAAAAAATGAATGCGTTTCCGACGTAACAACAAAGTCAATTCAAAGCAGCTCTTGGAAGTAATTAGTGTATAAACGGGTTTGTTGTAGGTTATTGTATATAATTTGTACGTCAACAATAAAATAACAAAAAAAACGAATTGAGGGATGCCGTAATTTTTAACAGTATATTACTTATGCATAAACTCAGACAATTGACGTCAATCATGAACCAAAATTTTCCAAATTAAAGTAGATAATTTCATTCTACATGCTTGTACACATTAATACTATTAATAATTGATTTTAGTTTTTCTGTTTATTTAACCTCCTAAGGTTACGATAGTGTACAAAAAAAACATCAACACTTGCAAGCTAAAATTTAACAGAGAATCCATAAATATTGTAGTTTATAATTAACTATGAAACAATTAAAAAGGTTGCCTTTCTCTAAATGCACTAGAATCAGGTACGTCAATGGCTGTAATCTACTGCAGTACCGTTGTAACTGTAGTAAACTGAATGCAAGCTGTTATTTGCTAAAAAAAAACTAAGTTTTAACTATTGAATTCATTTTTTTAGAGATTATATATAAAACTCATGCACTCATTTTTTCTTGAACTCTACTGCCTTGCACTCATATTTTACTCATTTATAAATTCCGATATTTTTTCCTTACACTGTGTAGTTTTGCGCTCTTCTGTGTGCGCTCTTTTGTCTGCGCTCTTTTGTCTGCTGCGCTCTAATGTCCTGCGCTCTTACGTCCCTGCGCTCCAATGACTGCGCTCTTTTGTCTGCGCTCTTTTGCCTGCGCTCCGATGTCCGGTTCCCCTAGGTCCATATCGAAAAAAAAAGAATGTGTTTGGTTTGAAAATGGAGACATTTTTACATTTTGCTTTTGATACCTCGAATTTATTAGCATTAATGTCAACATGATGTGTAAAACGTTTAAATTAATTTGTAACATGAAATTGCTACCTACATACTTCTTTTTTAGAATTTTTCATTGGGATATTAGGGGCTTTTTTTAATTTTTGCATAAAAGCAATTGTGTTGCAAGAACCTGGATTTTTATTTCATAAATTAACTTTTTTTCACCTACAGTAAATTGTATATTATCAATTATGTTACTTTTTGCTAGTGTCAATGAGATTGACGATGCTTTGACTGATATTATACCAACAAGATGTTACCTGATTACCACACTAAATAATATAACCTGGTGAGAACTGAGTAAAATATTACTTAGTTTTTCTGAGCGGCGTACAAATACTATGTTTAAAAACATGTCACGCATTCATTGCATGATATCTCACTGAAATACTTCAATAGAAAAATGAAATGTCTGTGTAGATATTAGAGATGCTGAGAGCTACTTAAGGTGTACTAGTACTATTTTATACGAATTAAGCCTCAAAATTTAGTTATTACGATTATTTTATAGAATTGAATCTAAGTTGATTTATAATTGTTTTATTTAAAAAGTAATTTAAATGCTGTTAAATAAATTGGGCTGTGGGAAATTAATATTAAAAAAAAATACTGTAGAAATTTAAATTTTTTAATTAGTATATTAAAGTTGAGTGTTGTGCTATTTTGGGATTTCTTGATTTTAAAAATGCAATCATTATTTTGTGATTTGAAAAAATGAATTTGATATAAGGTTAGGGATGGCCAATTCAAAACTCCCTGCGTTTCGCGCCCGGAGTATTGAAGACTCCCTAGGGAGCCTAAAACTCCCAAAACTCCCTCTAAAACTTCCTAGTTTCAAAACTCCCTTAAACTCCCAAAACTCCCTTGGGAGTTTTGGGAGTTTTGGGAGCGTACATATAAATTAATAACAATTATCAACACATTTTTTATAAACAAAATTTATGAACTTGCAATACGCCTTTTTGTCTGCTGGTTATTGCAATGTGAATCACTATGAAGTGACTCTTGCTGTATAGTTTTGGCATGAAATTCACAGATGCCGTGTTTTGGGGAGTTTTGCACCTTCAAAACTCCCAAAACTCCCAATACTCCCAGCGTGAAAACTCCCGGCGTCTATAAAACTCCGTAGGGAGTTTTCAGAGGGAGCGCTCCCAAAACTCCCGCTTGTCAAAACTCCCAAAACTCCCAATGTTCCCTCCCTCCCAAAGCTCCCAAACTCCCTGGGAGTTTTGAATGGGCCATCCCTATATAAGGTACAAGAAATTACTATTACCTTGATGAAATCTGCACCTTTGTAGTTAACCTTATGACATATTTAGGTACAGATTTTTAGACAAAAACAAATTTATATTGCTGTGTTTATCTGTTAGTAGCTTTAAATGTTTTTATACTTGCCTTAATCTGTAGTTTTTGTGTCATTTAAATGGAATTTGGGTAAAATTTCCGGCAGAAAAATATCCTACTACCTCGCTTTTCTTTTTACAACTCAACATTTACGTGCAAATGCACATAGTCCGAATATAGATATATATTGATTATTAGTGTTTTCCTCTGGCTCTACGACTCTACGAATGACATCAAACATTTTCAGTTTAATTTTTTTCCAAATCTATATGACACGACATTACAGTCGACGAAACAATTTCGAATTCAAACTGCAGGTTTGGCGCCAAAACATTTTTGAATTTTGAATTTTAGCATTGCTTGAATGGAGAAACTTACTTTTTTCGATCCATCGGCTCAGTGTCAGTTTTCATTCAAATTTCAAAAGGTAGCATCTGTTACATAGAAAAAAATGCGCTCTTTTTGAAACACTCTCCAGAATTATCTACAAACAAAAATTACGCATGTGACGAATTTTCAAAGTTATGAATATTTTCGGATTTTATCCTTCACCGACAATTTAAAGTTTAATGAATATGTAGACTCACGTTTGTAGGGTCATAGTTATTGAACGTAACATTATTAGGAGTGTAAATATATATCATATTTCAAACTTTAATTTTGCAGATAACGGATTTTGCGCTTTAGCAGTGTAAATTCTACATTTTACATTCTAAGGAAGAAGATATTACTGTATTAAAGTATTAAATTCAAACCAACAATTCAACATTATAATACTTAACCCATAAATATAAATTTTATATTAAAAACTCTGTTTGTATTCTTACTGTGTCTTTGAGGCAATTACCAGGTAACAGTGTAAATAAAGTTTTTACTCTCTCTCTTTCTGCGCTCTAATAGTTTAGATAATGCATTTTAGTTTCTAGTAAAATGATATAGCTAACTGCCAATAATATAGTGCATTTCTTCAATTGGATTGGCAAAATAAAATTTAAGAGACGAATGGACTAGCAAAAATGCTTCTTTAAAGTAGCTTCACATGACAATGTTAATATACATATATGCATACAAAGTCCTATATGTCTATATGCATAAAAAGTTTAAAAAATTCATAACTTTGAAAATTCGTCACATGCGTAATTTTTGTTTGTAGATAATTCTGGAGATTGTTTCAAAAAGAGCGCATTTTTTTCTATGTAACAGATACTACTTTTTGAAATTTAAATGAAAACTGACACTGAGCCGATGGATCGAAAAAAGTAAGTTTCTCTATTCAAGCAATGCTAAAATTCAAAATTCAAAAATGTTTTGGCGCCAAACCTGCAGTTTGAATTTGAAATTGTTTCGTCGACTGTAATGTCGTGTCATATAGATTCGGAAAAAAATTAAACTGAAAATGTTTGATGTCATTCGTAGAGCCAGAGGAAAGCACTAATAATCAAAATATATCTATATTCGGACTATGTGAAATGTTAACTCCTATTCAATATTCTAATGTTTGTAAGTAGCTTAGAAATTAATTGTCCATATTGTTTATCTGTTACAATTTATATGCATGAATTCTAACTGAAGCTATTCAACCTCTTTAATTGAATGTTGAAATACCCGTCAGTGTCACACCTGACTACAACACCGGTGACTTTTATATTGCATATTGGATAATACTAAAACATATTGACTTTTGTTTCAACGTACTTGCTTAACGCCATTAAATTTATTAAAGTAATTCAATTGAACCTGTGCATTAGAATTTTGCTGAACAGTATGCTTTGAGTTAAAACAGCTGTGAACTTATAAAGTTGAAATGTGTAGGCAAATGGCAAATTGTACTAAATTGTGTTAAGTATACTATGGTATAACAAATTAAAAATAAACAAAAATGGCTTAAAATCATAAATTGCAGTTACAAGAAACAAAAGTAATCGAATAAAATTTTAATTTATCTTCAACTAGATTTATGTAAAAATTCTGTTTTATGTTGTTTAGCAAAGTCACGTACACCCTAAAAATACCAAACAATATTCCAAAAATACTGTCGGCGGTAATAAATAGCTTTGATCCAATTTACTCTTGCAGAAAATACCTGTAATTAATTTAAAAAGTCCACAGAATAGTCAACAAGCAAGAAAAATGCTTAGAACGAATTTTAAATACTAAGTTGTAAGTAAATATGAACTAGTCCATAATCGAAATTTAAAACAAAAAATTTCTTTAGTGAATTATAAACTTCAAGAATTGAATAATTTAATGTATTACATCTTGTGTGTATATCTATGCCAAAATTTGTTAAAACATTTCAATAATTTGGTATAAATAATTGACTTTGCTTTGTTATTTGCATTTAATATCCGTCTTATATTTATTTCTACAGGAAACAACAAATCATGGTAAACATTCAAGTTCTGCGTTTACAGTACATATATCTATCACATTTGAAGAAGATAAGTATTATAATTAAATTTCACAGCTGCTGTTTGTAATACGTGTAACCGTAAAAGGATTTAAAAAATGCATTTAACATGACATTCTAAAAATCTATTGTTATCGTATTAGAACTTAGAACTACTAGAACTAGAATGTCGTGGATTTAAATTCCGAAAAGAAAATTTAATTAAAAAATGTAAAACCTTGCATAAACGTTTTAGAACCTCTTTTATTTATTTTAGGAAATGAAAATTTTTTTTGTAAATTATTTTTATAAATATGAATATCTATTTATCTATTAGGTGTATGCCTAATTTTAATTTTAACTGGTAATAGGTTCATTCATTCATATGTAGCACTTATCGGATCCTCCAGGTATATAACCTATAACCCAGTGCAATTTACTGTACTAGCAGTGTGAATGTAAACAAACATTTCCCCTCGGTATGATCGACCAAAGTCTGAACACCACCTATGGAGCGTTCCCGAAGGAAGTCTGCTACAGTTACACACCGCTGGTGTCTTACGAACTAGTATGTATATTATGGATAGTAGCTTATGTTACTGCTGACCTCTTTACAGTCTAGGTAGATTACCCTCCTCTTCAGGAGCTACCTGAAGCAAGCTTCAGGTTTTGCTATCTTCCCTTTCGGAGGACTACAGAGAAGGGTATATGCACAAGAATGTATTTCGACGACCAAACCGAAATGCAGACGAGTACACCCAACCTGATTGCCCCACGTACATACGTCAAGCACATCGACACAGCATGAGAGAAATAGCAGATGCTATGCAATGAGAGGCGCAGTGAATGGTCTGCTGAGTGATATTGTAACTATGCTGAAGCACGGGAAAATAGCTGTTAGCCTGCTAGGCGCAATTAGTACTCTGCCTACGTCTCTACACACGTATGAACAGTAGTACACTACATTTCCCTTAGTTACTCACACAAAGTTCCCAAACACCTCCCCCCACCAAGCACTTCCACTACTCTAACTTCTGCGCAGCGAGACGCAAGTACGCTACCGGCTAAGGATTCGCTCGAGCGGGTCAAAAAGAAACGCCGAGTTATCGAGGATAGAGACAATCTCCCCTCGGCCACAGAGCCGGATAACTGGTAATAGGTTGTCAGAGTTTTTATTAAATACTCAGCATCAGCTGTAATTCTGTGATGTGCAGCACGCAATGAAATTATGTAAGAATATTTAAGAAACATTATATTATGATACTTAACTTGACGTCGCTTGCAAAATTTATTTTAGTATTTTTAAGCTTTGCCTCTAGATATTTGTCCGTATTGCTTTGCTACATGAAAAGCGATCATTAATATTATATAAAAGTTGTCTGAATGCATGTCTACACTAAACAAAAATCTAAAGATAACAAATGCCCTGATATTATTCTTTTAAGTCCCATGAGATTCAAGTTTGTTTTAGATTTGTATTCAACGTTGCTCAATCAGAGATTTTACAGGTAAATACACACAAACAGAACATGAAAGTATCTTTGGTAACGAAACAGGTACTGCTATAATTCCGACCCTGCTAAATATTTTTCCTATTTAAATTATACTAACAAACCAATTATTATTGCACAAAATCTACAACTGTACACACAGTAGATAGTTATCCATTTAATGACCGTACCTAGAGCTTCCCGTATTGAACATCCTGAAGCCTCAGTCACATGAATTTGTTTCATCAATTTTTTGGTCAGTCGAAAATGGGAGGGAATTTAAAAATATTGCTGCAACAATGGTTTCTGTGTTGGTCCTCGTTTACATATTTGGCGTAGCTTGCATTAGCACTCAGCTGGTGACAATTACGATTATTGTGGTTTCCTATACTTGTGTTGGCCTAATTAAAGAACTTAGGTAAGCATTTGATTTTAAAATTTTGACCACCAATATTTTACAGTATGCAAAACGAACGCGTGGAAATCATTACGGGAGGTGCACTAACACTAAGGAGGCAATAATGTATAAGAAACAATTGGATTTATTGACTTGTTTGAACGTAGTTGTGTTTGGATTTTATTTTGTGGATTTGTTGTATGTTTTGAAATTAGTTTTCGATCTAATTTAAGGGTAATATTTCTTGCCATAGTTGGCACTCGCATTCTGCGTACCTGCAGCTTGTATATGTTTACTTTCAGTTTAGGCTATACTATATACACGTGCATGGAAAATTTAAGCATAAAATTTAATTTTGTAATTAAAAACATAATTGTAAAATGACACAACTAGACTAAAGTATAGACATTCTTGATGAGTAATATTAAAATATTATGTAGATGTGTTAAGTAATTAGTAAGTAAATGCAACGTTGTAACCTATTTATGAATGCGCTTTTATTTGCACTTGCACTATTAAAACAACGCGAGAGAGCATTTGTGTGGAGTTTCTCACATTTTTGTTTCACTAATGGGATAAAACAAATTATAAAGACGATACTCAACCATGCTTTTGAGTTGCAAGCCATGCCTGCGTTGATGATTAATAGACTGTGTAAATGGAGCAAACAAATAATACGAGTCCGAAAAGGGCTGCTGTAAGCACAATTTAATGGCTTTATATTCTTCTACTCGCAATTTACTTTAATTTTACGATCACAGTTTACTTTCGGCTACGCGGCTCGTTCTGTGAACGGAATTTAACGGCTTTAATCTGATGGTACTTAATGTTTATTTTTAGTATCAATGCGAATATTAACTCAAATTTTTTCAGATATTTGTCTGCTCTAAGAAACGACAAAAAAGAATCTTTTCAACCTATTCAAAGAAAAATAGCAATAATATCACACTAATATAAATCCAAATCCATATATGGCATCCCAATGTAGTAGAAATTCCAATACCAATACACTCATTGAAATTGTAAACTGAATATTTTGTCGGCATCAAAATCCAAACCTAATTCTGAATATTACCTACTAATAAAATTCAATTTCGAATATGTATGTTTGCTAAACCCAACTTTGAATTTGTATATTTCTACCAAATCTGAAATTTTATTGTTAGATTATCATCTCTTTACTCAATAATTAAAATTTAAGAATGAAATTTATTACGAAAATTACTGATTGCATGAACAGGTGCGTCGCCCTCCTGTCAGAGAAGTCTTTATTGAATTTTTATGACCTTTTTTTTAAATAGGAACCTTAGTCTAAATTAAGAACCCTATATGGGCGGATAAATTACGTTTTTTAAATAGTGTTAAAGCTTGGGATTAGTATAATTTTATGTGTACAATCAGAAACAGAATTGTAATTAATTGATGCTTCAAAGCCCAAAAAAGTATAATGTGGCATAATCAGGATGCATAAACTGTAAAACATGAAGCTGAGAACCATAATAGCTTGTAGTGTCAACGGAAAACGCTTGTACTTTACCATTAAAATTATTTTACTTTAGTTAAAATGTCACATATAATATTCTTGTTGTTACGGCTACATTTTGTACGTCGTCATACGCCTACAAGTTATTCTACACTACGTGCTATTTTAATTTTATAACGACAAATGATATGCAGTAGCTAGCTCTTACTCTAACTCATCATAAAGGTTAGACTCACCCTCATTTTCATTCTATACTTTGTATACTATCCAAAAATACTGTACACTTAACACTTTATTTAATCATAAACTATAATTTTACCTCTTTACATTAGCATTATGCCAACAAGGAATTGCATGTTTAATCAAATATATCAGGAAGTATTCACCAGCGGAAGAGCGGAAGGTGACATCCATAACAAATTTTAAAGCGGCATTGCAGAACACAATGTCGATACATTTATTTACGAAGCAACACGGAATTCATATTAAAACTATTAAAAGTATACAAGAAACACGAAATGCGAAGAAACGAATTCAAATGCTTCAAGGTTCTCTTACAATAGGCAACTGACTTCTAAAATCTGATAATTATTAAAATGCCGTGACTTCGCTCGTGGTACTAAAAACGTGCATACATTTAAGCTATACCTACCCAGATGTGGCACTAAACTTATTGAAATGGGTCAATTATATATAATTCGATTGCGTTATGGGGAAATAAAGCAATCCAACTTTAATATCTTAGGCAACCCGGAATTTTTATCTGTAAAAGAACACTTTTATTTCCTTTTATCACATCCTACAAGCGACATAACATAATACATGAAAATAAGCAAAGTATAATAAAAAATATCTACAATTTATAAGCCTTTCTTGCTTTTTCGCTTCCTTCCTAATTCTCATTCTTCAAAATTATCAGAGTCATATCACCATAAAACAAGGACTATAGCAATTTAACATTGTAGACGACAGTTAGTTTCTTTTAAAAACTGGAAAACGACAGACAACATGAAGTTCTGTGTTGAATTTAAAAATATAGGTCTTTATATTTCGTTCATTTATTTAGCGTTTGGTTTCTCTACAAATTGCAGTTTTGTAGCAGAACACTTTATTAAAAGCCAGCCTCCAAACATACCTTATCAATTACCACAAATATTCAATGTCCTGACAAGTTGTAGATTTTCCTTGTTCACCAATTTTCCTCAAGACGCAGTGCTAACAAACATATGGGAACCAATAATTCATTTTCTAGCATCCAAGGGAATTTCTCAGTTAATTTTATTTGCAGAAGAGAGTGAAAGTGGTCCAGCACCACCAAATCGAGTCACTCATCTCAGTCGTAATTGCTTTGTTCACATCATATTTCATAAATTCCAAGTTGGCTACGAGCGGAATTATAGAAAATTTCGCTACATTCAACTTGACACTTTCTTGACATATAATACACTTCATTCAGAGGTCAATATAAACCAAGACATTGCTTTCGGTATCTTTGAGGACTATGTAGATTATAAAAGCCGCACCTTCTTTAATACGGAATATATTCCACTCATTTACATTATGATCAGCATACGCGTCAGTTTTCAATGTCAGGCCCAAAATCGCGACCTCAAAGTAGAAATGAAAATTATCCAGTCTTATGCAATTTCACTCCGGTGCCAGGGTGGATATTGGATATGCGCAGATCACCTTAATGTGGAATCCACAAATATTGTTCAACAATCATGGGCATCAGAAGACAGTTTTAGGTCGTATTTTCAAAGAAAACGCCGTGACTATAAAGGATGGCATATTCATATGGCGTATGTACATTGCACCTTTCATGATTATTCCGATTTTAAATTTTTTGAAAGGGAAGCCCTTGTTAAAATAATAATAGACCCTGATAGATGTGCCCCTATATTAAAATTGTTTACTGAGATATCGAGCAGATTTAATTTTACCCCTGTCATAATAGACGCGAGTAAAACTGAGTCAACTGAACTAATCGGTTATCAGTATTTGACTGTTAAATTTGACTCACGAAGCAAATTTATTTACTACGATAGCAACTTTGTGAGTATTGTCTTTGGAATCGACCTTGAAAAGAACGCCCCATTCTGTTTTTATGATTTCTACGCGCCGTTTAGCCTTGTTGTTTGGGCCGTGACGGTTTGCACAGTTTTGACCTACAGCCTTTATCTCAAATTTCTTTGGATTTCTAACAAGAAAAGTGGACTATTTGGGGACATTGCTGCAGTAGCATTGTCTCCATTTGTGGGCCAAGTAGTCCAGAGTAAAATTGTCAACGCGCACGGAAAATACACAAATATGTTGTGGGTACTTTGTGTATTTCTACTTACTAACTTTTATTTGTGTGTCTTGCAAAGCTACAGAACAGTAGCAAAATCATACGGCTCTACAAAGTCCTTTGATGAACTTGTAGAGGACAGTTTTCAATTTTTTTCTCTGGATGCTGGGCCAATGAGTAATCTTAAACATAAATTACGATATTATGGGTATGATGATGCTTTTAGTACTGAGACACAAGTTAATTTGCGTTCTTCGACTCCTTCAAAAAACCGTCACGTACTACTGTTTAATGAGTTGCTCAAAAATAGTTTTAGCACCCAAAAGGACAAAGATGCAATTATAAATACTAATAGTGAGGAAATTGCTCAGAAAATACGAACAAAATACGGCATTGCTATTAATCAAAACTTAGATTTTTACATGAAACTTTTCCCTGGGATGTTCAATATCAATATTTACAGCGTTAAAGAAATATTTTTTGAATTCCCTGTTTCGTGGAAGGTTTGGATCCGGGGGTCTGACGAGGTGGATAGTGTCATTCAGAACTTACTCTCAAATGGAATTCAAAGATATTGGACTGGAATTAAAGATATGGCCGAACAAAAATTTTTACACAAAACATTATTTCCTAGAGTAGGCTACAATGCAATTTTGCAGTTAGTTGCAAATTTCAAGTCTAGAAATACTTGGCAAGTCCTTGGAATGCAAGATTCTTTGTTGAAAGGGATTTTTAGCGTTTATTTAGTTGGCATTGCGGTGGGTTGTGGTTTCCTTAGTGTTGAGCTTGTGCGGTTTTATTTCTATATTGAAATTGTGTAATGTATTTGTGTGTTTTGTGTACTTGGGAAATGCACTGATTCGTACACTGGGAGTCCATTAAGAAATAGGGATTATTTAAATATAATTAAATAGATTATGTAAGCTGGAAATCTAAAATTAGCCTAACACAATATGGTAATACTTAATTAACACGTATTTTTTCCCATGTGTAAGAAATCAATGCCTACGGATACATAATAAATTGCATGCATTTAATTTGGTAAAAAAGAAATGATTTACACTTCCGTTTAGAGAATAAGTGTGACCTAAGTATGAATTTATGTCGACTAAAAACACAAAAAAAAAGCGTTTATTGATAACATACGCTTGGCATCCTTAAATCTGTGGTAAATAATGCTTTTAGCGGCTTTTGTTAAAGGCTACCATTTAAATTAGGTTGTAATTATTACAAGGTAAATTAGGTTGAATTAACTCGGTGACTCAATTCTAAAGTATGTATTAACACATGATTTGATTTATATCATACACAACTGTGAAATATCAGAACCAACGCAGTGCAATTTATAATATTGAAATCAGTATTACTAAATTTATTACTAAATTACAAACAAATGTAGGGTAAACAAATGTGACTAGTTCAACGCCGCTCACATTATTGTTCTTTATGAGGTGCGGAGATAACTTGCAGAAATATAAATCTTTTATGACTGATGCTTTAATTTATTTGCAAGCGATCATGAACCTACAAATGAACTTATATTATAGATAGTATCAACTTATTTCACCAAATCGTAAAAATTCACTTGATACTGGTGTAAAGCATATATGTTTACATTTCCTACTTACAGTGAGATTTAAAACTAACTTCAGGCTTAAGATTTTTCACACTGTTTCACAGCTGAATGCCACTAATAAAACATTAAAATGAAAAATAAAATTATTGAGTTTGAAGCCGCTCATATTTTAAGTTCATTTACAATATACAAAAAGGTGTTTCATCGAAGACATCAACATTTGGTTAAGAAAGACACCTAAAAGAGTACATCTTACTCTTAACACACAAAAATTCATTTCACACGTTTTTTAATCACCAGACCAAAACAAAACAACACGCTTGGTGCTTTGAACCCGTGCCTGTCTGCCGCGAAAAATTAATCAAAACTAAATAACTTCAATTGTTTTGTTTATGTTTTTGCTGTAGAAGTTTTAATTATCATAGGTAAATTTATAAGGACATTTTTGTAATATAATATATAGATGCATATAGTATGCGGATTTTGTATAATAAATATACAGCAGTTTTAATTCTGTAAATAGAAAAAATATTGTCAGCTGAAAAAGTGAATGTGTAATCCGAATTTAGATTTTAAATGTATAAACGTTGGCAATCTTTAAAATAAATAATTTGTTAATAATTTTATATTTTTCAGTGAGGTGATTTTTGAGTGATGTTGTTAACCTAATTATATCGAACTAAAAAATGAAATAATTTAAAAATTAATTTTGTTGAGTGCATCCAAAGCTTAAATTCACTTTACATCAATTGCCAATACGTTCTAAAGTTCAAAATGATGTTGTATAGGCGGACGCGAAAATGACCTAATGAAGTGAATTACTGTTAATATTCATACTAGCACCGCTCAATGCCGGTATTAACCGCTTCATTACATTTTGTAACAAGATGCAATAAATTTATAGATCTAAAATTTTTATTGTTTGCAGTAATATTTGCCACTGTAACAATACAAACCATTTAATGCATTTTTAACTTAAAGATTTAAACTTAGAGATTTAACTTTAGATACATTAATTACTTTTACACAACTTACAAAAAATATATAAACATCAAATCTAAAATATTTTGCATTTTAATTAATTATTGTTTATTGACTGCAATTAAACCCGGGGAGCGATTTAAGCTCACACAGAAAGGCGAATGTAATATTCAAACAATACATTCAAACTATGTGATATGTGGTAAGGGCCAGGGCAGCGCTCTAGCGTTTGGGCATTTAATCGGCTAAAAAAAGTTTGAAGAATGTAGCAATGGGAACCACAAATGGGAAAATGCCCTTTTTAATTAGAGCTTTTAAAAACTGTTCTTTTTATAAGATTTAAAATGTTGTAAATATTCTATTTACAAAAAATAAAAAGTGCAAAATGGTCTATTAACAATTTTCTAAAAATGCAAAATATTATATTAACATGTTTCTTAAAACGTTGCAAATGATTTACATACATGGTTTTGAAAAGTGCAATAAATGTTGCATTTCTTTATTTTTGTACAGTGGATTGAAAAAAAAAAAAAACAGTGGGCTTTTTTGATACATTTGGATTACTAACTGCCAACTGCAATTGACTTGGCTCGTATGCTCCTATTGACTTTCACCAGACACTTCTATATTTTCTCTTATTCAATTTTTTAATTTCCCTTTTTCAGCAGTCTTGCTTTAGTGGCTGTTTAAGCTCTTGCTTCATTGTACAGTGGACACAATTGTGATTTTTAGTTCCTTATTTGGTTTTTATTTTCAATTAAAAAAAAGTTATTGATAAAAAAGGCTTGTCATACTCTCACTGTAAGTCTAAATAAATTACAATGACACTTGCAGGTAACGTATAGCGCTACAATCAAAATTAAGTTGTAATTACTACGAGATACATTATTTCCCATTTACTCTGTAACTTAATTAAATATTATAAAGTTTTAAATAACACAAGAATTAAATTATAGCTTGATATTTGTAATATACCTATTAGAACGAATTCAGTGCTATTTTTATTACCTAAACCAATATTTCTAAATACCAACTACTTGTAAAGGAAACAACGTTAATAGTTTAACAGCGTTCATGTTTTCACTGTAATATGTTCGGCATCAAAAAGTTATTCCAGAAGTCTTAAAAATTTACTCCTTACAAGGAAAACGATAACAATTTTACATGTTTGAATGATATTTAAAACCAACTCCAGTTTTTAGCACAATTTCGCAAGAGATTTAAACTAATAAAACCTGGAAAAAGTAAAATCGTTTAATTTGAAGCAGCTCATTTACTGGTATTTAGAGCTAACATAGTCGGAACAGCATCCGTACTTTATATAGCCATGTTAACTATTTCGTATAAATATTATATTTATAATCAATCACAAATTAATAACGGTGCATGGAATCAGCATGAAAACATATATAATGTTTTAGGTGTAGAAAGGTTGACTGACGTTAAACTTCAAGTATATTAGTTATGCTAAATTAAGTGAATTTGAAGAGTGTCAATGAACTTATCACAAATTTTTATAACCGAAAACATTTCCGTCATTCCGTCACAAAATCAATCAAAAATAGAGAACTGGCCAACGCAACACGACCTTGAACCCACACCAACACCACCGAAGTATTTGATTATTTTACATAAAGTCAAGAATCGTGTGATTATATATAGTTTCTGCATGCTTGCTAGATGCTCCAATATTGCATTTATGACTAACAATGTAACTCACATTGCAGTGTTGCTTGATTTTTTGTCAGCCCATTCAACCTAATTTAAAATTGCATTCTTTATAAAAATTACGTTAATTAGTGAGGTTTGACTGTAACATTGAAGTATTTATGGATTTCACATTCATGATTTATAGTTTAATTCACTGTTGGTTTTAGGTGCCTTGGTTAACATTTAACATAGATACACTGAATACAGCGGTTAAAAATGGTTAGTTTTTGGTTGATTTAGGTCTATAAATGAATGTATCAACAAAACCTGTATTTCTTAAATAGATATTCCTATTGATTATTAAAATCGTAATTTTGCAAAGTATTCTGTATATAATATACCGCTTACATGTATGTGAAGCCAACTCAATATACAGCTGAATTTGCGATATAAATAATCCGTTATTTTTTTCTTACTATCATACTTGAGTTCTAATATTTTCCAAAGGGGCAAATCCGCCTCCATTTTAATTATTTTAACAAAATGGGGTGAAGGCGAAAACGAGCAGTCAATGTTTTTAGATTCCGGTACAAACTCTTTGTTTTTTTTGTGGTGCTAAATTGCAGGCGAGATCTGACGAAATATGGAACTTTTTGAATTCTAAAATTTTGCGTTTAGTTAGCATTGTAAATAAGAAAGTGTTAATACTTTAACAATTATTTAAATGCGCTTCTAACATTTATTAAGTTTCACAATTTCGCCTAAGTATGCCTTACGATACCTGCTTTTAATAATTATAATAACAATTGTCAAATATTACACGTACTTTTAGTTTTAATACGTTTTTTTCGGTCTCCTTCTAATGTGACTCGTCAGTATGCATGATTAAGTGCGATTTAAAACCAACTTTTGTTTCTTTAGACCATATTTCACAACATTTTTCACACTTATGAAATACGAAAATTAAAATTTTGAAGTTTCACGTCGCCTATATTTTGCTGGCTAGTAAACTTAGCAGTTGTACGTAGTTGCCACAGGATTAGGATCATCTGCTGTTAACATAAGTGCCTAAAAAAAGAATAGAATTTTGTCTGCCATTTTGTTTAGGCAGTATTTGCATTCCATCGAAATCAAACAGTTCATTTAACTTTAATAATAATTATTGGCGTTTATGTGCAACGTTTTACTTTGTAACTTAACTAATGCAGAAACAACCACAGCATCTTTATAAAAATTTCTGAAATATTCCAACAATCGTTTGACTCAAATTCTTCCTGTGTCAAGTTTTCATCTATGAGTTTAATTCACGTTGTTTGGCAAAAAAATATAATAATACATTCATTAATTCTACATAAGTAATAAAAAGATAGAAAATCACATGTAAAGTATTATTTATCTTAATAATTATTTATTGATTGTCCATATTTACAAGTAGCGATTTGACCTCGTGCAGCAAGACAAATGTAACCCCTGTGCAATTTATTAAAAGTTGGAGATGTGATGAGAGTCCAGTTTTTGAGCTTTCCTTTTCTGGATGAAAAACCGGAGTATGAAACACTTTGAGTGTCAAATAAGGAAATGCACGATGGCAATCATTGCAGTGAGTCTAATCTGTCTATTTGACGAGATTATAAATTAATCTTTGTGAAGTTTCAGTTAATTTATATTTCCTTTTGTTTTCATGACATAAAAAGTCCAGACATAAAGTGAATTTAAAACTAGCAAGTAAATTTTTAATAACTTCGCGTAAAGTATCAAATAAATAAAAAATATAAAGTAATTCTATGTAGATTGAATTTCTAAAACTAATTTCGGCTTTGTAAATTAAAACGTAAGCTAACAAATTCAACGCCGTTCATTCTTTTTGCGGGATGTTGATCAGCAGCTGTCATCCATGATGATATGTTTGTGTTTGGCTTCTGCAATGCAATTATGCAATACGTACAGACAGGAAAAATAATTATGAAAGTGTGAAATTAGTTAGAGTTTAAACAGTACTAACGTATTGCACTTTAAAATCGAAAGCCACCAATGGGTGTGAAAGAGCTTGCGTTGAGCATTTGATTTTGATTGAAATAGATTTGCCATTTTTACAGTTTACTTCACAAATATAAAATATTGCACTAAAATTAATAATGGTAAAATTCACAAGATCTAATATCTCACTTTGGCTCAACTAATAAGACTGGATTAAACAGTATGTAAACACACTAGAGGTTTTCCCTGGGTATGAGTTATGAATTAAATGTGAAGTATTGGAAAGAAAAGCGTGCGAGTTAGTTAAGACAAGATTTTGAACTACACCTAAAGTCTTGAACGAAGTTGAATATTTCAACGCCGCTCATGTGTGTACGGCAGTTAAGCACAGCGACAGGTAACGAGCTGACGGAGTGGCACTGGTGTGAAGAAAATAAGTAAGGACTAACACAAAAGGGACGAAGGAATGGTATCTACAGATTACATGGTATGTAGTAACTGATTAAACAAAGACTTAGCAATTGACTAATTGCTGGTAAGCGCCCGAGGTTTTGTATGATTCAGTGCGATTGAAAAACTACTTGAGTTTGTTCACACCTTATTTTAAAACGTTAATAAAACTGATGGTATAGTTAAATGAAAATGAAAAATAATATCAATTGAAACGAAACGGCTCAACCTGGCTGCATTTCAAATGCCTTGTTTAATAATATCCATTGTGAGCAGCAGAAAACAGAATAAAGAAACCTCAGAAACAACTCTAATTAGTTTTACAAATTATTATCAATTGAGTACCAAAATCGAATGTAATTGATGCAATGTAATTAGTTAATTCTATTTTCTGTTAAAGGCTATAATCTTTGTTATGACTTTAATACGAAAATGAAAAATGTAGGCGTAAAATATTTACGAAAACATAAACAAAAATTCAAAAACAGACACTTTCATGAACAAAAGTTCGGAGGTTACGGAATTTTAAATTCTGTTTAAATCCAACAAGTTAAGCTCGGTTTATATCATATACTTAAAATAAATACTTCAATATCTGTTCAAAAAATTAGGTTACTTGAAATTTCAGAAAAAAATAGGATAATTATTGTGGTTGTAGTTGTAGCATTACAAATTTAAGTAAATTAAATCATTTGCATATTGTTTTCAAATTCTGTTACCTAATTTGTTCTTGGACTGTATGAGCAACCGTATTTAGAAATATTTTACATTCCAGTAAGTAGAATAAATGACCCAGAAATAACGACAACGGTAAAATTTCTATATAATAAAAGCTAACATACATCTGAAAACACTATTTTGCTATAGAAGTTGGAACTCAGTCGACAACCACCACTAGCAGCAAACTGAGCAAGAAGGCTCTAAATGCAAAGAAAGTACAGTTTATTTACACAGTTATTGACTAATATAGAATAATAGTTAGGTATGTCCAAGCGGAAAGAGGTAAAATTTAACATTAGAAAAAATTCATAAAAAACTATACATGTAGATAAATTCCCAACTCCCTTTTGAACCACTGTCTATTTCATGTGATCTAAAATCCGTCTTTTTAATTTTAAACATAGCCCAATATGGAATTATGGGTACACCTAAAAACCCATCTGATCGCAACTGAACCCAACTGATCTGATTTGCCAAAATAGCCCCAAAATCGTAAGTTCAGTTCGACGAGATCTGTTTCCAGATTTTTCTTACTAAAAACCCAACTGCCCAACTGATGCGCATTATTATGCTCACGTACTGTTTTACATTACCGAACTGAACCCAACTGAAACTCAACTGAAACCCAACTGAAACCCAACTGAAACCCAACTGAAACCCAACTGAAACGAAACCCAACTGGAACCCAACTGATACTTTACAGTGTAGCTTGCAGTTCAGATTAGTCAGGTCTGTGTTGTAAGGTTACATTCATGCAATCATGCAACTAAGGAACATCTGAAGTGCTGAACCACTGCATTATAATGATCTGGGTGGGGTCTGCTCATACATAAACTTAATTTTAATATTTTCAATAATGTATGTGTATAACGCATAAACAAATCAGTAGCGAATCCAGAATTTGGCCATAGGGGGGCTAACAATGTTAAGCGGCAATCTTAGTGAATGGCCGCTCCTATCTTATAAGTTTGATTCCACGGCGTTTTTTATAAAAATAGTGCAGTGAATTTATAATTAATAATAAAGTAAATGTTTTTCGTTCAGTGCTATAACTTGATGGCTTTTTATATTTAGACAAAATATTTTATCAGTGTGTTTAAATTAATATTTACTCTATTCTTCAGAGAAAGCTTTGGGTGAGCAAAACAAAATTCTTTTAATCTGCGATGGTGCTTCCTTCACATGATATTATTTTGATTATTAGTAAGGTAACCGTTATTATGATTTCTTCGGACCCCTAATTCTGCTTTTTCAAGAAACCCATTATGCTACAATTTTAATTTTTAGATGCTGAGCTTTAGCTGCATCTAATGAAACGGTTTTGTCCGTCCGTTTTTGTGTCGGTGCGTCGGTCCCCCTTTTTATTGTTGTACGCTACAGGTCGAATTTCAAAACTAATTGTGTAATTATATTCAAACCACTTCCAAAATCCCGCAAATGCGATGTAGTTGTGCTGCATAGTTTTTAGGTATGATCTATTTAGTAAGTTTCTTGCAATTGTCAGTTAAGTGGATCAACTCTCACACTTTTTTACGCTTTATTTCATACACATACAAGAACCGAGTAACCTGGGCCAACAACAATCAGCAAAACTCTTAAACTCTTACTAGCCCCACTCAAGCCAAAGCTAATTTAACAAAGCCCATTCTAGCTAAAATCGCTTCTACTTTTCATAAATCATACGTAGCCAATCGTAAAAAGCCAAATTGTAGCCGTGTTAATTATTCGTGCCCCGCCCACTCATGTCATCAACACTCCTACCTAGCTCACGCGTACCGGCGTTTTTCTATCCCAACCAACTGGAAAATGCAGAACTTGTACCCTGCCTACTGATACCAACAGAGCTCGTACCTAGCCCGTTTTCACTGGTGCTAACGATTAAACGAACTAGCTGTAATCTCAGAATCTACTTTAAGCCCCCGTTCCACAAATCCGGCGCAAAGTGTAAGAGTTTTTAGGACATCATGCTAAATTATGCTTTTTTAAAATAGGCCTTTTTTGTAAATTAACTTTACATGATTATAATTTTTACTGTGAGTAAAAACTTGGGAAATCCAAGAAGAAACTTAAAATCAAAATAAGAATAAAAATTCGAAATCGAATTCACAATAAAAAAACTCGGAATCAAAAACAAAATCAGAATATCAGTATTTAAAAATAATATTACAAATTAAATTATTATATAAAATAATAGACGCTCCTAATTAACTACCAAAACAATTATGCAGCTAGTCGACACGTCTCTTCCCGTCAATTCAAATTCTACTGACAATTCAAAGTAAATGAATAAATCATTATGAAGTCTTCTGTATTACTAATTACTAGTAACACATTTTAGCCAAAATAAAATTTAATTGTAAAATTGTAAAAACTGTAACTATCCCTCCCCCCCAAAAAAAAAAATCATACTTCTTTATTACTTAATAATGTGCTTTTGTGTGTTGACTTAAAAGGATTTGCATGCAATGATTTTTACAATTTTTTGTAATGTTTTTTTAACTTCGCTTAGTGTGTACTTAATTAAAATAGTTTAACTTAAAAAGATTTATAAAAGCTGGAGGTGTATGTATTAAATTTTACATCCTTTGTACAACATTTTTTAAGTGCAATTACCTATTTAAAATTAAATTCTTTTATTCTCTGTAAGTCAATAATTTGTTATTAATATAAACAGGATACGTTATTAATAACCATTTATCATAGTTAAGAAAAGCCGATCTAAATAATGTAACTAAATATGTATGCTCGTACACCGTACTAAAGACTTTACACAAAACTAATTAACTAATTTACTATTCTGTAAGTTTAGAAAAGTTGAAGGCGGGTTGGAACTCGGGCTGCAAGAGATTTGGCAGTTTAAATAAGGTATAGGGCAGTTTAATAAGAAATAAGGTGCCTAGCAGTTAGGTGGTCGGGCAGTATGGAATAGAAAACTGCTATATAATCTTTTTTGCACACAATTTTGAAATTTACAATTGCATAGTAGTAATAGTTAAATAACTAATAATTGAAATTAGATTAACAGTTAAATACATAAAGTAACCTCATTGCCTAGTTTTAGGGCGTCGAAGGGCTTGTTTAGGTCTCCCACGCTTGAGTAATGAAACGTTAATTTTAATTATGTACTTTTGCAGCAAGTGGAAACTCAATCAAGCAATTCATTACAGCTAAACCGAAGACGCGTTTACAAGCATATTTATTAAGAAAAAGTTGGCATGAGTACGTTACTTTCTTTCAGTCAGTAAAATTTAAAGTTATGACGTAGGTGGCGAAGTACATCTTTTGAAAAGTTTCAAGTGTTCGATAGCCACTGCAGTTGTTGAACAAAATATTACTGGGTGAAAATGACAACCTTTGTCACTCACTCGAGCAACAATGCATGACAAACTTTCAAATGAAACTTTATAAGTTGCGTCGACATGAAATACATCGGTCAGTGTAGGCGTCTTAAGGAGTCGTTTGGTAGATACGCAAACATTAATTTTACTTTGATCTTCTTTGATATCTGTATACCACAAACGGCTTATTATCATCTGCAGGGAACAATACTTTTTCTGAGCACCACTGAATCAGATCACTTAAAACTGCCTATACTGCCAATACTGCCAACCACTCCAAACGAATGCAGCTAAACTTGGACAGTAAAATACTGACAGGCTCTAAAACTGCTGCGTACTTTTATTTAACTGACAAATCCTTTTATGCCTAAATATAGTACTTTGAGCTTTCAGGTAAAAATTATTAGCGAATTACTTTAATATTTCTATGAAATTAATATGTTATTAAAATTAGCTTAGCAATAAATATGTCCTGAATTTCTATGCCTATGTCGTTCATAAGAGTGAGCCTCCTTGAGTCGCCGTCATTCTACTATTATAACTATAAGGTAGGGTCGGGTAACTGTGGTAGGTCCGATAACTGTGGTAGCGACAGTTTTCACCAGGAAAACATCAGAACTGACAGTAAAAGAATACCTTGCATCGAAGAACAGGGTTTGCTTTTCTATGAAAGAAATTTATTTACTGCCAGTTCTGATGTTTTCTTGGTGAAAACTGTCGCTACCACAGTTATCGGACCTAACTACAAGGAGAGTTACCGTTATCCCTATTGTGTTGTAGCAGTAGCATAGGAGTGTTTTGGTGGTGGTGGGGTGTTTTTGGATGTGGGAAATGAGAAAGACAGAGTAGCTGGGAAAGATATCTAGAAAGGTATGCTGGGAGGAACGGGAAGATATATCGGCAGATACGGGTAGATATGATGGAAACCAAAACCCAGATATAATGAGATGCATTGGGTGACATGGACTGGCATAGTGTGCAGTAATTAATGCATTATAATAATATTAATAATACTGAGCAACTCCGTGTAGATAGGTAGGTACATACAGTTGCGACTAAATGTATCCGGACAGCTGGGCTTGCAAACTTTGACCACAAATAGAATTAAAAAAATTGATGCACATATCACTAGTTTTTCACACAATGTAGCCCAAAGTGCAGCGAATACGTTAAGTTGTGTAACAAGTTGTAAAACTAATATGCGCTACTAAAAATAAATTATTGTTTCAAAAAAATCCAAAAACAGTGTCCAAAAGTATTCGGACAAAAAAGAAAGAAATATTTTATCACACAATTTTCAGCTGAAAAATTACAAATTAAAAAAAATAATATTTTAGCTTAAGTGAGTCCTTCTTCGGCCCTCATTTTGCTTTAATTACTGCTGCCTACCACCTTGGTATTGATTTTATTAACCCGCCAGTGTCAGTTAGATCAATTGCGTCATTAGCCTACGTGATTTAATTTTTTATGTCAAGTTTTCCCTAAATCTCAAGCCGACATTCTATAAATTCCTATACCTATAGTCTGCGATGTCATTTATGGATTTAAAATATTTCGAACCATCAAAAATTACCCCAGACCGGGGGGAAATGCGACTTTCTCTACTGGAGAGAAGCGCCATATGATTTGAAAAGTGAAAGCAAATCCTAAATTAGGTGGACTAAAGTTGCTTAACGTGGCAGAAAGTGAAACTAGAAAGCAGGCAAGTTGAAATTCTATAGGTAGCCACCTTAAAAATAACAGATTCAAAAGTTCCATAGCTATTCAAAAGAATGCCACCTCCACCCAAAATCTGCAAAATTGACTTCGTTTTCCATATTAGTTTTACAACTTGTTACACAACCTATCATATTTGCTGCACTTTGGGCTACATTGTGTGAAAAACTAGTGATATGTGCATCAATATTTTTGTACCTAGATTATTTCTACAAAGGATTTTTCTACCGTGACGTTTTTCACCCACAACCAAATGTAGGACCTTTCCAACTCACGCATGCTTTTAAAAAGAAACTACACGTCGTGCAAAGATGTACCTACAATTTTTGTATTGTATTATATTATAACCTTGAGTTATTTTGAATAATATTGACTTGTTTTTAAAATATTCTTTTTTTATTACCGCAGCAATTGCTAATAGGACTAAAAATTACTAATAAATAATGTACACTAGATAGGGCGTTTTCAATAATTTAATTCTGGAGGACTACACCCCTGAATACTCCAAGGAAGAGCAAGCCGAATTAGATAAGTCATACGTTTCTGGAATTAGTGAAGGTGAGGTTAAACAGTCAGTACAAGGTATTAATTCAGATTTTTCTAGTGGTTCGGATAGAGTTGCAATTCGCAGCATAAAATAGATTGGATGCTTTAAAACTATTGCTCTGATTGGTTCTATTATGGAAATGTGAACAATTGTTCCATACAGTTTTCGTAAAGTTCGGACTATTCTTATTCATAAAAAGGGAGATAAAACTGATGTAGGTAATTGGCGTCCAATTTCTATTTGTTCTATACTTCGAAGAATAATTGAGCGAATTTTAGACCGTCGACTTCAGGCTCATGTGCACATTAATGTGAATTAAGTTGGGTTTTCTAAGTATACTGGTACTTTTATTAACACTTCAATTGTTAACAGTTGTCTACAAAAAGCCAAGAAGGAAAAAATTGATTGCTGTGTTGTTTTCTTGGACGAAAGTAAAGCATTTGAAGGAACTTCCCATTTGCATACTTCCAGCATGTTAAATGCTAAGTTGATGCCCTCTGCTCTTAGATCCCTCATTCTGTGTTTGATGGTTGAAAATGAAGCTCAAATTCAAACAAGTAAAGCGATTTTTAAACCTTTATTAGTACAAAAAGGAGTTTTTCAAGGTTCACCTCTTTCCCCTTAATTGTTGAATATTTCTATCGATCATGTGCTCAGAGAACTCAATGAGCGTAAAGTTAGTGAAGCGTATGGGTTTCACGTAAACAATGATGTTCTTATGTAGCAGAAAGAGGTTTTGCTGATGACATCGCTCTCGTGTCTAGTTCCATTCAAGGAGCCCGTGAATTAACAAAGATAGCTATTGCAAACTTTAACAAGGTTGGGTATGACATCAACATAAATAAATGTAAAGTCATTAACATTGTAAAAGCAAAGGCATGCAAAGATCCGCTGGTTGTTGATGATAATAACATCATTGAGTCCATCAAGAAAGAAGAAACGGTAAGGTATCTAGGAGTTAATTTTAATAATGAAATTTCTTCTGATCCTGCTTCTTCAATCAAGAATTTCTCTAAAGATCTGCACAATTTAGTTGGGACTACTTTGTTATTTCCAAATCAAAAGATTGCCGTTATTAATCAATATTTATAGCCTTGTCTAACCTATTCATTGCAAACAGCGCCCTTAAATAAATTGCCTAAGAAATTTCTTGAAGACTTGGATAAGCTTATTCGAAGTGCCGTCAAAGATATCCTTGCTATTTCTCATGATTCTCCCAATGCGTGGTTGTAAACTTAAAAAAAGTGTAGGGGTCTCTAAATTATGAGATCTACTTGGGAAGCATTTATTCAACACAATAACATTTGTGTAGTCCTGCTAAGTTGCAATGACCCATATATTTCATTTGTTAAAGATTTAAAGTCCAAAATGGAAAGTTGCATTGCAGCTTTACAACTTAATGGGGATCAAGTGGAGCCTATGCTGGATTCAAGTCCTAAAACGAAACCTGGTAAAATATTACGAGAAATTTTGAGAAATCAAGAGTATGATCAATAGTGTTCTTTTCCTCTTCAAGGACAAGGTGTTGAATTGTATAAAGAGTGTCCGTACGGAAATCGAATTATTATTGACAAATGCGGCTTAACGTCTTCAGAGTGGTTGAATACTTTAAAAATGTCTGCTAATGTATATCCCGTTCAAGCAATTCCAGGTCATTTGCTAGAATAATCCCTTTGCAGACACTGCAAAGAGAAAGAAACCCTCGCTCATGTTCTAGGGAAATGCCATGTGGGAAGCTTACTGAGAAATACTAGACATCATGAAGTTACTATTATTGCTAATTATTTGAGAACGCTTGATTGGATTGTTCATGAAGAAGTGACTGATGGTGCTTCAAAAAGAGTTGATATCATCTGCTGGCGAAAAGATTTAAGGTCAGGATACATTTTGGATCTAACAATACGTATGGAGCAGTCCGTTAGTCAAGCAGAAGAAGTTAATATAGAAAAGCAGGCTCATTATAATCCTTGTATTCCATACTTCCTGGAGAAGTACCAATTGAAGAAGCTGGAGGTCGTCGGACTTCTTGTTGGAGCCAGGGGCACTATTACAGGGTTCTTTAAATCATTTCGTAGAACTTCGTCTCCCTTCAAGAATGATTGCAGAAATTGTAGTTGCTACAATTCGAGGATCTTGCCGAATTGCACATAATCATTTATATAATATGAATTTATCCCAAAGTTGATTTTAAGTTTATCATTTAAAATAATGTTATTTTTTTAATACAAAAATCATAATTAACTTGTAAAGAATGTGTTTTGTTTTTACTGTGTCTTAATGGCAAGCGTAATAGTGCGCCAGTTGTAAATAAAATTTTACTATCGCTCTCTTGCATAATTACATTAAATTCGTGAAATTCAGCTTCCTTCGGCTTTGCTGCTAATCCTGCCAACCTTTTTAGGGCATTGAATTTATTTTACTAGATATTAAAGATACCACGTTATTATACCTATTTGTTTTTTTTTAGTCCTTCATCAATTCATGTGGATTATCTGTAATGATTTAATTCTTTGAATTTTATACTACACTATTTTTTTATGTTTGGGGCTGTTTACATGTAATACATGTAGTGTGGCATAATACATGTCCTCATTCGTAATTATTTCATAACATCATTACATAAGTTTAATAGATACTTGATTATTTACTTTTTAAATCCTATGAGTCGTCTTATAAATATTTCATTCTTGGTAATATTAATTAATTTAATTTATATATTTTAGCGATGTACACATCGCTACCCTTAACAATACATCATTTACATTCATTACTCAAAATATCAAAATTAGATTCATTTATAAAGAGACCCTACACAGACCCGTATAGTGCAGTTGTTCAGCATTTAGGATGTTTTTGAGTTGCATGAACGTAAACAGATCTCGTCGAACTAAACCTACGATTTTGAGGCTATCTTTGTTTGCCATTTTTAAATTTTAAAGTTCTCAAAACTCCTATTACTCACACTGCTGGAAATTCGCAGTTTTAAAATCTCCCCCAATCAAAATAATAATATATATAGGAACGAAGTACCATCGCAGATTAAGAGAATTTTGTTTTCCTCACTTGAAGCTTTCTCTGAAGAATATAGTCAATACTAATTACCGTACTGAAGAAAAAAATATTTTCTATGAATATTTAAACCCATCGAGTAATAGCACTGAAGGAAAAAAATTTACTTTATTATTAATTGGAAATGAACTGCACTATTTTTATAAAAACGTCGTGGAATCAAAGTCATGTAGGAAGTAGGGCATCGTGAGGCTTAATTAAACCTAACTAATGTTGAGCAAGTCAATCTGACTTAAATGTTTGAGAAGTAATTTAAAAAAAAATAGTTAACTCTTACTCGTTACATTGCAAATAAGTCACGCAACTAGTAACGCTATGGATTACTAGGAAACGTTTAAATTTTAGTCACAACCATATTGCCCATGCTTCTAAACCGATTTAGCTACATTTACTTCTACCATCTTCATTCTTTTACATCTTCTAATTACCTAGTTATACCTTTAGTAGTTCACATAACTAAAGTTTGCCTGAGTCAGAATACAATTAGAATTTAAAACAGTAAAAGTAGTATTGCCTACAATTACAATCTACAGTGTCTGTCTTAATTTTTATTAAAGTGAGTATCTAGTACTTTTGCGACTTATTTTGCAGATTGATAACACGAGTTTGCCATTTTTAAATTTTAAACTTCCCAAAACTCTCATTACTCACACTCATGACTCACACTGCTGAAAATTCGCAGAGTTTTGAAATCTTGCAGACGTAATTACTTTGAGGAAAAGTTTTCCTAAAAATCCCTGCTATCAAAACCACATATAGTTTCCTTCCTCCCGAATCTCCTAGAGAGTTTTGAATCTCCCTACGTTTGTATTGTTTTTTAGCACTAGGATTACATGGGTAATTTCGTAATTTTTTGAAGTGTAATGACGTCAGCAAGATTATTTGCTTTAAGCGCGGATCCAGATGGGGCAAAATTCTCCTCCCCCCCCCCCTCTCCCCTTAAATAAATGTTTTAACATAGTGGAGATAGCAGCGGCCATTCGCGTAGATTGCCGCTTAGCAGCCCTCCTTTAAGCCCCCTATGGCCAAATTCTGGATCCGCCACTGATTTGTTTATGCGTTATACACATACATCATTGAAAATATTAAAATTAAGTTCATGTATGAGCAGACCCCACCTAGATCATTATAATGCAGTGGTTCAGCACTTCAGATGTTCCTTAGTTGCATGATTGCATGAATGTAACCTTACAACACAGACCTGACTAATCTGAACTGCAAGCTACACTGTAAAGTTTCAGTTGGGTTCCAGTTGGGTTTCGTTTCAGTTGGGTTTCAGTTGGGTTTCAGTTGAGTTTCAGTTGGGTTCAGTTCGGTAATGTAAAACAGTACGTGAGCATAATAATGCGCATCAGTTGGGCAGTTGGGTTTTTAGTAAGAAAAATCTGGAAACAGATCTCGTCGAACTGAACTTACGATTTTGGGGCTATTTTGGCAAATCAGATCAGTTGGGTTCAGTTGGGATCAGATGGGTTTTTAGGTGTACCCTGGAATTATTCAAACCAAAACTGTCTACTTATATCTTTTGCCCACCCATGAACGTTTTTCGCTATCGATCTCTGAGCGTAACCAACAGGTAACTGTTGTAAGTTCTGATGTAAACTGTGAAACCTAATGTGTCACAAACATTTAATCAGTACAAATTCATATTCCTATTCCTGTTGCAGGTAAATAGCTTTACGGAGCTTAAGGCATTGTAGTAAAAAAATAAATGCATTTCTGGAAATAAAATAAAACGCTAAATACTTTTAAACGTTTTGAATGGTTTTCTTGCACAGTTAAATAATAAGATTTTACTTTGACACATCACACATTACTGTTTTAATGGTGTATAACGTGTTTAAAAAAGATTGTCATCTTCAGAGTATTAGAGCGAATACAGTTGCTTCTAGAAACGTCAGATTGTGCTTATCTGATCTGTAGGACATCATAGTTAACATGTTAAGGGTTACGTTGATATTTGATATTTATTAAAACATATTCATTATTGCTTTAAAAATGTGTGTCGTTTCACAAGCATGCTTTGAAAAGATGAAAGAATGCGATTATAGAAGTTTATGAATATTTCAGTAAGTTTACTCATAATTTGTTAAACAGCTTTGAAAGTGGTGAGCAAAGATGACTAGTTCAACGCCGTTCAGTGTTTTGACGCCGTGTAAGCTATGAAAATCGTGGAAGATTATCTGCCTTTAAATTTTTCGACTCAGCAGGATGTAAAGATTCACATAGGGATGTCAGCACCCAAAACCCAAAACCCAAGAATTTCCGCCATCTTACCCAAGACCAAGACCAACCCAAGAGTCTTGGGTGTCAAAAGTTTTTATAGTAGTGTTTTTTTGCTTTTTTGTTACGTTTTTGGGTGAGTTATGATACAAAATGACTTTTCTTGGGCAAGAGTCTTGGAGTACCCAAAGAATTTGAGTATTTGGGTAACCAAGACTTTTGGGGTACCCAAGGAATTCGAATATTCGGATACCCAAGAGTATTGGGGTACCCAAGGAATACTAAGTTTAATATTTATAGCATAGAAATTGCATGACTGATCATTAGGATAATGCTTGTGTGAAGCCGTGTGAAGGCGATATAGTTTCTGGCTCCAATTTATAACATCTAAGCATAATACGTTTACAAATAATTTTCGCTAGTTCTTGTTTTGATGCAGGTGTGTTGTGCTTCACGATGAATCTCTTTTATGTATCTAGTCATTAGGAACTAGTGACCACGACCACTTCGACCACTCGATACTAGTTCACATTTCACAAGTTTTAGACGTTTTGACTAACATATAAAATTAAGTTTGAATTACTCTTTTTTGACCAATAAAAAGTGAAATATATCTCGTACTTATTCTCAAGTTTTATTTCATGTAGGATCTGTTCACTTTATAAATCAAAATTTTGCTTTTATTTGCTGCAGTGCGTAATAATTTAAGCAAATGTAAAGTTTGTGGTACAAAATATGTAAATTATTTTGTTACTTTTTATTTTTCAAAATTGAACCATGTTTAATGTTTTAAGTATGTAAAAAATTTAATATGTACTTTTAAGCTAAGTATTACCAAAAAATTATTAGGTTTTAGTTTTAGTTATCACAAAAAATAAGTTATTTTTACCTCAGGAAAGTTTGTATTTACGTAGCCTACACGATGCGTTAATTGTATATGGAATGTTTTTGAAGAATTCTTGTTCCCCTGTTTCTGTACATGTACACGCTTAGAAAAATAGGAGTGAATTGACTACTTTACTGTTAATTTCTAACTACTTTCTTGTTACTCCGACATCCACAGTGGATCTTGTTAACCAAGGTCAACAGGATTATGTTTAATAGTGATTTACAGTGAAAACTGCTGGACTGAGTATACTAGAACGGTGTTGAATCACGCAACACTAATCGTGTTGAACGATTTTATTAATTAAAAAATAACACCAGAAACTGGAATCGTATCCCTGGATTCGAACCAGCACCCTTTAGAATACGAACCTGGCTCCTTAACCACTGGACTGCCACAACACATTAACTATTGTTTACTAATTTAGCATACATATACAGTGATATAAATGCTTCAACAAGTTTAGTGTTGATTCAACAAGTTTGGTGTTGGGTTTCGCAACACCAGTCTTGTTGCATGTGGTTAACAGTTTTCACCACCCTCAAAAATTTCGAAATTTACTACTAAACCTGTTGAAGTTAACAGCTTAACCTGTTGCCACGGCCTAACTACATTCGTGTCAAGATCTTTTCTAAGCGTGTACAAAGCATAGAACTATGCTATAAGGTCAAAAAAATCATATGGGAATATTCATACCGGCATAAATTAAATCTGCAGTTAAACTTATTCTGTCGTAATTCCATTTAATTCTTATATTAAATCTGTCATATGTACACTTAATGGTAAGATGCTGGCGCTGCCAATTTAATAAATTTAACGAAACAACTTAACTAACAACAGTATGATTTTACATATTAACTAAATTCACGCCAAAATGACTATTTATTCTTGATATGAATGTGTTACATAATAAAATTAATTTTTATATTATTTTATGTCGCTGAAATTGTGACGCTTGACTGTCAAAAAGAAATTTTGTTTGGAAAAAGAAATCCTAATAAAACAATAAATAAAAGTAACATGAGTCCAATTATATTTTAATCTTTAAAAGTGAAAAATTTAAACACGATTAAATCAAGTAAAGACATTCTTTAGAGTCTAATTGTAAGTCATTTTGGTATTTGGGGAACCCAAGACTTTTAGGGCACCCAAATATTTTGAGTATTTGGGTATCCAAGACTTTTGGGGCACCCAAATATTTTGAGTATTTGGGTACCCAAGACTTTTGGGGCACCCAAATATTTTGAGTATTTGGGTATCCAAGACTTTCTGGGCACCCAAATATTTTGAGTATTTAAGTAACCAAGACTTTTGGGGCACCCAAATATTTTGAGTATTTGGGTACCTAAGACTTTTGGGGCACCCAAATATTTTGAGTATTCGGCTATCCAAGACTTTTTGGGCACCCAAATATTTTGAGTATTTGGGTACCCAAGACTATTTGGATACCCAAAGAATGCAAGTCTTGGGTACCCAAGAGTCTTGGTCTTGTACAAGTAATTTTTTTTGACAGGCTATAGCTATATATAAACGTAAATTATTATTCACGTGACATCATTAGTGCGTAGCCCCTAAGCACCAACGACAACATTCCTTGCGTACGTGTCTGAAGTAAGAGTCCAATTGACCACTGCCTGCACTGTAGCGTAGGTTGGAATACTTGTATTTGCCCGGCAGAATTTAAACACAATGGTGTGTACATCTATATTTTGCGTTTGTTTATCATGTGCTTACACGTAAATTATGGGTTTTTGCTCCCATTCACTGTATTGTGTTTTGACATGGGTCCATTTAACTGTTAATTGTGAAGAAATAGTTAGTCAGAGCAAATTTAAAAAACAATACAGACCTGCCTGCTCGCATTTGTGGTGGCTTCCAATTTGTTTCACGAAAATCGCATCAATACTGTGACCTGTAGTGTACGGCCAACAGACGGACACACGGATAGACAGACGGACAGACGGACATGACCATTTTATTAGATGCTTAAGCTCAGCATCTAAAAACCAAATTAATATTTCGAACTACCTTTAACGAAGAAAACAAGTTCAACACTGCTCACATTTTCTCTTTATTTAAACACAGTAGACTGAGTCTAGATTAAAACTTTTAATTTTTGTGAACACGGAATTTCGTACACGTCAGTTAAAAATGTATGTAAAATAGAAATGTAATGATTTCAATATTCAATAATTACCGACCTATAACACGCTTCATATGCATTGACAAAACACATTCTGCTTTAACTGATGTACGTTTAACATAATTTAAAAACTACTTTGTTTTAAAGTTAACAAAATTATTTATTTAATTTAAAGCCGCTTATATTTTAATTTTAGCTTACGTTATAGTCATAACAATGTTATAAAATATTGAAAGTTTGTATGGGCAGTATCAAACTGATATAATACTTAATTTACAATTTAAATTAGTAATTAACTTGATTATATTAAATAAAATTATGTTGCCGTACTCCTTTAAATACAAATATTAAAAAGGGGTTTCACTGTTTTTGAATAAAATGAAAATTTTAAATATAAGCAATAGCAAAATCAGTCTATATGAAAAAGTAAAAGAATGGTACCTAGGTACATATGTATGTATCGGTTGATTCCATTGCATTGCAGGTAAAGTCCACTTTTCCTACTTTAGGAAACTTCAAATTTCCTCGTAATCCTAATTTCATATGCACAAGCGATAAAATTATGACTCGCTACTTGTGTCTTAGCTTCGTGCATACGAAATTTCAAAAAGCATGGTATAACGAGTAAAAATTTGTTAAAAAATAACTTTTATAATCAGCTCAGTTTAGCACACAGTAAACTGATTTTTCACGTGCTTACTTGAAATATTTGTATATAAAAATTCAACAACACGCATATCATTCAAATTTTTAAAACGTTAGTTATTGAAATCAAAATTCCTGAAATATTCAAACAATTGTCAGACTCAATTTCTTTCTTTATCAAGTTTTCACATAAAACTTTAAATCACGTTGTTTAAATTTTTGGTGAAAAAATATCACAATACATGAATTAAATCTACCTTAATAATAAAACGAAATAAAATCACATGCAAAGTATTATTTATCTAAATAATTATTCATTGATTGTCAATATTTGCAGGCAGCGATTTTACATCGTGCAGCAAGGCAAACAAAACCCCTGTGCAATTTATTAGTAGAAAGAGAAGTGGTGAAAGTCCAGTATTAGTGCTTTCCATTTCAGCAAGAATATCCGGAGTATGAAATTTTTTGAGTGTCAAATAAGGAAATGCACGATGAAAATTATAGCATTGAACCTAATGTGTCTATTTGCCGAGATTATAAATTAATCTTTGTGAAATTTCAGTTTATTATTATTTGCTTTTGTTTCCATGACAAAAAAAGTCAAGACATAAAGTGTAAAATACTTTATTTAAAAAGAGCAAGTAAGTTTTCAGTATCTTTGCATAAAGTATTCTATAATACTGTGTAGATTGAATTTCCTAAAGTAATTTCGATTTTGTAAATTAAAACATAAGCTAACAAGTTCAACGCCGTTCATTGTTTTTGCCAGATGTTTAACATAGCGTGCCAGCAATGGGTGAGTTTTTGTTGGGTTGTTGCAATGTAATACGGAAAGACAAACATAATTAGGAAAGTGTGACAATAGTTAAAGCTTAAATAGTACTAACTTATTGCACTTCAAAATAGAAAGTCACTATTGCGTTTAAAAGAGCTTGGAAACTCGCACGTTTAATTTGCCGTTTAATTGATTTTATTTAGCTTCCTATGTTTTTACACTTTATTTCACTAACTTAGCAACACTGCCTGAAAGTGATGATGTTTCAATTAGTCTATAATTTTGTTGTGACACTGACAACAATTAATTACGTGGATTAGACACTGTCTTGCTTGATGCTCCAACTAAACAGTATGCTTTTGTTGTAGCATCAAAATAATTACGTGGTATAGACATAACAATTCCAATTGTAAATATTGTTAATCAAAATCTTTTTACTGCATTACTTTACTTGAGGCCAGGGCCAGGTAGGGTTAGTTATCCACATTTTCGTTTGTTTTCTTGCACTAATTTCAACGTCCGCAGACGTTCCCTACCTAAGCTGAAATAGTATAAAACTGTATCAACATGTAAAGCGGCCCTAGTTTAAAATTTAGCAATACAAAATTTACATTGAGGCATGGATTTATTCGTTATGTCAATTTTTTTTTGTTAAATGTACTACTCAAAAGTAGATTCTAATGCAGCATTTCCAATAAACTGTATTTGCATTACATAGAAATTAAACAAAATGTTTTTTTTTCGATAAAAATTTCTTTAGCTTGCATAAGGTACCGACGAAAAACAAAAAAAAGACTGTCCTGAGGTTGGTTACAAAGTTGAGAAGGATTGGGTCAAAGGAAAAATAGCAATTGAAACAAAACGACTCAACCGGGCTGCATTTCAAATGTCTTTTCTATTTAAAGCCATTGTAAGCAGCAAAAATCTGGCGCTTCGCGCCGGATTTGCCTACCGTGGGCGCGAAGTAAATGCTGAGCTTACAGCGAATATTGACTTTAGTCAATTGATGCATCTTCTCACATTATTTACATACAATACACTCTATACCCTCCAAAGTGCAATATTTTAGGGACGACATTGTTGGACGATCCTAATATGTACAATAATAATATTTCATGCTAAAAATACTATATTACATAATGTTTAAACTGATAACGGGTGTTTTTTTAAATGATGACATTTAGACGACTTTATTTATGGACAATTATTGTGTGTATACTAGTAAAAGTAGATTTTGAAGATATAAATCTACCAAATTTTGCATTCAGCACTAACAAGGATCCTTAAAATGGTGATTTTGTGATGACGTCATTTATGAAGGATCCCTGTATGTATGCTAGAAAAAGACGGTGTTAGGGATATCCATTAATTTGATTTTTGAACTAAAGACAGAAGAGATTCCTATAATTAAAATAATTAAATGACGTCATTTTTAGATGATCCTTGCATGGCTCCTAACTTGTGTAACCCTCGAAGTTGAAATATAATTTATAAATAACTTATGTATAAGATTTACTGGACACTAAAAATTACGAACTGCGTGCCATTCGGTTAAACTATGTTCCTTAAAATTGAGAATTTGAATGACGCCATTATTGGTTGGTCATCAACTATCTATAAGCTTCGTTCGTTTGTTCACAGCATGAAGTAAAAATAGTTGGGGTGGGTTTTCCAAAATAGAAATTTCTAATGAAGTTATTTATGAACGGTCACTTCCTTTTACGATCAACGTGCGTATGTTTACAGCATAAAGTTACAAAGTCGTGAATTTCACCCGTTTTTCATTCCACGTTAAATATATCATGGTATATTGCAATTTGTTTTTGCCGACATTCCGTGCTCGATGCAGATAAGCATAGATTTTTCCGAGTGTAATTCAAATACAAGATAGCAAACCTAAAATATTAAGTTCGTATGCTTGACCAGCTTTGGGAACGGACACAAATGACGACACATAAATTTACCAAAATTATAAGCCTACCCAACTGCTTGTCACCTTTTTAAGCATTGCTTGAATGGATGCCCTTACGGTGGAATGTCAAGTGACCCACTCTTAAGGTAAGCAACGCCATTTGTGTCTGACCCCTACCAGCCTTAACGTCGTCAAAACAAAAAGCAGCCGGCTCTTTTGCAAGACACGAAACGTAGCAGGACTTTCTCTTGGAACGACAGGAAACAAAGCTAACTTGCTGACGGGACTCTATGTATCTTATGTGTTGCATATCTGACACGCTTACAGATTCGTATCAGAGATTTCTTAGCTCAGGCCATTACTGATTCATTGCTGTAGACGGGAATCTAGGTGTCGCGTGCTCCATTCCAACCTAAGGTTCGAGGCTTTAAATTTTTCGGACGTATTTAACGATTGATCATGAATCCCCCCCCCCCCCCCCGCCCTTCTGAACCTAAAAAGGATGATTTGTTGAGTAGGGGAGCATTAGTTTGCGGTTGGTAAAGCAATAGGTATAAGAAATATTTATATTTTTAAGATTGTGACTTGTTTTAATTCTTAAACCCCCCCTCCTCCTTTAAGAGATAATTCGTAGGGTTTGGGATGCAAGTATTTAAAGTTTTTTAATAGTTTTAGCAAAGAAATTAAGATTTCTGGGACGTCATTTGTGGGTGACTCTAAGTACACCCCTCCTTCTTAAGGGGATACTTAGTGGGTCAGGGATGCAAGTATTTAAAGTTTTTTATTAGTTTAAGCAAAAACAGTTGGTATTTTTTGGCACGTCATTTGTGGGTAACCCCAAGTACACCCATCTTTCCTAAGGTGATACTACGTGGGTGGGGGGTGCAAGCATTTAAAGTTTTTTAATGGTTTTAGCAAAAAAATTAGAATTTTCGGGACGTCATTTGTAAGTGACCCCCAGTCCCCCCCCCCGCCCTCTCCTAATGGAATACTTTGTGGGTGGAGGGGCAAGTATTTAAAGTTTTTTAATGGTTTTAGCAAGAAAATTAAGATTTTTGGGACATCATTTGTGAGTAACCCCAAGTACACCTCTCCCCTGAGGGGGTACTAAGTGGGTAGATGGTGCAAGTATTTAAAGTTTTTTAATGGTTATACCAAGAAAATTAAGATTTTTTGGACGTCATTTGTGGGTGACCTCAAGAACACCCCCTCCCCTCAGGGGATACTTTGTGGGTAGAGGATGCAAGTATTTAAAGTTTTTTAATGGTTTTAGGAAGAAAATTAAGATGTTTGGGACGTCATTTGTGAGTGACCCCAAGTACACCCCCTCCCCATAGGGGATACTTTGTGGGTGGGAGGTGCAAGTATTTAAAGTTTTTTCATGGTTTAAGAAAAAATAGTTGAGATTGTTGGACGTCTTCTTTTGTGACCCCAAGTACACCTCCCCCCTTAGGGATACTTTGTGGGTGCAGGTAACTTCTGCAGGTAGCTTGTGCTGATGACTTGTGCATGTTTTTGGTGCATTGACTGGCGCCTGTAAGGAAACCATTTAGCTGGTGCATTTGGCTGATGCAAAGCGGCAAATCACCCGTTTTTCTCCAATGCTTTTAGATGGCTAAAAAAGTTGGTCCAGTCAACTGTTAATTGTGAAAAACTGGTTAGTTTGATCGCTCTCAAAAACAATAGGGCACTTCTTATTCGCATTTGTGGCCATTTAAAAAATATTTTACGAATATCGCTTAAAAACTGTGACCTGTAGCGCATAAAGAACAGACAGACAGACAGACAGACAGACGGACGGACATAGCCATTCCTATAGATGCTTAAGCTCAGCATCTAAAAAGCAGAATATAGGAATCTAAGAGACAACTCTAATTAGTGTTACAAATTATTATCAATTGAGTACGAAAATCACATGTAATTGATGTAATGTAATTAGTTAACTCTATTTTCTGTTAAAGGCTTTAATCTTTGTTAAAACTTGAATACAAAAATAAAAATTTTAGGCATGAAATGTTTACGAAAACATTCAAAAAAATTAAAAAACAGAAACTTTTAAAAAAAAAGCTCGGCGGTCACGATATTTTAAATTCTATATAAATCCAGCAAGTTAGGATCGGTTTTAAATCATATAGTTAATATCTGTTCAAAAAATTAGGTTACTAGAAATTTCAGAAAGCCGAATAGTGTGTATAAATTTAACAAGCTTGTAACTCACGATGTACTATGTACTACAGTTTATTGGGGTTAAAGAAACTCTGGTTAACTTATTGCAGTCGTTTAATAACATATTTCAAAGCGGAATAACCCCACTATCATAGTCAGAAATAGATTTAGTGATGATTTTCAAGAAAGGAAACAAATCTTTACCTGAAAACTACAGGGGTATTGCCTTAGTCAACACTGTCACCAAGTTATTTACTTCAATGATTTATGATAGGCTTTATCCTTGGTGTGAAACTAATGGTATTCTTCCCGAATCACAGGCAGGCTTTAGGAAAGGCAGGGGTTGCTTAGATCAAATATTCTCTCTCATGGCTATTATTCAGACAAAATTAAGCAGGAAAGGAGGAAAGTTGTTTGTTTTGTTTGTCGATATTATGCGTGCCTTTGATACTGTCCCCCACGAAAAATTATGGGTTAAACTCCACAATCTTGGAATCAGTGGAAAAGTTATTAAAGTTATAAAGTCTCTGTATGACACTAGTAAATTTCGACCTAAGACAACTGCAGGTCTTACAAAATTTTTTGACACCTCAGTGGGTGTCCTTTAAGGAGAGATTCTCAGTCCTTTACTATTTGCCATTTATATATCTGACATAGACAGCTATTTTAAAAGCCAAAATTCTTCACCAGTAAGTATTGGCGGTTCTAACAGTGTTGACCATTTAATGTTAGCAGATGACAATGCCACGCTTGCCGAAACTAAACTTATACTGCAACATAAAATTAATACTCTGCATGAGTACTGTACTGAGTTTGACCTCCAGATCAACCTATTTAAAACTAAAGTAGTAGTGTTTCGGCGAGCTGGAAAACCCTGTAAATCTTGGAAGTGGTACTTAGATGGTCAACTTATTGAACTTGTTAAGTCTTATACATACTTGGGTGTAACCTTTAGCTCCTCGGGGGTGTTTCGTCTAGCAACCGACCAGATGATAAGTAAGGCAAATGTTGCCACAGGGGCTGTGCTTAATACTTTTAAGAAATGTAAGATTCGATCTTGGGAAGGAAGGATGAGAATATTTGACGCTGTTGCTGTTCCCTCATTAACATATGCTGCCTCTATATGGGGACTTCGGTATTTAGACGCTTTAGAGACTGTCCAAACTAAATTCTTAAAAATATTATTGAGGCTTCTTAGAAGACACCGGGGTATATGATAAGATCTGAAACGGGACGCACACACATACAGTGCCATATAACGCACATTACTTTGCAGCTGTGGTTTTGGATCTTATTATTGCCCGCCAATAGGCTCGTTCGAAAATGTTATAACAGACTTGTGTCATTACTAAACCTGGAGAATCATTCTCTTGAATTTTACTGGGATCTACAAGTTAATACTATCTTGGCAAATCTTGGTTATTTATTTGTGTGGGACGCCCGATGTCCAACTATTTTAACCCAGCATATTAAGCAAATATACAAACGTAGCATAGACCAATCAGTTCAAGAGGATCCCTCCAGAGTTAGTGCATCTTCGTATAGTGAATATTATTGTATCCTTAAGCCAACTTTCCGATGCAGCTCCTATTTAAAGTTAATGCTTCCGATTCAATATGTCCGCATCTGGGCTCAGTTAAGATGTAACTCAAGCTTTCTTGCCTTTGATATTTTATACCTAAAATTTAACCCTCTAGACTTCTGTAGACATTGTGGTTATGATTATAATAATACGTTGTTTCATTTTATTGTGGAGTGTAGTAGGCATTCAAGTGAAAGAAGTAACACAATATCAAAATACTTTCAACCTGACATGAACGAATTCAAACTTCATGTCCTGCTTCGATCTAATTCATGTGATATTAAAGCTTGCTTCTTTGTTTATGTAAAAAATTCTTTAATTAATTTGTCAAAACCTATGTAGCATCTGTGAGCTACTTTGGTTTTTTCGCATTGTAACTATAAATGTAATGTATCTTAATATAATTACTGTATTCATATTCTGTGTAATGGGTAATGCCCGAAATCACATTGTATTTTGTAAATAAATTCAATTCAATTCAATTCAGTTAATTGGCGTTGCTTCCGCCTAAGAAGAAAGTAAGTGACAGAATTAAAAAACAATATGCAAATAATTTAAGTTACTTAAATTTGTAATACTACAACCACAATAACTAACCTATTTATAAGTTTCTTAAGTCAGAAAAATGAGGTACTTTGTAATTGAATTAGGAACTTAAGTTCAACTAATATATATTATATATTACCTTTATAGAAATTTAGAGTCGAAAGTTAGGGCAAGTACAATTGCTTCTACAAACGTCAAATTGTGTTTATCCGATCTGCAGGACCTAATACTTAACAAGTTAAGTGTTAAGTTGATATCTATTCAAATAAATTTATAATTGTTTTAAAAATGGTTGTCGTTTCACAATCATGTTTTTAAAAAATGAAGGAACGAGATTACAGAAGTTTATGAATGTTTCAGTAAGGTTACTCAGAATGTGTGAATTTAAACTGCTTTTTTAGCGGTAAGCGAAGTTGACTGGCTCAACGTCGTTCATTTTTGTTCACGCCGTGTAATTATTACATTTGTAGGAAGGTAGAAACCCTTTAGTTTCGTTGACAAAGCAAGGTTTAAGGATTCACATAACACGAACGGACGATTGCAGTCTAAAGTTATATTATAGTAATACAATATAGCAGTTAGGCTTGCGGTGGTATTTGAGAATATACTCTGGGTGCATACTTCATGCTGATTCCAATTCCAATTTCAACCGTTAATTGGTCTATAAAAAATCCATTAGTCAAAATAATTGTTACACTTCTTGTGACTAGTGTGCGGCATATCAAAACTCATAAACAATGGTAAATATTCTAGTTTCATAATATTAATTGTTTATTAATTGAAGCCGATTTGACCGTTGGTCCTTACAGCTTTTCTGTTTGTTACATTTTACAGTCATGATTTATGAGATATTGGAATTACTTAGATGTAAGCAAAAGTAAATAAGTCCGATAACACAGCATTTACATTCAAATTATTTACACACAAAAAAAAATTGTCATTTATATTCAAATAATTAACATGTCTCATATTATATATAGTTCTCACAAAGTTCATAGAAGAAAGCTCGCACTTTAAGAGCTCCTTCCCAAAAACCATACATCAGATGAACCTTTCCTCTTTTTAGAAATTTATTTAAAATGACAGTAGTTATAAAATTATTTCTATTTATTTCAGGTGTTAATAACTCACCGATATAGTTATACCTAGGGCTTTGATAGTAAGGACAAATGCACATAATATGGTATAAATTTTCTATATCCTTAAGATTGCATATTTCACACTAATTTGTTTTGTTATTTTTCCAGTACTTGTTCATACCATTTAAGTTTGTAACTTTCCCATTAACAATAATTCTTGGTAGACCAAAAAACATGTTTTGAATGAATTTTACTAAATTCCAGCTGTTACCTGCTATAAACAGACAATTCTGAATGGCATGAGTCTTCACAGAGCAAAACTGAGAGAATCTATGGTTGTCAAGCATACATTTTACGTCACTGTTGATTGAGTTTTGCGCAAATTCTGATATTAATCGTTTACAATGTTTCTTTATGTATTCCTTGAATAAAATGGGGAATATATTCTGAAATCCACTATTTGTAAAAAAAGTTTGTATTTGATCCCACCAGTTGTATTTTCCGCAGGCTCCTTTAAGGTTTTTTATTGCTTCGAAGCAGTTATATGTGGGACTGTGTAGGTCCTTACAGAATATATTTGAATACAAGCATTGAAGGACAGCCTTAAATACAGTTGCTTTGACTGAAGTTGCTCCCGTTTCTAGCCTTATAATGTAATCAGGTGTGAGGTTGCTAAGGGACAGTAGCCTACGAATAAAGCACGTTTGAAATAATTCTAGTTCTTCAATATATGAGAGACCCCATATTGGAAACGCGTACATAATTATAGATTTTACCATTGTATTAAATAGCTTTAAGTGTATTTTAACATCACTAATTTTAGCCTTGTAAAATATTTGAAATAGGTGTCAGTAGCAGCTCTGGCTTTTCTTACATAATAATACCTTTTCTTGTTAATAGAACACCTAGGTATTTGTATTTACTCACTATTTCTATTGTCAGATTATTCCATTTAAGTGACTTATTAGTTGGTGATTTCCCTCTGTTGAAGATTATAGCTTTCGTCTTGCTTAGGTTAACTCGGAGTGATTTGTTGTCACAGAATACTTGGAGTGTATTTATTAGGTTTTGTAGCTCCTTTTGGGATTTAGCTAGCAGTATTATGTCGTCAGCATACAATAAAATATATATATTAAGCATAAACATTTTAATTCTGCTGTCACATTTTAACGCCATAATTTCGACAATCTCATTAATAAAAAGTGTGAACAACGTTGGACTGAGTGTTTCTTGTTGTAGTACTCCTTTCAATATGTTCACAAACTTAGTGTTACCAAAATGAGTCCTTACTTTTGTTCTGGCTTCGGCATATAGTTGCTTTATTTTGTTTATAAAGCTGCTGCTCATTTTTAATTGAAGAAGACGCCTCCAGAGTTTTTTGTGTTCAATCGAGTCAAAGGCTTGGCTAAAATCTACAAATAGGCCATATAAAGATCCTTCTTTTGTACTTAAGCACTTTTGAACTACACAGTTTAAGATAAAAATATGGTCGACACACCCACTATTCTTTTTATATGCTGCTTGAAATTCAGACAGTTTGTTGTGCTTTTGACACTACATTTGAAGTCTATTTGAACGTATACCGGTGTAAAGTTTTACGACCGTGTTTACTAGAGAGATAGGACGATAGTTAGCAGGGTCTTCCGTGTTACCTTTCTTGTGTATTGGAGCCGTAATAATTTCCCCCCAGTAGGTAGGTACTTTATTTTGCTCAAAAATGTTATTAAGGCAAGCCAGCAGACATTCGTGGAGTTCAGCAGGTATGAACTTCCAAACTTCATTACCTATTCCATCACTCCCGGGTGCTTTTCCTGTAGCCAGTCTTTTAAGGGCCTTTTTCAGCTCGTATAGATTCAAAGGGGAATCTAAATATAAGTCATAAATGTCATTCTTTGAGATTGGTTTGTCGTCTACTTCTACATTTTTAAATATTTTTTTTATTGACACACCCATTCATCAGTCCCAATATTGTTAAGAGTGGAGGAGTATTTAGGTTTTGAAAACATTGTTAAGGAGCGCCAAAATTCTGCTGAGTTTTTAGAAATTTCGACAACTTTTCACAGCAAAATTTCAAACAAAATGTAACAAACAGAAAAGCTGTAAGGACCAACGGTCAAATCGGCTTCAATAAATAAACTATTATTATTATTATTATTATTATTATTATTATATTCTAGTTTCGTTATATCAAGAAGTAACTATATTTCTTTCCATCTGTATTTAAAGAAAAAAACATATTATGCTGATTCCTGAATCTTGAGGAGCGGAGCGTAGATTACTCCATTATTATCACGAAATATCATTATTTAATGCTGTAATTCAAGTCAATGCCTGGATAAAAAGAATTTAAACTACAGCTATACGCTATATCTAAGCGCTAAGAATGAGTTTTCTAAAATAGAAAACCGCTCATCATCTAACCTCTGGCAATATTGAAACCTACAAATGCATCTGGTATTGAATGGCGTTTAGAAGCTACAACAACGAAAGTTTCTAAAAATTACAAAAAATAATTTTTTTTATTTTCATCTTACGGATTGCGTTTAGTAAAATTATTTGTCAAAATTTAATATTCTATTAGCAGTTGGTGTCAAAACAAAATTTCTTTTTCAATAATTTCAGGAACTACGTAAAATATATTATTCCGCAATAAATAATAAAGGTCACTTCTCGCTGCACTTTAGCCTATTGTAATCAACATTTGAAATTTTGGGAGTGACATCTTACAGTAGGCCGAGTATTTAATTTTTTACAATAATATTTAGCACCAGATGTCAAATGTTTTTGTAAACCAATTTTTAAAAGTAAACGTTTAGGAAATATAAAATCGGTAGCAATATTAACTAATTTTACATCATTATAAAACGAATTACAAGCATAGTATTTGAGCGAGCTCTGTGCAAATTAAATTCATTAAACAGAGATTTTAAAATAACAACTTGTTTCACAGTATTCAAATAAATTTACTAGTTCAACGCCGCTTACATTTTCATGCTAGCAAATTAAAGTAAGTGGGCGTCTTGTCCAACAGTTAAGTTGTATCAATAAAGAATTAACGTCAAATTAAACAGAAAATGAGCGGGCAAATCTAAAAATTAAATGGTCACGACTAATTGCATAAAAACTTGCAAAATTTACAATTTTGCTAAATTGGAAGCTTCACGATACACATACATCAGTGGTTAATCTGTATAATTGTACGGAGGATAGGATCCAATATCTTTGAGGGAAACATTTTGAATGCAATTTTGATGAGTAACATTGCATGATTTTGAATTACTACTTTCATAAACTAATTTATAAGTTTTCCAAATCAGGGAAATAAATTATTTTAAAATTGTGTTAAGAGTAAATAAAGTTCATCTATAAATTTATATATTACATAAATATTTCAACTGTTAGTTGTACTCTGCTTAAAACCCAATATTACCAATTGTCACCGCCGTGTGCTATGTTGTTAAGTTTAGGTTAAAATTTAAATTGACGTGTGAACTTTTCAATATGCTTTTTTTTTCGAATTTGATCCGATATCGTTCATAACTTACAAATTATGTTGTTTACAATATTTAAAAATCAGGGCATCATTTCCCACCTCCGTAGAGCGTGTTGAAGTTAATAAATTCAAAAATTACTATACAAGCACAAGCCTAAACTGCAATTTTTAAACAAAAATTAAGTATTTGTTTTAATTATTTTTATAAAGTTTAAAATTTCTTCTGACAAGTTTTTCAAAACGAAGTGTAATATGTTACGATGAAAGCATTTTATTCACATTTTAAAACTAAATACATATATACTATATATACTATAAATCAGAACTTTTAAAAAAGGGTAGGGGGACAGATTTTTACTGCGTTTTTGAAATATTCGACTAAAAAGATGGAATGTGAATAATCGTCTAATGGGATCATATCATTAAAAATGCATAGTGAATGAACTCCGTACATTGCTCTGTGTAGTTAAGATATTTCATAATTAGGGTATGCTAATTTCAAACTCCCTAGGAGTCTGGGAGATTTTGGATGGAGAGAACTATGAGAGTTTTGTAGTTTTCAAGCAGGGAGTGTTAGGAACTTTGAAATTGAAAGATACTTAACCCATCATATACATACCAAAAATTAATTTCAAATAGTAACTAGTAAAAGTTAAGGCAAAGACTGTAAAAATTCCTACATGTACTAATTTATATTCAAATCTTATTCTGACTCACGCAAATTTATAGTAGGGTTATGCACCCACATGTAAATTGCCCTCCGACATGAGATGTGACATAATGGGGATCAAAATTTATTTATTATGGCGTATATCACAGGGTAAAACTGAGAAATTAGTTAGGAAATGGTCCAAAAAATCACACCCTTTAGGACCTTATACTCAAGTAGAAATTATCAGTATTAATTTTTTCTCTACTAATTATGTACTGTATATTTTTTAAACAAAAACAGATGCGGAATATTCGGGTGACAGCACATATGCGCATACTTGTGCAATATGATTTTACATAAAATGCATACCTAAAAAGACGCTGAAAAAATTGTTTAATTTAAATGTTAACCATGATATTTTGAAAACTACCAAATGGTATTTACACATGTTTTTGAAAAATGCAAATGTTTTTACTTTACGTCGGAGCTCGTGGGACCATAACAAAATTTTTTCTGGATTTTATGAAATCCCAAGCATTGACATCATTCCTTATTGAGGATATTGTAACAACAGTTTTGAAAAAATCCGTGCAGATTTGCCAACACCATTTATACTCAACTGTTCCGAATACTTAATTCGTGAAATTCATTTTCTATTCCATGTTGTATTTAAAAAATTAATTTTACTGGTTAACCCATTTTTGAATAGTATACTGAGTCTTTTAGGCTACCCTCGATGGAGGGCAGTGTTAAATTTGTTCTTTTGAATAAAGTTATCGTTATATATACAAGTTCTTTAAAATGTGCAAAATGTTCTTTTTACAAACTTTTATGATAACTAAAAGAAAATTTATTCTCCACTAACAATATAGTAGTTAAATCATCGAATTTGTTTCTGACAGAGCGAACAATAATCACGTCACCAAAATTAGAATCCTAAGTAGAATTTGTAGCAGGGTTGGATTTTTTCCTTATAATTATTTACTAATTCTAATACTAATGAAGTTTCGTATAATTTTTACTTTACGGTACCAGCGTTAAAACATTTGGCGTATCAAAAATAGTTTTTTCGTTCATTCTATTGCATAACTTCCAGGAATCGTGTATTAACATAGAAAATTTCACGGAAAAAATATTCCATTATCAAACCCTTTAGACATAAAACTATCAGACACATTCATCATTCATGAAAAAACCTTTCGTTAAACGTACATTCAGAAACCGACAACGGACACAAGCCCATCTTGCAAAATTTATTTGTTGTGAATGGCCAATTCAGTCAACATAAAACATATAATTTTGAATCAGGTGCACGGTAAAATAATATTAAAACCGATATGGCATTCTCCCCCTGTTTGGGGGCAGGGGAGGGACACCATATTGGAGTCTACCTTACCTCCGAGAAACTAATTATTAGAAATCTACCAAAAATGTGGGATAATTTTATTTTTAGAGTTTATTAAATGTGGAGGTGCATATTTTGATGAATGTCAGATGGTAGAATCGTGGTATTTACAGGGGTGATCCACCACTCTAGTAGAGCTAGAGACCCATGGGGGGGGGGGAAAGCGAGCCTCAGCTGAATTCCCCAGCCAAGAATCTCGGAAATAGCTACAGATGGTATGTATGCTGATTTTATTTATTTTAATTTAATGCAAATTATTTATTTAACTTTACTATTTGAGGTTTATTTTTGTGCGTTTGAATTCCAGAGGCATGTAGCTCGGTGGCAGAGAGGTCGAAGTTGAGACGGGTATCAACTTTCCCAGCTTCACCCCCACGAGCTCCTGACTTCCAGAGGAACAACCGGTAACCGTCGACCGTTCAAGGCTAACGGACCATGTTCACGGTTGCAGGTGCCACGGCCGACCCCTGAAAATGCGGTCAGCCTCGGAAATTTTGTTGATTTTATTTTGCCAATTTAGACGGGGAATTTTTGTTAACTTTAATTTATTTCTCCATTTATTTTATGAGGGCAAGGTGGCGTGAAGGTTGAGGGCCTGGTCCGCCCCCGGATCCAACACTGCGGGACAGGACGAGCAAGGAACAGAGATGAGTGCCCGCCTTAGCCTGCACCCCCTTCAACGAGCACTCTCCGCTTCCCTCTGCCACGTCCAGCACCATCGCTTTGTCCTGAATTTTGAATGCCTAATCGGGTAAGTTTATATTTTAGTTTTATATTAATTTATTTTTATTTTGATTTACAAGAGGACTCGTCGGGGATGTGGTGCTAGAATCGGGGCCCAGCAACCACATCCATACCGAAGGAAATGGACGCGTACGGTCGAGTGTGTTCGCCTGACGGAGCACACCAGGTCACAAACACACACCGCCACGCGCCTCTCCGACCAGTACAGCCGACGACTCTGAATTTTGGATATCAAGTTAGGTAAGTTTTATTTTGCATTATATTTTGATTTTAGTGTAGATAGTAATTTAGTTTAGTTTTAGCAATTTAATTAGTTGATGGGGTGGGTTGACGGTGGACAATTCATGTTGCAGAGAGATACTGTCCGTGTTAAAGCCACACCGTCAACGTCAACGGCTGAGAGAAACTCATGAACGATAGTCAGAGTTCCGGGTTCGTCTTTCTGGTTTTCTTTCAATTTTAAAACTTCTTTTTGTGACTTTTTAGATGCTAAGCATCTATTAGGAATGGCTCTGTCCGTCTGTCTGTCTGTCGATATTTTTTTTGTCGTGCTCCACAGGTCACAGTTTTCAACCAAAATTGTTCAAATAAATTTTAAATGATAGGTAATAAGATGGAATAGAACCCTATTGTTTTTGAAATTAAACGGATTTACCAATTTTTCACAATTAACGATTTAATGGACCAAATTTTGAGAAATAAAATGAATGCCTAGAAAAACCAGTGTCTGGCGACTTCACATGGATTTCAATACTTGCTGAAGTTAAGTATGTAGGTACATGCTCCGCACGATGCATATACCTGCCATTCAGTAGATATTCGTACCATAGAAAACATTCGATTGACATAGGATTTTACCAGTAGGCATGCAGGGATCGTCCATAAATTACGTCAAACAAACTTTACGATTTTAGGGACCCTTACTGTTATAAGTTCAAAAATTAGCTTAAAATATATCCCCAGCATAGAATTTAACTAGAATGCATGCAGGGATCGGCCATAAATTACGTAATACAAATTTTAATATTTTAGTGATCCCCACTGTCAAAAGTTCAAAATTTAGGTAGACATGTATCCTTAACATAGGATTTTACTAATGTGCATGCAGGGATCGTCCATGAATGACGTTATACAAATTTTATTATTTTAGGGACCCCCACTGTCATTAGTTCAAAAATTAGGTTGAAATATATATCCTCAGCATAGGATAATACTAGTATGCCTGACTGTATTTTTCAAGCGTACGTACAGGGATCGTCCATGAATTATTTCATGCAAATTTGACTCTTTTCGAGACCCCCACTGTCATAAGTTCAGAAATTAGGTTGACATATATTTTCAACATGGTATTTTACTAGTATGCCTGCAGGGATCGTTCATGAATGACGTCATACAAATTTTATTATTTTAGGGACCCCTACTGTCATTAGTTCAAAAATTAGGTTGAAATATATATCCTCAGCATAGGATATTACTAGTATGCCTGACTGTATTTTCAAGCGTACGTACAGGGATCGTCCATAAATTATTTCATGCAAATTTGACTCTTTTCGGGACCCCCACTGTCATTAGTTCAGAAATTAGGTTGACATATATTTTCAACATAGTATTTTACTAGTATGCCTGCAGGGATCGTCCATTGATCACGTCATTCAAATTTTACCATTTTTGAGATTCCCATGCCATTAGTTCCAAAATTAAGCAAACACATATCCTTAACATTGTATTTTTTAAGCGTACGTACAAGGATTGTCCATGAATTATGTCATGCAAATTTTAGTATTTTAGGGACCACCACTGTCATACGTTTAGAAATAAGATTGACATATCCTCATCATATGATTTTTAATATGGCAACTTATTATCGCCCAACTAATTATATCAACTGATCCTAACGATGGCATTATTTGTGAGCGATCCAATAAAGTAGTATATGCTGCTTTTAGCTCTTGCAGTGCGGATTGTTGATTATTAAATTAACGAATAAGAATTTAAAATGTGGAATTATTTCATTAGTGGTCAATTCAAACTGACAAACGTTACTGTTTATGATGCCATCAAGCAAGTGTTCTAGCCTTTTTTCAGTTTTTAGATATTTGCTCTATTTTATTCATACGAATTTTAACGTCATGAGGTATTGTAAAATTCATATGCGAAATGCGAATTGCTTTTGTACTGACACTTCGTATCAGCACCACTCGTTTTCAACCATCTTGTACTTGTGCTACTTTGACCAGGCCCACAAGAATCAGTAAAACTTGTACCAGCACCATCGTGGCGGCGCTAATTTCAAAGACCTAGCTCTTACCATAATGGCTTTTACTGTTCCCAATCGATACAGAGCAACTTCTACCTAGGTAACATTACCTTCCCTATAAACATGTCTGCAGCGCCATCGCCGTTTTTTTCCGACGGCCCGGCGTCGACGCGACCCTTATTTTGCCGTGCGGCGTCGGCGCGACGATTTAAGGCTCGCGCCGACGCCGGGCCGTCGGACAAAAACGGCGACGGCGCTGCAGACATGTTTATAGGGTTTCACATGCACCTTTACTAATACCGATCCAACTTGTAGCGGCACCATTCGTAGCTTGCCTACTCTTGTCATCATCAATCGTACCTAGCCCAATCTAGCTATTCGAACTAAAAATACTCAAAATGGCTGCACATGCACATGTACCTGACCCACTGTCACCAGCAAAGGTCGTATTTTCGTACCTAACTCGTTGGCACTGGCGCTTAATGCTAGCTTTAGGTTTGCCTTTTGACAAAAAACATGCTTTCCAGTGATGAAGTCACTCGCTTTAAGCTCAGCATCTTCTTCGGGCCCACGGTGGACAAATCCGGCGCGAAGCGCCGGATTTTTGTTTTATTTATGTATAGACCCATGTCCCTAAATTACGTACGGGGAGTTGAAGGAACTACGGCCCGACGACTAATGATGATGCCAAATATTTATATTTAATTTCATAATTTAATCATTAACATAATCATTTAATAATATTTATTATTATGACTATTACTATGTGGGGAAACAATTTAAATTTTAAAAATTGGATCAAATCCAATTATTGATTTTGTATAAATGTAACGTGAAAGGGTTGTAAGGGCTATGGCCGTAAATCAACTGGATGAATAAAGATATATATATATATTTAATTTCATTTATTAATATTTGATTTCCTATTTCTAGGGTATGTGATGCTGAGTTCATGAGAATCAATATAGTTTTGCCAATCATAAATGAGGACACACAACCAGCAAAGAGAAGAGATAAGTTTACGGATAAATGTATATTAAATCGAATTAAAAGGAAAAGATAATTTTAAATTCAAATGATAAGTTTTCCCCGTACAGCTTTTTTCTCGCCTCTCCTCTTTCCGTCCTTCCTCGTTGATTTCTTTGCTCCAGGGCAGCTTTTTCTTTGGTTCCACTGGTTATTCCTGGGCGTTAGGTTGAAGGGCTGCAAGCTGAATCATTTTTGGTTATCTCTTTCTTATGGATCTTCTTCTTTTTCTTTCGGATGGCCGATGCTGTCTACGAAATCTGGAGAAGATTTGTAGGAGGATTTTGTCGTGAACTTTATTTCCTTCTAAATATGATTCTATTTCGACTTCACATTACTTAGATAAGCGTTTATGAAATATACATTTATTGTCACCTTTAAAGTGAATAAAGTCTAACACCACTCACATTATTACGCTATTTGAGCTATTCGTTAGACCGTACGATCAGCATTGTAGCCTTGTGTCTCTATTAGATCATTATTTGACAGTTAAACGATCATGAATCGACGAATGAATTTAAATTTTATACAGAAGTAACTAAATCCATAAAACTTTAATAATTCACCTTATGCTGGAAAAAAACTTAAATTCTGAGTGAGGTTTACAACCAACTGCAGTTTTTTAAACTATTAAATAAAATTATCACACTAATAAAACCCTAAAATGTAAACCTGAAGTGTTTAATTTGAAACTGCTCATATATTACTGCCATCTGAGGCACACGAATATGTGAGAAGTTTGATAACCAAAACATTATAGGAAATATTATGTAAATAGGTAGAAAAAAAAGGTGTCAATTAGGAATAATGCAAACCCCGTGCTTTTTATTCAACTTTATTTAAGTTACATAAAAATTCAGCACTGCAATTTGTTTGAATAAAAATTGCTTTAAAATGCAAATTTTTACTAGGAAATCAGTAGTGCAAAAAAACAGTTTATTTATAATATGTTTTACAATAAAATGTGACAGTTTATTTGTAATGATCAGGAAATATTAATTCATATCAATTACTGTTTCATCAATACAAAGTATTAAATACATTTTTAACTTTGAGGAGTTGTAGCTCTTTACTTCATTACGTAATAAATTTCAGCGCCTTAAATTTTTTCCATACAGTATCTAACTTTTTCCAGAGAAAAATAGTAGGTTACAAATTAAATAATTACTGAAAATAAATTGATAGCAATATTAACATTACATGGACTGGTAACTTTCCTAATATAGCAAAAGATTCCAAATTTTTAAACTATTATTTTGAAAAGTAAATCTAACTTACATTTGCAATTAAAATGAAAGATGAAAAAATGTATAAAAATTAAAACACTGGAATAATAAAATTGATACTGATAAAATAGAATTGTTGTCTTTAGAGTCTTAGAGCAGACAAAATTACTTCTAAAAATGTCAGATGATATTTATCTGATCGTTATAGCATCCCATCTAACAGCGAAGAAGTTTGCTTGATTTCTATTTAAATACAATTATTGTTTGCAAAGTGTTAGTCATTTCCCATTATATAAGAAAGATTTAAAATGACACACTGAAGTTCATACATGTGTAAGTACGTTTCCTCAAGATTTCTAAATTTTAACTGCTTTTAAAGTTGTAAACGAAGTTGGTTGGTTTAACACCGCTTGGTCTTTTGAAGCCATGTAATTCAGGTCCTGATGTTTAGATTTTACTGGGAAAGCTATTTGTAAAGAATAACTTAACACAAACGGACAAATGCAATTCATTAGTGAAAGGGAAACAACTAACTTTAGTGTTAAAAAATCATTTATTAAAGGAAAATTACCTTAACTTGATTCTGATTCACACCTTATTTGACTACATAAGTCATACTGATAAAATACTAAAATAAAAAATAAAACTAACTAGTTCAAAGCCGCTCATATGTAACTACTATGCTGGGCTGAGGTCCTGAGTGACGTGCATTCTTGTGGGTTACTTTGAGAAGTTGAAGATGCTTGTACAGCGTTAGACCTTGATTTCACTAGAAAAGTTAACCATTGTTAGCCTTAAGAAACACGCTTTCAGAGTTAACCATTGTTAACTCTGAAAGCGAGTTTCTTAAGGCTAACAATGGTTAACTTTTCTAGTGAAATCAAGGTCTTAGGTCAGGTAAACTTATTTATTAAACTGTATTTATTAGCATTTAAATGGTTTACTGCATTTAAATGGTTATGAAAATTAAACCAATTTTATATTCTCATTTTTTTGAATCACAAATAAACGAAACTGGTTACGTATACTGCCCAATAATTAAGTTTGTTGGCCTAATATTATTAAAATGCTTATTCTCTTAAAATACCGGTTTTGTAAATTCAACAATTTACAGTAACAAAATGTTTTGAATGTTTGAATTATTTATATTAAAAAATAAAAACGACTATTTTAATTTTTTCAACTAAAACGACTAATAGTTATGGTATAAGAAGAAGCAACTAAAGAACTGTGCAGCTTATTTCAGCACCGGGAATTTTATGCTCTTGGTGTCTGTTTAATTTATATAAAGTATTTCTTCTGGTCATTTGAGTTTAAAAACATGAGAAAATGTAAAAACCTAGTGTCTCAAAATTGTTGTAATAATTCTGTTTTCAGAGTGTAGTAATACACGTATTTTGCATGCTAATTAAGCTGTTATATCTACCAAGTTTCTGGAAGAAGAAAATAATACGCTGGCTAAATTAACTCTAATGTAAATAACTTTCCTTTGTTTTGTTCCTTTTTGTGGCGCTAAACTGTATGTAGGGTCTGACAGGATTCGCAATTTTTTGCAGTTTAAAATGTTACGTTTACTTAGCAATATTTGTTTTTTAAAAAAAGAGAATACTTTGACATTAATTTACATTTTTAAATGTACTTCTGACATATTTTAAGTTATAGAGTTTCGCTTGAAAATTCCTGAAAATTCTTTGTTTCAATAACCTTAATAAAATTGCTTCACATTTGAATTATCGACTTTAAGTCATAACGCTGTTTTTTTCGGTCGGTTACAATGGGTGTCTTGGTTTTCCATTTTTGTGTGCGATTTAAAATCCCTTTCAGTTTTTTTACACCATATTTTACAGCACAGATTTATTCGAAAATTTTAATTATCTTGAAACAAGGGGTTTAAAAATTGGGCCTTAAAAATACACATTTTTTGTAATTGTTTTAGAAAAGATGAAAATTTTCGAATTTTTCAAAATCTTGAAATTTTTATATAGAATAAAGACTGAAGATCACAAAATATCAAATTTCATCAAAATCAGATGAGAACAGTAGTATTTATTAGGCGGCAAAATTTCAAAATTCGAATTTTTTAAAATTTTGGCGTTGCGCTGTGACCAAACAACCCAAACTGCACTCGAGTTACTTTGAAAGTGTGCTATTTAAAAGTAGGCGAATTTTTAACATGGGTCTCTTCGAAATCTAGGTGTTGCATGTAGCTTAATTCCCTTGTTAGATCAGTGCTTATGAATTAAACATTTATTGTCACCTTTAAAGTAAATACAGTTTAACACCGCTCACTTTATTACGCTATTTGAGGGCGTCTACTTTATACGGATCAATGTTTCAGCCGTGTGGTTCATTAAGAGCATCATTCGAGGGTTAAACGATCATGAATGGACGAACGAATTTAAATATTATACAGTAGCAACTAAATCCATAAAACTGTAATAATTCATTTAATGCTGGAAACAAGCTTAAATTTCATTTACATGCCTGACTAAGGTTCACAACCAACTGCAGTTTTTTCACACTATTTAATAATAAGATTATACTAACAAAACACTCAAATAAAAATATAAATCTAGTGTTTAATTTGAAGTCGCTCATATTTTATTTCCAATTTCGATATTGTAATATTTTAAAACATTTAGGCAAAAAAATAGGTAGAAAAAAAGGGTATCAATAGAAATAATGCAAACCCCGGGATTTTTATTTAACTATATTTAAGTTACATAAAATGTTGCAATGCAATTTGCTTCAATAAAAATTGCTTTAAAATGCAAATTTTTACTTGGAAATCACTAATGCAAAAACAACCACAGTTTCTACATAATATGTTTAACAATATTATGTGACAGTTTATTTGTCCTGATCAAAATTATTTCATATCAATTACTGTTACTTCAATATAAAGTATTAAATACATTCTTAACTTTGAGGAGTTGCTCCAGTATACTTCATTACGTAATACGTTTCAGTCATTTCAGCGCCTTAAACTTTTTCTATTCTTTATCTAACTTTTTCCAGAGAAATAAATTAGGTTACAAATAAGGTAATTACTACAAAAAATTGACAGCCATATTGACATTACATAGCATGGTTTTTCTAATATAGAAAAAGTTAAGTGGTGCAGCGCCGCCTAATATTTTGACTGAATGTAGGCAAAATCCTTTGAGATTAAATTTATTGCAATTTTTGACTAAGCTACGTGTAAAGGAATACGTAACACGAACGGACACACGCAAACTGTAGCTGAAATGAAAGAAAATAATTGTAGGGGTAAAATATTCATTGATTAAGGCGTCGTGCACATATTGCGTATACAAAACAGGGGGAGGGGGAGGGAGTCTCAGTGCTTGATACTTTTGTACACTATAAAACGGGGGGGGGGGGAGGGTTGGAGCCCTTGATCACGAATACAACACAAAATACTCAATTTCTAATGAATTTAGTTAATTTTTATTCATTTTCTTTGATTTTATTTATTTCATTATAAAGTGCAAAATAAAATTTTAGTTTATAGGTGAATTATATATTTTTATGCTAGTATAGAAAATCGCTTTACCTACATGATTTCCTTTTTTAAAACATGGCACAGTTAAAATAGTGTGGAAAATTAGACCCCTTAGATTATCCTAAAAATCACATAAACTTTCGAAAGTTAAACTCCTAACTACTTTTGGAAAGAAGCTTTGCTCAAATATGAGACTTTGACCCCCAAATTTTGAATCAAAGTTCAAAGATTGAACCACAATGGGTTTATGTAAAATTCACTTGTCTGGTTTATAATTTGCTGCTAATTAACGTTTCTCAACTGCTTTTTAACGTTAAAATTTGCATCATAAAAATTAACTTACAGAAATTAGCAATTAATATTATTTTCCACCTTTGGCCCTGAGTAGGGTCAAAAATTAATATTTTGCCAAAACAAAGACCACCGTGTTAATCAGCAGCAAATTCTACGTGGTATACAATTATTTTTTGGGGTAAAATGCGATTTTATATTTGACATGTGACCTGAAATTTTGGGGTCAAGTTCTAATATTTTAAAAAAGTTAGTTTAGAAAAGTTTTTAGGCATTAATTTTTCTACGAGAGAGAAGGTAAATATTTATTTACAACTGGCGCAACAATTACGCTTGCCACAAGGACACAGTAAGAACAACATACAATTTTAAACGAAAGTAAATGGTTTTAAAAGAATGCAGGAATTTTTTTTCGTAATTACAATTTGTAAAAATTAGCTATTAGATAAATTCATATTGTATAGATGATTATTGGCAATACGACACGAGCCTCGAATGGTAGCAATCACTATTTCGTGTATTATTGTAGAAGGAAGCCGCATATCTTTTCGAAATGAATCGAAAAAAGCTGGAATTGTACCTCGAGCACCGATGAGCAAACCTATGACTTCAAGATTCTTAAATTGGTATTTTTCAAGAAAGTAAGGAATACATGGAACGTAATGACTTTGCTTTTCAACATTAACCTCTTCATCGAATATTGACGGGAAGGGTCGCATGTCTCTGACAAGTAGGACATCTGATCAATCTAATCAATATTTTATTTGGCAACAACTTCTCAATCATCTACGACAATCTCAAATTCTACATATTTTTTTGGCCGTTTTATTCGTTTAATAAATTTATTTGGCTTGGGATACGGTACAAAAGACAATAGTATGTAAACTGTATACGAATAGGGGGGGGGGGGTTGGGTATTGGCGCTGATCACTATTGTATACTTAAGGGAGAGGGGGAGTACAAAAAAGTCGAAAAAGTGTATACGCAATATGTGCACGACGCCTAAGGAAAAAACGTCGAGGTTTTCCATTTTTAAGTGCGATTTAAAGTTAACTTTAGTACAGTGCAGTCGGGTTACACCGGCCTGGGTTACAACGGTCATCTTGATACACCGGTCAAATTCTGCAGTCCCGGCAACAACCCTATGCTGTGTAATGTTAAAGTATAGCCTTACAACGGTCAATTTTACAACGGTCTATTTGATACACCGGCCAAAATCTATGGACCGTACAGCACAGTTACCATTAGAATCATATTTGTTACAACGGTCTTTGGTTTTCACTGTGTTTTTCTTAAAAAGGTTTCTATCTGTAAAACAGATGGAATAATATTTCAAGAAATAACTAGGCGGGTGGATGCGAATGACACAAATTAGAAAGGATGTAACACGAGTAATAACACTAGGTTTTAGAAAAGTTAGTAATTTTGCTAGCTTCAAATTTGCTTTTGAATTTTAACTTCTGTTGGCGTATACGATTTGTTAGAGAATGAGTATGGCTGCATTCACGAAGAAACATCGAAAGTAAATGACGCCTAATTAAAAATATAATAACAATATAGTATTAACTGCACACCCTGTTAAACCTAAAACGTGGATATTGCAGAATGGGTGCAAAGATTAGTCAGCTTCTAACAAAATTAAAAACTTTAGAATCTTAACAAACTTAAGCGAAGTTTTTCCTTATTATTTTAGATTCTTCCAACGTCTAATTACGACTTTTCATTAATTATGTACTAACAAATAATAATTATACATTGTGTTAAATTAATTTTTTTTTAATATTATAATGCAAAAATCATATGTTACTATACAACGGCCAAAGACCGTTGTAACTTTACAACGGACCTTTGATACACCGGTCAAAATGCAACACCCCCTTGAAAGACCGTTGTAACGAAGTTTTACTGTATATTCACATCCTATTTACTCACATGAGTCGCACTAATAAAATACAAAAATGAATAATAAAAATAGTTCAAAGCCGTTCATATTTAACTGCTATGCTACACAATTACTTAATCAAGAATGATTTAATTCCCTTGTCAAATTGTGATTGTTTTAAGATGCACGTAAAGCGTTAGAACAGACATAAATACAAACTGTTTGATTAAACTGCATTTACATATCATACTGTAAAGTTAATTCTGATTAAATTTAGACTTTTTGAAAGTTTTCATGTTGCTTCAACTCGCAAAAAAAAACAAAATTTAATATTCTCAAGTTCCTAATTTGTAACAAACATTTACGTATTGCTATACTCAAAATATTGTTGTATTTACGAGACAAAGTGATACGACTTTACCATGTGACTCAAAAATAAAGTTTGCAATGACGCTCAATATCCATATTATATGTTAAAACAGATCATATTATATAATCCATGGGAACAATTGCCGTTTAAATTATTCAAAACACGAAGTTAAGTAAAAACTTTTCAGTAAATTTTAAGCAGTGAACGAAATTAAGTAGTTTGACAAGATGCACTTTATCTTTAAGTAATCTTAATCATGCAGCGGTTGTTAAAACGTGTCATTTCACCGCATAGGCAATTCACATGTTAGGTATGCAAGCATGAAATCACAATCTTGAAAGCTTAATCAAATATAATTATTTGCCAAGTGAGCCGGACGAAAACTTAGACGTAGAAAAGTATTTTAGTAGTAGTTTAACAAGTACAGGGCAACAGGGCCTTAGATGTAAAAGTGCAAATTCTGTTTTAATTCAGCGTTGTATACATGCATGTATACATGCACTCGTTAACACTGTTTAGTAGTTCAACGCCGCTTTAATTTTCAAGTTATGTAAAGACAAGGCTAGACACGTAGGTCATCCCGTGTCAATAAGGTGAGGTAGAAACGCAAAGATGAACGAAACCAAATAAGACAAATGTAAAAGAAATACTAAATGGTGAAAAGTAATTCCACAGAAAATTCAAAATTAACGCAATGTTAGCCCCATCGAAGAATTTCCAGACTCACGCAAATTAATGCATAAAATTTCACACACTACAGACTTTTTAATTGTAGAATTTTAGTTACAAAATATGCAAAAAAATGTAAGAACCCGGTCTCCCAGAATAATTTTAATAATTTAGTTTTCATTGTAAAATTATTGAACGATTATAACTCCCTCCCCCCCTCCCTACAAGAAAACTATATAACCACAGGCTAAATTAACTCCCGTGTAACTTCTTAGGACCATTTTTCTTACCTGCTGAATACATCGCTAATTTCTAAGTTATAGTGGAAAGGCACTTATCATTTATGGAAATCTCCAGTTCACACCAAAAACGTGTTTTTGAAAAACAAATATTATTAATTGAGGCATAAACGTGCAGATAATGATTTGTGATTCCAGCACGGAACATGTTGCTATTTTTTGAAGTGCTTTACTGCAGCTGAAATCTGAAGGAACTCGCAATTTGTTGCAGCTGATAATATGAATTTTATATTGCATTTCAATCAAAAACGTGCCAGTATTTTGAAATTAATTTACATGTGGCTTCGACATATTTTAAGTTGTAGAATTTTGTCTGGAAGTGTCTAACGAAACGGCTTTTCAATAGCTAATAACTAATAACAAAATAGATTTCCAATTTACCATATATTTCACAAAAAAGGAACAAATCATTAAAACGCTTGTCATGAAAAATATCTGACTCGCCATTTAAAAACTATTCAGCTGTAAATGAAACAATTTGAAGTAATGAACATGTAGCCGCTTACAATTTACTTTTACGTAAAGCACACATTTAGTGTCGCGGATGTGTTCTTCAACGAATTGTGGACAGTAAGCTGATCGTGAGCTATAATTATTCCTTACTAGGCAATTTATAGATTGTTGAAATATCAAGCTGATTTTGACGCGCAATAGCTTATTTTAAAGCTCTTAAAAAAAACAAAAAACAAATATTTCGTTTGTTTACTTCGAACCCATGCAACACTTTTTATATAGTTTTTTAGAGAAAAAAACCGGTTTCTTTACAAAATTTCGCAAACTGTTAAAGTGGTTCAGTGCAGTTAAACCTTCCGTCTAAGCATTAGTTAAAGTTAAATGGTTTAGATTGCTGAGGGGTTTCAAAGTATCATAATTTTTATCATTTATACCTATTTACATATTATTATGACGGAATATATATGAATAATTCTAAATTATGTGAATAGGTTGTAATAATGAATAGGTTTTCATTTTCGTTTTTATGACTACCTAATTACATAATTTAGTATAATGTTGAAACACTGGGCCGATTTGGACGAGTTACAGCCTTTTTTAAAGCCCTTAAAAGAAGAAAAATCCGATGTTTTCTTTTTTTACATCGGGCCCATAGAACAATTTTTATAGGGTTTTTCTCGAATAAATCCGGGTTTTTCACAAAATTTCACAAACTGTTAAAATATCTCGCTGAACTCAAACCTAGTTAGATTCTGGTAATCATTACTGCTTGAATGGTGTATCGCTTGAGCCCATACTCATTGAGTCACCGGTCTAAAAACCGAATTTTTGGTTTCGACCAGATTTTTGCAGGAACTTCAAATTGTCACCAATCACTGTTATTATATGGGACAGTTCACAAATGGCACCATCCATGTTAAGGGTAGGCCACGTTAAAAAGTATGAAACTCCATGCTAAACATAGCAATTCCTACGAAGGTGACGACAAGGTGGGTGGGTAAAACATGTCATAATTTCGAGAGACACAATGTGTTCGTCCCCAAATTGGTTAACAATGTAGATAGCGTTCATTTATTATTTAGGTTTACAGAATGACTACTGGAATATAATTACGTTAAAGTTCAACGTAATATCTCAATAGTTTAAAAAAAAATGGTTAAGACATCAAGTTTTTGAAATCCATCTAAAACGTGTTGCATGGGCTGGAAGTAAACAAATATCTAACTAGTAAGAACATGAGTAATAAATAAGAGTTTTACATGGAAATAAAAGTATGTGTAATCTCATTGTATATAAATTGGTATCAGGTATCAGTTATGAGTTTTAGTTTTATATTATAATTTAGAAGTAGAATCTAATTTTGTTCAATCTCACGAGGAAATAGTCACAACCTATAAGTTCGAATTTCCACCTCGTATTTTTTTTAAACAGAGCATGTCAAAAAAGTAATAATGGCTTAATAACTTGTGTCGAATGGGCATCTTTTCTCACTAAAGATTGTTGACACTAAATTTCCCATGTTAATTATATGGACACCATAATTAAATGTATTATTTCGCATTTACTGTTTCTGCGTATCATTACTCTCATACAGTGACATTGCTATAAGCATTACATAAACGGCTGTCTTTAACATTAAATGTCATAAATATCCAAATAAACTAACTCAATCCACCTATGACATCATTTATGGACGATCCTTAACCATGCGCTTAATAAAGCACGCGCAACTTTAAATAGTTTCACAGCAGCTGTTTTTGGTATTTTGTAAAAATAGAGATAATCAGATCTGCTTCTAGTGCAATATGAAGATAGTCAGTTTTGATTTTAGCATGAAATGGGAATAGTCAGATTTGATCTTTCGCCGACGATGTATGAAATGAAGTTAATTCATATATGAATATAAGGACACGCAGGAACAGTTATTATTTATGGCGTCCATATAATTAACATGGGTAATTTAATGTTTTCAAAAAACCCTTTTAGCGAGCAAAGATGCCCATTCGACACAGGTTCTTAAGCCATTCTTACTTTTTTGACATGCTCTTTTTAAAAAATAATATGAGGTGGGAATTTGAACTTATAGGTTGTGACCATTTCCTCGTCAGTAGTATTGCAACTGTTTTTGAATGTTAAAAAAAAACGGGTTCTAATCGAAAAATCGCCATAAAAGTGTCGTATAAAAAAAATAAAAATATATAATGTCGAAAGTGAAAAAAGAATATTACGAATTTTTCTATTTTCATTAATTTTCAAGTACTTCAAAATGGTATGTGTTTTTGCCAAAATCGCTCAATTATTTCAAAACGGTTTCAGATTATGTAAAATTGGTCTAGTATTTCAAAAGCGTACTAAATTACGTAAAAAGGCACAAATAAATAATACTTTACATAAACCGTAGAAGAAAAACAATTACAAAAGCAAATGACACTATATGCTACATATTACTGCTCCATGTTATTAATAAGGCTGCCCTTTGATGTTAAATATTTTAAGTGGAAATACATTGTTTTAGTACTTTAAATACAAATAGTAACATAGGTCATAGGTTACACAAATCTTTAAATACAAACTAAAATTGTAAATGTTAGTTATTGCGCGATCAGTCTAAACAGAGTGTAAAACAATGGTGCAAACTACATATGAAACGGTTCATTCTAAAATTCGATTTAACTTACACTAGTAATTCCAATTACAGTACAGGGGATGGAATGTATAAAAAATAAAACCATGGAAAAACAAAATCGTTACTGATAAAAAAGAATTGTGAGCTTTAGAGTCTCAGAGCTGATAAAATTGTTTTTAAAAATTTCAGCTCATAATTATCTTGATTTCTATTTAAAAAATTAGGTGTCAGTCGTTTTCCTAACTTGTTAGGAAAGATTTAAAACGACACACTAAAGTAAAGTTCATAAATGTTTAAGTATATTTACTCAAGATTTCTGAATTTCAAACGCTTTTAAAGGGGTTAACCAATTTGAGTGGTTCAGCACCGCTCAAGTTGTTGTTAGCATATAATATATGTCTAAATGTTTCGGGACTATTAAAATGCTACACTGACAATGTCATATATACAGGAATTTCTAACACGAACGGACACATGCAAACCATTGATGAAATAGAAAAAACTAATTTAATGGTTATAAATTCATTAGGCAGGTTGTGCAAACGTAAAAGTGGCACTTTAACTTTAGCAATTGCAAAAGAATCACGACGCCATATTTTTTTCTATTTAATGTATACTGATACATGTATTGTAAAAACATTACAAGTCAATCACGGGCACGGGCTGGAACGTATCGCTAAAGTACATTTGCAGTACGGGCAGGGATACTGCGAAAGTTGCGAAGAGGTTTCTCAAAACAGAAAATAGTAAAAACATGGCGTCGTTCTTCTGCGCACATTCTTTTGCAATTGCTAAAGTTAAAGTGCCGGTTTTGCGTTTGCACAACCTCCCCATTGATTAAAGAAAAACGCTCGAGGTTTTGCATGTTTGAGTACGATTTAAAATTAACTTCAGCTTTGTCACACCTTCTTTCATAACATTAGTGACAGTGATGAAAAGTTAAAATGAAAAATAAAATTAGTTTGTTCAAAGCCGCTCATATTTAACTGCTATCCTGAAATAATCGATGATTTAAATTTTAAATACAGTCTGAATTAGATTACACTGTATTTAAATTTACACTGTGTAGTTAATTTTGGTTCAATTTAGATTTTTTGAAAGTTTTGCTGTTTCTGGAACTCGCACAAGACACATAAAAAATGATGTTCTGAAGTTCTTGCATTTACTTAATGGTATACTATTATAATAATAATAATAATAATAATGATGGTATTGCTACACTCCATAATTATTATGTTGTATTTACAAGATACAATGATACGACGTTACCATGTGACTCATAACTGCAGTCTGCAATAACGCCCAATAACAAGGTTAAAACAAATCATATTTATGCTATTGGAACAAATGCCGTTTAAATTATTTAAAACACGAGTTAGTTTTTTAATGACGTGTACATTATAAGTAATGAACAAAATTGCATGGTTTGACATATCTTGTTATGTAATCATGCAGCGGTTGTTGAAAGATTTACTTTTGTCTTCTTTGCCAATGTAATAAATGTTGATATTATAAAAACAAAGAAAGAATGAGAACTTGACAAGATATAATTTGAAGTAGAAATAGTACTATTTAAACTTATTTCGCAAATCTGAAATTTTTGAGTAAATGCTTAAGGAAATAAAACCAATTTAAGTTTTTACACTCTTTGATTCACGACAAATAAAGTTGGTTATCAGTTGGTTTAAAGTTTCATAACTTCCCAAGCGTTTAAAACGTCATGTACTACAGTTTTCTGGCGTTGCTTTTGTCTAAACAGAAATCAAGTAAATGAATGTTTAAACAAAATGCAAATAAATTAAATTGCTTGATTTTGAAATACTACTATGATACGCTAATTTATAAGTTTCCAAAATCAGGAACATAAAGTAGTTCATAATTTTATTAAGAGTTTAAGTTTATTTTAAGTATTTTGTATAACGTAAATATTTAAAATGCAAGGTGATAGAAACTTTTCTATTAGCCCTTACTATTGGGTTGTGTAGCTAAGTGTTGACATGGCGAACCCACAGTGAATATTTCACCGTTGCCAACCATAGGGAAGTTTAAATCGAAACTGTCTACTTAAATGTACTGCCCTTCCTTAAACATTTTTCTAGATCGATCTCTGAGAGCAATCAGCATCTCATTGTTGTAAGCTCTGATGTAAACTGTAGCACTTAAAGTGTTACATACAATCAATCAATACAATTTTATATACTAATTCCAGCTGCAGTTACAAAGCTACACGGATCTTAAAGCATAGCAGTAGTAAGTATGTAATACATTACTGGAAATCAAATTAATCGCAAAACATTTTTTTAACGTTTTGAATAGTTTTCGTGCACAATGAAATATTATGAATTCACTTCGACGTAGCATACAGCACCGTTCTTATGGTGTTTAACATGTTAAAAAATTATTGTCACCCTCAGGGTCTTAGAGCCAATAAAATTGCTTCTATAAATATCAGCTGGTGTTTGTCTGACCTGTATGTAAGACATCATACTCAACTAGGTAGAGGTTGAATTGATATCCAATTAAATACAATTATTATTGTTTTGGAAATGTGTGTCGTTTTACCAGCTTGCTTCTGAAAAATGAAGGAATGACACACAGAAGTTCATGAATATTTATGAATTTAAACTGCTTTTAAATTGGTGAACGAAGTAGACTGGTTCCACGCCGTTCAATGTTTTTACAGCATTTGAGCAAGCAAACCGGGGCCTAGGTGTATTTAGCAGTTGTTTGGCCGACAAAGTAGAATGTAAAGGTTCACAATGACATATCACGAAAGGACGAATGCAGTGTAAAGATTAAATGGTAACAACTGTTTTCGCAAAACGGAATAAATTAATTAACCATTGATAAACGCTATTGCCGTCGGCTTTGCATGTTTTAGTAAGATTTAAATTCCACTTTCGTTTTTTCACGCCTTATTTCCCAACGTAAGTCACACTGATACCATACTAATATTGAAAAATAATTTTAGTTAGTTCAAAGCCGCTCATGTGTAACTTTAATGCTAATTTTGTGACGTTAATGTGACGCAGTATTTTTATCGGCAATAATTGTAAATTTTAATTAAACAGGGCCAAGTCAAATATCTCATTTTCTGAAAAAAATGAACATTTTTAAAATTTCAAAAACCAATAAATTATTTTTTAATAATAGTTTGCGAATTATAAAGTTACATTTTCTTTAAAAATCGGACGAAAATTAAAGAAGCAACAGGATGTCAAAAAATAATAAATTCATATTATGGGCAAATAAATATAGACAAGCCAATCTATACTTTTAAAAATCAAGGTGCCCATTCGCTTCATGTTCCTAAGAAAATCAAGTTTTTTTAACATGCTCTTTTAAAAAAATTATATGAAGCTGATTAGGTGTGACCACTTTTGACCCTTTTAGTGTTGGGGGTACTAATATAATTTATGTTTCACAGGGCCAAACACGTCATGGCTTAAGGTTTTAGAGCCTATGAATAACTAAATTTTATATACGGTTGCAATGCAAATTATTTAATTTATAATTAGTGCACAATTCAGCTGTTAAAGTGACTGAATTAAATTATTTAGTTTAAAGCCGCTCATATCTAACTATTACTAAAGTTGATCGTAATGGCACATTCAACGGTTCATTAGTGCTACTGAATAAAGCAATTTTATTACAACCGTGGCTGAAAACGACATTCTTGTTTTTTCCACCAAGCTCGATTCGTAGCAAAGTAGCTCCGCCCCAAATGTATCTAAAAGTTATAAGTCACTGTAATGAGTTCCTAATTATGAATACAACTATGAATTAATCATGAACGAAAAGCTTTATTCATAAAAATTAACCAAGTAGAGAGGTTTATGACTTTTAAGTTCATTCAGGGTGGAGCATATTTTACTGCGAATTGAGCCTGGTTAAAATAAACAGCTTGGTTTTCAGCCCTAATTACAGCACACAAGCACAAAGTGATATAATACACCTTCCTAGTTAAATACTTAAATTGCATTTATTTTTATAAAATTTTGCACCACTTGATTTCATGAAATATTGATGTATTGTACAAATCTTTACGTTATCACGGACCTATAAGCAGTAATTTGAAATTTGGGTGACATCATTATTGGACCAATCCCACATTAAATACCCAAAACTTAAAATTGAAATTTCGACTAGTTACAAAATGAGGGTACTCATCAACAACTTACTAATAATTACTCGTGAAAATTCGAAAATTGTGTCAAATTACTACGGTGTTACAATAATCTAAATAAAGTTATAAATTTCGCAGGATTCAAAAAATTCGTTGTAACCCTGGGACATATTAGTTCTGTAATAACACTGTTTAGTGTATGATATTTTAAGTATTTGTGTAACCTTATATTAAACACGAAATTTAATATAACTATAAAAGACAATTAAAACGAAATTAGTAATTAATAATAACTACTTTTTCAGGTTTGAACAAACAATAGCAAGTTCACTACCGCTCAGACTTTCACACTAGTTAAACCTACTACAATATTGCGATGGTAAAAAACAATCGTCACAATTATGTATATATCTACCTGATTACGTAAAAAGAGAAATGGATGTCAAATAGAAATATTAATGGTATCAAAATTTATTAAGTGACTACCTATAACACGCTTCGTATACATTGACTGCTTCAACGAAGGTACGTTTATCATGTACATATCTGCATCATTACTTACACTAACAATTTTAAAAAAGTTCAAATTTTGAATAGTGCTATTAAATATTCAATAATAACTCGACATTAAAAACTTGACCATTAAGTAATTGAAATTGTGGGATGAATGTTTTAATTTGAACCTACTTACCTGCGTTTTAAGCCCAACTCCAGTTTCATCAAACTTTATTACACAGCGTAGTAATATTTTTTATGCCTCCCGCTCAAAACTAAAACATGTGTAAATTGTTATTATACAAATTTTTCATGCTATAAAAATATCGGTTTTGTTAACCACAAACTTCGCAAAAGTTCTAATCTTTGGAAGGCGGCTAATAACTATGATAGAAATCGCAAAATTTATTATTTTTAAACGTTCACGATGATAGTAAAACAATTTAGAATCACTGCATGTAGTTTTGTTTATTTTGGATGTTGAAACTTGCCAATATCTAATTTTACTTTCACATGGATTTAAAAGTTACAACATATTTTCCTTCCATCTTTAAATTTGTAGTAGGTTGTTGCAGAACAATTGTGCACAATCACAGATTGTTTTCCTATGTTCAATCCCATAAGGAAATAAAAACTATTGTTAACAAGCTACAAAATTACAGTGGGGCAGAACTAATGCAGTGATAGAATTTTTGACATAATTTATATGTTTTATTCAACCAATACAAGCCTGACGACGAAGAGGCGCTTTAGTAGTCTTGTGAAAGTTTTTTGTAAAGAAATCGGTGGGGCCTGTAAGTGGACTTGAAAATAGCCAATTTTTTGAACTATGTTTAGAATCTCTAACCCCTCCCTCCCCTCTACACAACGAAATTAAGCAGACCATCAGACCACAGCTTATTAAAAACTGTAGCTGAGATTAGTTGGGTCTTTACTATAAGATATACTTGTATTTGCTGCGCAGGACTTTAAAGTTACGTATTGTCAGTATATGTAATAATTAGCAGTATATTTACTTATAAAATCACCATGCTGGTGACACTGATTCCCTTCGCATATTTACATTTTCCTATTGTCTATTCTGTAATCACAGTGATAATCACACAGATTTATTCTGTGTTGACTCTCTTAACTTTTCCCGTCTTCGGACATTAAATGTATAACATCATATGGGATATTTCCCACGATCTTTGTTTTTCCTCGCTTCACGAGTTTTCCCCGATTATCTTTGTAATACTACATAATATTATGATTCCATTTAAATACATGACTGAATCCTTCAGTCATCACTTATCCAGCCGCCACGGTCACCGTCACTTGACTTGTCCGTTCTCGACCGTATTCGTCACTCTCTTTCTATTTTCTATTTTTCGTAAAACACAATTCGTTTTCCAAATTATAATAAACATTCTTCGATTCGATCTTATACATTTTACCGTACCACGACTATTTATTGCATATCGGCAGTTGTACATTTATTCTACGCTCATATTCCACAGTTTCTAGTCGGTATAGTAGGCCGTCTCACGTCGCCCATACGCATCCAAACCGCTATACTTATATGGCGGAGGTGCTAGTCAAATCTCCTTAATAGTACCTTTTGCTTGCCTCCGAGTGCTACAATAAGTCACCGTCTGTACACGTTTTTCAAAAAAAGCTACATCACCCCGTTTTGAAAAAAATAAATTCAACGAAAGCGAAGTCTCAAAATTTTGATCTCTCTACTTTCACCAGGCAATTTTAACTTTCTCTACCAATATTTCTTCATTCAGCCAGTTACAAAATTTACCATGAAAGACTTCTCTCTGCAGTCTCGTGAAAAAAGCAAATCGCTTCCGAATTTCTCCACTTTCTTTCGTCAGCTCTTGCCATTCAAGACACCGTCATTTTTTCATTCGACTTCTGCCCCTTGTATAAGTCGTTACAAAATGCAAAGCCGACATATTCCAACCTTCTACATTGGAACAGGACCAGATTATAAACCAATCACTGTCAAAATTTTGAAGAAGAATTTCCTTACAATTAAAGTAGGACCATCCGTTTCAAAGCCAATGCAGCATCCCAACGCAAATTCTCTTACAATTACAGTGAGACCAACCATTTTCAAGCCATAGCATCTGCCATTGTGACTCCGATTATCTCCTTGCGACTGCAAGTTCTCCAAATTCCGGTTACAATGAATATTATTCTACATACAAGGCATCCCACCATTAACACGGTAACACCCACCGTTTAGTAAGTCCAAAATTTTGAAAATCCGTTATATACACACTAGTACGATATTTACCGAGACACATCCATTATTTCAAAAAAATACAAACAAATAAAAATAAACTACCTATATAAATTTAAAAAGTCAGTAAACATTACATGCACAATATAGACACACATCGCCAATCCTTTCACAGTCACAGCCCCTATATTGATTTTTCCTGTCCGAGTCCTGTCCCCACTCACAGAGCCAGAGACCAAAACTATACTATGTATATACTTCAATACAACCTTTCACCCTTGAGTACTTCATGGTTACAAAGTGAAAACAGAGGAAACTTTTTACCTACCTATACCCGTATATTTTTGCAGAGTTAGTTTTAATGAGGTAGCAAAACAAACTTCATAAGTCCAGTCAGTCAGTATAACTTTCTAGTTATAAAACAAAAAGAAATCTTACGTAGCCCGGTCATATATATAAATATATACTATATATTTTGATAATCAATCAGTGAGAGTGTTACAGTGATTTGTATAGAAGCATGATGAGCGATGCTCAGAAGGACGAGAATAGTACACACCATTACAAAGTCTCTTTTCTGAGAATAGTTTAATTATTCCGACATTTTAAAAAAAAAGAAAGTACTTGTCTAGGAAAAACATAACGTTTCCGATGTTCAATTAAAAATTAAAGTGAAAGTCATGTTTTCTGAGGAGGATAGCAACCTCATCCCAATATTTAAAACAGAAAGTCCGTGTCCGGGAAAAACATATTATAATGTTTTCTGATGTTCACAATATAAAGAGAAAGCAAATACAAATTTTTGATCCGTGTCCAGTCTTTTGTCCGTTGTTGCAACAAATCAAACCAAAATATATTAGAGAGTAACCAAAAAGAGAAAGTATCCTAAAAATAAAAAATTATCGTGTGGCCACTCGATTAGTACCATCAACCAATTAAAAAGGATACTATAGATAGTTACTACATTTTCCAAGCAGAGACAAAAGTAATATTGAGAATTGAGAATTTTAAAAAACAGGTAATAATTCTTGCCTATTATGAGCTAATGAGCCGAGTTTAATGAAAGCGTAAAAACAGAAAATACACCCACAAATTTTAAAAAGAAAAATTACATGAAATAACAGAGAAAATGACTACGAAATGCAAAATATGTGTAGAATAAATAGAAAAAGCAGGCAAAGTAAAATACCTATATATCATCAGAGCTGGAGTTCATGACTTGTAAAAATTCATATCGGACTTGTGTTTACTACGTATTGTAGTTATCAGAACTAGTTTTAGCTTTTACTTGTAATTTTTATTACCAGTATATTAAATTATCACAAAGCAAAGCTTGAATATAAACTATAAAGGCATTTAAAATAATATATTTTAGGAATCAGTTATATTAACTCGGAACTTTATTCAGAACTCAGGTAATTGTATTTTTCAAACGATTTAAATTGTCATTTCCCAGCTGTAACTTTTATAAATTAACTAGTTATTTCGAGTTCCCACCTTATTTATGAAGGCACACTTACTTCCCATCCTGTCATAACTTTCCCCATAATGACTTACATAATAATTACATTAGTAATTTTCTCCATTTTCAATACCCTGTAATAAACACCCACACACATATTAACATATTGAAATTATAAAAATTTCCATCTTTTAAAAAATTTAAAGTCATTATTCTATCCTATGGAGGAGAACTTTTCAAAAATTATTACAACAAATACACATAAAGTGAAAATTTAAAAACCAATAAGTAAGCCAATCTACTACTCATGAATAAAAATATAAATACTACAATTACCAAAGCTCATTATTAGTACCAAGTGAAAGTCCTACATTCAACCATTACTACAGTGAAAGCATACGAAAACCGAAAAGTCCCACAACTTTCTCCAAGTAAAAGCCCAAATGTAAAAATTATGCACCTTGTCCCTTATACGACTTCAAAACTTGAGTATATATAACAACGCAACTACTGACAAACAATGTGCACACATATTACCCTCATAAAAATTTTAAAGTTCATGAAAGTCAAAGAAATACTAAATATTTCCAATTTTTCTTCGCCATTTTCAAAAATCGCTGTTACCTACTTTCTAAGTAATACCAAGTCAAAATCATTTCGAACTATACTACTACATACCTACTACACATTTTAAAGTAATTTCATAACGTCAAGCCACTTTAAATAACAAAATAAAAATTTCGAAAATTCCCCTTAAATTTCGAAACTTTCATTTATATTTCAAACAATAAAATGTCTTTAAACCATTTTGATTGCTGAGTATTATTAAACACGTTATAATACCTACGTATACTTATTTTCAAAAATCCAAAAGTCCAATCCCAACTCCAAACTTCAAAAATGACCACATTTGCTAACATGGCGACATTTACCAACGTCACCCTAACAAAATTTAAACATTGAACAGTACTACATTAGTACAATAGTACGCCCACCTTCACTAAAAATTACAGTCTAATCAACTATCAATAAAGAAAGTTATAGCTATTTTAATTCAAATTTTAAGAAAAATCAAAATTTTGCAAAATTTCATCAAAATTTCAAAAAATGTAGTTACGAAAAATTGCATTAGTACTCCTTGCTAATGCGTACGTTCATGCAAAATTGCAATCAATTTCATTAACAAGTATACAAATGGCAGCAATTTTAATTCAACCCGCCGAAATTTAATCGAATCCATTACTCGACGATATCTCAGCAACCATCACTCCGATCAAAAAGCCCTTAGCAAACAAATTACTCCTCGTATGATTCTACATCAGTTTAAAACTATTTTAAAGCCAATCAAGCAACTTTAATTTTCCCGCCGGGCCCCCGCCGATTAAAAAAGTTTACAGATCATTACCTAAAGTGACATTAATTAGTCATTATCTCGCCAAATAACGAAGTTACCGTTCACTAAGCATTGTGTACATAGTCACTCAACACGAAGTACTTGTTTTATTAAACAAACATATTACGAATTCTATTGTCATCCTTGACTTATCAAATATATTTATCTAAAGCACGTGCAAAATTTTAAAACTCCCCACCATTTCACCTAAGCAAAGCCAACCGACGTTATTTCTATAGTACACTCGCCGTTTATGATATTATATATATATATACGTACAACACTACTGTCCACTTGTCGTCATCAATACGATTACGAGCCCGTACGCACATGTCGTACCAAAATTTCAAGTTATACTCTATTCCAAATGTCATCTAAGTCGTGCATCCACGCACACACAACTGCCACCGTCAGCATTAATTACCCACGACAAAAAATATCCGAAGTCATGCATACTGAAGTCATTATAACCAATATGAAGAACACTGCTCTACATAGGTATCTGTTCCCGCACTTGTCTCATCACTGACCATTCTCAACAATTTGCGATCATCTACGCTGCACCTGTTTTTTGTAATACTATACAGCAGCAATATGTCTTATAAAAACCGAACGAATCAACATATTGAAAAAACGTAAAAACTATTTTTATTGCCAGTTGTCCTGATATCCGCCTCTCCGTATGACTCCAACAACAGAAAATAGTCTGACCTCTGCCCCTCTCCGAAAGTTTCCCAACGTTCTATGATGAAGTAAATACATAAAGAAACTAATATGTTTATTGCCCACATTGTATTACATTGTTTCAAGTACCGTCTCGCTCTACTGATAATAGATTTACATATATTGAACATGTCACATCTCCTCCCGCGTCCCCTTTGTCCAGAAAAATACTGTCTCACAAACATCTAGACTGTCGTCATGAATCGTTCAGCATATCCAAACGTGGCTTTATTTGCCATTGAGACACCAACGGTTATTATTAATCGCCTCCGCAATAATTACGTGAAATTGCACTATCTTCCACTGTGGACTTCAAGACCAGTCCACTCAATTACAAATCCAACAGTGACTCCTCCGATCCTACCGATTGCAGATTTATATATCGCAGTCAATCACCAAACTTATTGGCATCTCAACAAAATCCAGTTTCCACAGTTACCTGCTTCTGTGTTACCTTTCCACCGTGTCCAGGAAGCTTCTCCCACTATTAAGTCGTGTATTCGACAGTGGTCAAGCCTCCTTCCGTGTTATGACCCAGGTTGTGCTACGGCTATATTTTGTGTACACGAATCATTACACTCCACCAGGTCATTCTTACTCCACATAAGTGAATACCACCAGTTCAACATATTGGTGCAAACCGCTTGGTCCGGCAATTTGATGCCGCCAAATTTGTTTACTGTGCCATTATTGCAATCTCCATTATTGCGACAACAACTCCAACAACCGGTGCCACAGCTACTTAACATCCCAGCGCCGTTACCTGCGCCACCAGTGCCACCACCAAACGAACCGCGGTCACCAAGACAACTTCGCCGTCGTACCGGTCGTCTGGTACCTGTACCACCGCGACAAGATGCAAGCCCCGAGGTCGTTGTCATACAAGGATCAACACCATCTCCATAAACAGTTTTTTCACCATGGAATTTTGACCACTCAGCTCAGGCAAACATTTACTTCTCCGACCTACAACACCCGATTCTCCGCACATGAAAAACAATGGCCCACTTTTTTCTCAATGCAGCCTGACTTTACCACCGTTCTTTATTTACATGCATACAAATATCTCCACGACCTCCAGCCGACACCAGTTTTACTGTACATGAACCGTTTAATTCAATCATCGTTACCACCCATTGCTTCTTTGAACCTTAATACAGTGTATCTAAAAGGAAATAATTACCTACCTACAAATCAATTAGTGATTCCATGCGATATCAATACAGCCCTGTATCTGCAGAATCCAGATACATATATTTTCAAGACAGCAACTAAAATATTTCCTTTAACAGCATTTACATCTATCCCATGTGTAGCCCAGACCATACGGGATATACACACAAAAATAAAGTGTCTGGATTAAAAAGACGCTATATGCGCACATTCCCGGCTCCGTGCCCATTATATGTTTTTGTCACAACCTACCCCGAATTATCATATTGCTCGCATGTCTTACGAGGCAGTTCAACAAATTTTTCCGGAAATGAACATTCAACTCCCTCCAGAGCTGCAGGACCCTATAATAAAATTTGGATCCTATCGACAGTTACACAGGGCGTCTGTAAAATCGCCCACAGCACAAAAGCAGGCCGCCAAACCTTCCCCGAAGCCTACCGTATCAACATTTTCGAAATCAACTGTATCTGTGCTGCCGCCCCTGAATTCATATCCAGCATCCCGTTTTTCCCAGAAACAACAACCAACTACAATTCCCATTCCGATTCCACTCTCAACTCCGACGCCAATTTCATCTCCATTACCATGTTCATCTGTTAATAGATGCAAGCCATTTTCAGCCTCCACTGCGATTCCAGCTCCAACTCCGACGTCGACTCCGACAACAGCACCCACTCCGGCCCTGAATCCAATTTCGACATCCGTACTCGTGACACCTCAATCACTCGCCCTAGAAACTCTCAATTTTGACGACATTGTTCATCTAGATTTCATAGCTCCGACTCCTTTCCAGCCCATCAATTCATAGATATTTGAATGCGATTTAAGCAGTTTCTTTGCACCATGATTGACAGCATAGTTCAAATCGCACTATTGAAATACTAAAATTAAAATAATTAAGTTCAAAGTTGCTTTTATTTTGCTGGCATGTAAAAGCTCGTAGATAACATTGATAGTTGGACGAAACTCTCGTTCGCGTGAATGTTTAAAAGATGGAAAAGTTGTTGTTAGCCGACCTGTTTCATTTACAGTTTAAAACATTGGAAGCGAAGCGACACGTGAGACATGAAGTAATACACGAAAACAACCACGACAGTAAACATTACGGGTCAATTTGCCGAGCATAAATAACATTCTTTGGTATACTGCCTAAAAATCATGATTCTTCACATAGTCTTTGATTTTAAAGTCTTTGACAGATTTCAAACACTGCAATATCTTAAGTCTACCGATATAAACAAATACTTGTGCAAAATATAACATATTACACTACTAGTTTAAAGTACAAAACCGTTTGAATTTTGTGCTATGAGCAATGCCATTTTAATATTGTAAAAAAGATTTTACTGTGTGTTGACAGATTTTGTCTCTCCACAATTTTACAAATCGCCAATCGAAATTTTATAATTTATTTATTAATTACGAGCCAATTAAGTGTGAGTGTGTAGAAAAACCAAGTGATATAAAATCAATATTATTTAAATTTATATGAAAACTAATTGGGACCAATCCTTTAGGTTACTACCATTGACGACATTAAAAGTGGTGTATATTTGATTTACGGTTCAAAGTGGATTTTCAATTTAACATACATTCCACAATAAGTTTTAAATTAGCAAAACCCTTGCCATGCAAACTATCTGACTCGTGATTTAAAAATTATTCAGCTGTAAATAAAAAAATTAAGTCAATTAATTTGGAGCCGCTTATACTTTACTTTTACGTAAAGCAAATACATTACCCTGCAGAGAGTGTTTTCACTAATTCTCGTCAGGATAACATTGCAGTGATACAATATTACTTAATTTACAACGTATAAATAGTTATTAAGTTACCTAGTTTGAATAGTAGTACATTGGTTCAGTCCTTTAAATACATTCAGTAACATAAGTTACACAATCTTAAAATTAAAAAACAAATTGTGATTATAAGCACTTGCGTGATCAGTCCATATGGAATGTAAAAGAAAAGAATGGTGCATGTGAATAATGTGAAACGGTTGAAGCTGTATCTGGCAAAGTCAAATTTGTCATGCGGCCTAAAATTTCAAAAATGTTAAGAAATAGTTTGGAAGTGTTAAGCTGATTTAATTGTACGATTAAAGATTAATAATATAAAATTTATATCAAAGAAAGCCTTAGAAAAATAAAAATACACATTGATAAAAAGGGCTACTTAATTACGTAAAAAAGTGTACTCAATTTTTAAAACTTACTTTTTTGAAACTAACTTGCATTTTTTAAGCTTACACTACAATCATACAAAATTACACTCATGTTCATTTATGGTCAGATATAATAACAAAGTACTACAATCTGAATGATCTTGTGTGATCAGTACAAGATGCAATACTTCGCCTTAACACGGTGACTCAATTACATATAAAGTCTGTCCTAACATGTGAATTTATTTATAGTTCGAAAATTGGTAAATTTATAGAAGTATTTTATAAATTGCAAATACTTTATTTTTAAACCAACTCCAGGTTTTCCGTACTATTTAACGACTGAATAGAACACACAATTTAGAATAAATTAGTAAGTTTATGGCCGCTTATATTGTACTGCTATCCAAAAGCCACAAAACTGCCTTGTTATCATTTCAAAACTAATTGTAAGTTTGGAAAGAAAAGTATTCCAAGGAATGATTTAAAACCTTTTTTGGTGGAACTACGCTTACATCAACTATAAATTTTAAATATTTATGTTACCTTAAATGATTACCAAAAATAGATAAAACAAAACTGGGTGGTAGCTAGCCAGCCTATAAAGTTATACAGCAGGATTAGTTTTCTATTTAAGTTAACAAATGGAAGCAGTTGTATATTCCTTAATTATTATTAATTTTAATTTTTCCGCAGGAGAATTCATTGGTAATGTCGCAAATTCAGCAATGTCGAACTCAAGCAAGAACGAAGGTCAATAGTTTAACACCGCTCAATTGTTTGACGCTGAGTAAACATACTACAATTAAGATAGATTGATTGTTCCAACGTATTGCATTAACAAACCTGTAATTATATGTAAAGATTTACTTTACACGAACGGTCACATGCACACCATAATCAGATGAAAGTGAAAGGGAAAAACTAATTTTAGTGCTAGAAATTTAATGATTAAAGGTAAACGCTCTAGGTTTTGCAGGTTTGGGAACGATTTAAAATTTACATTAGTTTTTTCACACCTCATTTCACAACATGAGTCATACTGATAAAGTTCTAAAATAAACAATGAACTAGTTATTTCAAAGCCGCTCATATGTAACTGCTATGCTGAGTAGATGTCTTTGTGACAGACTTTGATCGCTTTAAGATGCATGTAAATCGCTAAGTCAGTTTTAAATAACTTTTTGATTAAACTGTATTCTCCTTCAGGACCTTCGATATATTAACTAATGCGTTTCTCTCTCTCACACACGCTGCTCACAGCTAGTCTAAAGCTTGCGATTCAACATCTTTAGCTAAAATAAATTTCTTGTCTGGTATCGTGCACTTTCTTCCTCAGTATTCTCTCAGCTCCACGCCGTGCTACACTAACTAAAATGAGTGCAACAGACTCGTCGAATTTAACAGGCAAAAACTTCGTTCAGCCAGGCTCGGTCTCTCAAATGGCTACTCCCATTACTGTTGGAGACCTAGCATCAACTATTGAGGATTTAATTGCTCCTAAAATTAGTAAAATTATTGATCGGAAATTGGCGGCCCTTGGAACTACACAATCCAACAGCCAGTCCAATAATAATAATGTTGCTGCTGCCTCAGCATCAGCAGAACCGAAAGCTTCTGTAATTAAGGGAGATATTTGATCTAATAGAAAACAATCACTCGATGTTTCAGTCGACAGTGATGGTGACCTTTCTCACAGTGACTCTGAAGAGCCCGGTGAAATTGTCGACGATAATCACGAACAACAAGTTGGAAAAGCTTGGACTCCTCAAGATGAGACTTGTGAATTTGCTTTTTCTCGCATCAAACAACGCTTTCAAGGGAGACACTGAAAGTCAATACTGCAGGAATACCCGTTCCCAGATCTGACTGTTACAAGATTGCCTAAACTGGATGAGACTTGCTCCCAAATGTTTAAGCAACGTCGTATTAAACTACGGTTAGTATTTTTATGCAGATATAACCTTGAATGCCTAATACTCCCGCAAATTGCATATTTTCATTGCTCACAAAACAGCAACAATGTAATTATACTATATTACTAATTTTAAATTGGCAGTTCCATCCCTGGACTTCAGCAACTTAAAGGAATACAGAGATCAATGTTGGATGCATTGGGTCCGTTACTTAGCCTTCACGCAGTGACGGTTGAAGGAGAAAAACAGGAGGAATTTCTGGATCCGTCTAGGGTTCGTCATGCCGTCAAAGCTGCGATCTCGGTTCTCGGTAATTCAAACTTTAAGGCAATTTACGAAAGACAAAAGATGCTTTTAAGCGCATTAAACCCATCACTTGGCCCGTACGCCTCAAAAAATACTCTAGACCCAAGCTCGCAAGATATATTTGGTCCCGAAATGAGAAAGAAAATAAATGATGTTGTGGAGTTGAACGCGAAACTAGACAAGTTTGCAAACTCACAACCTAAGCCAGCGGGTAATATTACACCTCATAAATACAAGTTTAATGATTTGTTTAAATTTTACTATTAAATGGGCCGAACTAAAACATTTTTTCACATATCACTAGTCTAACGATTTGTGTCACTTTTCCAATTCATAGTTAAACAATGGAAGTTTGAGCAGCAACAATACGGCAGTGGTCGTGAAAGGGGTCAGTATAATAATACTAATCAACGTGGGTATTCAGCACGTGGATGGTTTAAACCCCGACAAACCTTTACTCGTAGATCTAATCGAAAATTCTCAGGTGACTTACCATTAGACTGTTTTGAAATTAAACCTACAAGTAATCCATGTTTCCCAACTGGTGGGCGGTTACGACATTTTTATCCCTTTTGGTCCAAATTAACAAATGATCCCTGGGTATTGGATGCAATCAGCGGGTACAAATTACCGTTTAAGTCTGCTACGCCTTTGTATCTTAATCCTGCCCCACATATCCTGCCACTCTACAAGCCATCAGCCTTAGATACAGAGATCAAGACACTACTCAGCAAAGGCGCAATTGAAATTGCTACCACTCCCCACTTTGTTCATCAAATATTCTCAGTTCCAAAAAAGAATGAGGACATCCGGCTTATAATTAATCTAAAGCCGTTAAATAAGTTTCTTGATATTCAACATTTTAAGATGAAGCAAATTACTCTTGTGCGTGACTTACTAGCTCCATGTATGTGGATGTGTGAATTAGATTTGAAAGATGCCTACTTAGCTGTGCCCGTCCATGTCGCGGACATAAAATATTTACTATTTTATTGGAAAGGAGTTCTTTACCAATATACATGTCTCCCCTTTGGGCTGGCATCTGCCCCATTTGTGTTCCCTAAAGTTTTTAAACCAATAGCTATGTACCTTCGTAGTATAGGAATTCGCCTAATAATTCATCTTGATGACCTTCTTCTTATGTCAGTTCTACTTGACCAGCTGAAAGAAGAACTGGCAATATCAGTTAATTTTATTGTTTCCGCGGGGTTTCAAATTAACTACAAAAAATCCGAACTGGTGCCTACTCAGTGTATTGAATTTTTGGGGTTTATAATTAATTTCACACATATGGCCTTTGGAACACCAGAAAATAAGATTAATTTAATTGAAATTAATGCATTATCACTTGCGCAGGCCTCTACAGTTACAGCTCGTGAACTGGCTCAGTTCGTAGGAATAGTAAACTCTTTATTGCTCAGTCTAAGAACAGCTTCACTTCACATTCGACAATTGCAACGGGAGTTAATTACTACAATTCAAACAAATCAAAACTGGGATCGCATGTTTACACTGAAAACATCAACAATACAAGAATTAAATTGGTGGAATCAGAACGTTCGTCTTCTCTCCCCATCACCAATACATCAGGCCGAACCGTCAATGACAATAGAGTCAGATGCTCCTATGACAGGGTGGGGAGCCCGTTGTGGACCAGTCACAACAGGAGGTTCATGTTCAAAAACCGATCTAACCCGGTACCCCCATATAAACTCTTGCAGCAAAGAGTTGCAAGCAGCAATGTAAGCAGTCGAGACCTTTGCAAAAAACGAAGCAAACTGATCCTGCTTTTAAAACTCGACAAAAAGTCGGCAGTGGCATATATAAGCCACTTAGGGGGAACACGTTCAATAAAGCTGAATTGGGGGGCTCTGGAACTATGGGATTGGTGCCTAGAGAGAAACATCTGGCTAACCGCCGAATATCTCCCAGGTGTACAGAACCTTCAAGGAGGCTGGGAATCTCGCCACTCAAATGATTCAAGCGACAGGAAATTGAAACCGGACGTTGTCAAAATACTGTTCAAGTGTCACATCAAATGCGACGTGGACCTATTTGCCAGTCGCCTCAATTTTCAGCTACCTCGATATTGGAGCTGGAAACCAGATCCTTATGCTGAAGGAATGGATTACTTATCAGTGAGTTGGAAATCGCTAAGAGGGTACGCATTTCTTCGTTCTGCTTAATAGGGTGTTGCCTAAGAAAATGTGTGGAGGACCAGGCGGAAATATTACTAATTGCACCGACATGGCCTGCCCAACTGTGGTACCCGCTTCTGCTACAACTATTGACAAAGCCACCCATTCTTTTGCCAGCAACTCCGGACTTATTAGTGAACCCGAACCAGGAATATCATCCTCTACTTTTAAATCTAAAACTGGCAGCGTGGCCAGTGTCGGGTCAAATTGCAAACTGTCTACCAGAACAAATGAACTGCTCTCCAATTCCATCCGCGTTGGAACTAGGAAAGCCTATGAATCTGCATGGAAATTCTTCACAAGCTGGTGTACTGAGAGGTGCAAAGATTCAATTTCAGTCACTATTTCGGATGTAGCAAACTATCTGTCATATCTGGACGAGGAAAGAAAATTAGCCTTTAGGACCATAAATCTTCACAGATCTGCTATATCGTATCACATGCCACATGTGGAAAATTATCCTGTTGGTGAACACCCACTTATTATTAAATTATTTAAAGGATTGTTTAACTCAAACCCACCACAACCTCGTCACTTAGAAACTTGGCTGATGAGTACTCTTGTCAGTTATATTTCGTCTCTTCCACCTAACGATGAATTGACTTTAAAAATGATTTCATTGAAACTAGTGGTTTTATTAGCCATAACTAATGCAGATCGTTCCTCTGATATTCGAACACTTGACATTAAAGCAATGACAGTTCGCCCAGACGGTGTTATATTTAAACATCATCATCTGAAGAAAACGTCCAGGCCATCATTTTTGCCTGATTCATTTTACCCTGTGTACCCCCATGATATTAACCTCTGTGTAGTATCAACCATTCAACATTATGTAGAAAAAACGAAGGAAATCAGGAAAAACTCAAAACTGATTATATCATACATTAAACCTCATAATTCCGTCTCATCAGCAACTATTGCTAGGTGGATATTAGAAGCTATGACGAATACAGGAATTGACACCTCCAAGTTCAAAGCTCATTCAACTCGCTCAGCCTTAACTACAGCAGCAATGCAAGCTGGTGTCAGTCTCAAAGAAATTCAAAATTGTGCTGATTGGACGAACTCTAATACTTTCATGAAATTTTACAATCGCCCATATGTTAGTAATTTTGCCACCGCAGTCTTGAACACAAAAAACGGTATGCTTTAAACGTCGCATTAGTTAATATATGGAAGGTCCTGAAGGAGAATTTATAATTTGACAAGGGCTCGTAGAGCCTGAAGTTAAGTTAAAATTCTCCGAAGGACCTGGAATATATTAACTAACCCGCCCGCCCATCCCTGTAAATGATGGTAGTTAATATATTCCTGATGACTGTATTTTGTTTTTTGTTTAGGATCCTCCGGACCGGGACATTCTTCGAAATAGTTCATTACTTACTATACACATTTATTTGTTCACCGTCTATGATCTCAATAAATTAAAGATTCAATCAGAATTTTGGGAAACATAATATATAAGTATGCATTTTTTAGTTTTTTTTTTAATTGTTGTACTCAACGTTCGCTTCGAGAATACTGAGGAAGAAAGAGCACGATACCAGACAAGAAATTTATTTTAGCTAAAGATGTTGAATCGCAAGCTTTAGACTAGCTGTGAGCAGCGTGTGTGAGAGAGAGAAACGCATTAGTTAATATATTCCAGGTCCTTCGGAGAATTTCAACTTAACTTTAGGCTCTACGAGCCCTTGTCAAATTATAAATTTACTAGCATTTAAGCTCATTTTACTAGCATTTAAGCTCATTACTTTACTGTATTTAAATGGTTATGTAAATAAATCCCATTTTGTGAATCACAAAGAAAGGAAACGCATTCTGCCCTGCCCAATAATTAAGTATGTGGGTATATTATTAAAATGTTTATTCTCTTAAAATATCGGTTTTGTAAATCCAACAAATTATAGCAACAAAATGTTTTGAATGTTTGAATCAATAATAGTAACAAATAAGTACGGCTATTTTAATCCTTTACAACTAAAATTACTAATAGTTATGGTATAAGAAGAAACAACTAAAGAACGGAGGAGCTTATTTCAGCACCGGGAATTTTATGCTCTTGGTGTCTGTTTAATTGTATAAAATTTTGTTTTAGGTCATTTCAGTTGAAAAACATAAAAAAATATAAAAGCCCGGTAACTAAAAATAGTTTCAATAATTTGGTTTTCAGGGTAGTGTAATATACATATAGGATGCATGCTAATTGACAAATTGTATCGACCCCCTTTCTTGAAGTATAAATAGAACTATAGGCTAAATTAAATATAACGTAACTTTGCTGGACAGTTTTCCTTATTTCATGAAAACTCTGCTAATTTATTGGGGATTCCACTTATAATTTATAAACATTTCATGTTTACACCAAAACCTTATATTAATCATAATAAATTATTACGAAACGGGGCAGAAACTGGCAGCTTATGTTTTCTTATTTCCGTACAGAATGTTTTACTCCTGTTTGTGATGCTGAACTGCAGATGAGGTCGGACAGGGCTCGCAACTTTTTGCAATTTAAAATCTGACGTTTACTTAGCAATGTTAAAAAATTGCGAATACTTTGACATTAATTTAAATTTGTAAATGTACTTCTAACATATTTTAAGTTTTAGAGTTTCGCTTGGATATTACTGACAATTCTTTGTTACAATTGTAATGATAAAATTGTTTCACATTTTAGATATCGGCTTCAAATCATAACACGGGTTGTTTTGGTCTATTTACAATTCAGATCGTCGTTTTGCATGTTTGAGTGCGATTTAAAATTACATTCAGTTTCTTTGCACCATATTTTACAGCATAAATAACTTTAACACAATACTTAAATTACACCTTTTTAGTTCAAAGTCGCTTATATTTCGCTGTTATGTAAATTTCAATTGATGGAATGATAGTTTAAGTGGGTTTCTCTGCTAACTAGAATATATTATAGGTAATTAGAATTACCCACCTATTACATGTTTAAAAATTACATTCGATTTATCTAAAGTTTTAAAGTTTGGTTCTTCAGTCTTGATCTTCATCTAAAAATTATTCACACTTCTTTTACTTTATGGCCGAACGAAATGATCGCACGTGGCTCACGCGAATTCCAAAAATATATGTATATCTACAAAAATCAAATTACTTTTAAATAGTGCAAATCTAAAGGAACTTTATTGTTTTTTGATTTGTTTGGTATTGGTCACAGTGACCCGCAAAATTTGAAACCAAATTCAAAATTTTACCGCCTTGTTTTCTTTCCAATTTTGACATTTGATTAGTTGTTATCCTAATACTACTTTCTAAACTGTGTTTATATGTAGCATGTTTTAAAATTTGAAAATTCTAAATTTTTGAAGAAAACACTAATAAATCGGGCCTTAAATTTGTTTTTTATTTTTAGAATATTTAAAATTTTGTAGAAACGACGAAAAGTAGAAAACGTAGTTTTCAACTTGCACTATAAATCGAAATGTAAACAACTGAAACAAAGCGAGATGTTGGTAATAAACGATGCTATCCTGTACACTATTGACATTACTATTTAACTAACGAAAATTAAGAGTCATTTGGGTTCGTTGCCCAAACTCATGTACTGCTCTGAAATGATAATTTGGCCGTTCTTATTAAGTGTTTGTACGTATTAAATGCATATGGCTTGAAAATGTCTATAAGTCGCAGTTCATTTAAGATGCTTCATTTAAATTATATAGAATAGGCAGAATATAGCGACTGTTTAAAAAAAAGGTTAAGGGTAGCTTTATTTTCAAGGGTCAGATGTTTCAATCACTTAAGACTGTTCTTCCAACATATACCCTCGTGTGACCAGCTTACCCCGTACTAACACAGAGCCAAGTAAGCCTTTAATGATAAAGGTCGCCACACATGTGGAGAGCCCGGCGTTTAAGATCAACTTTCTCACGAAAGAGATCCGAGGCAAGTGGGAATCGAAGTCACACCTTGTCGACGGTGATAAAGAGCCTCAGACGCTATGTCTCGCCCGGCACCACCGGACCACCAGGGCTCTCATTTGCTATTAATTGTTGTGTGTATGACACATTTTATAAATTTTATGGAATATATATTTCTATTAGTCATTGCTAATGGCAGTTAAATTCACAATACGCAGTCTACTGCATTACAAATAATGTTTACCTGTGGGTAGTGTAACTCACTACTCACTAGGTACTTGAAGCTGCAGTATAAATAGCGTATCTTACTACGAATTTTTTACGACAAAAGACACTTCGGCTTTAACGATGCACATGTTTCTACGATCTGTGTTGTCTTGTTCATTTTGTTGTGTGTATAAAAACCATGTAACGTTGCAACTAGTTTGCGAGGTTAGCCAGTTCAACGCCGCTTATATTTTGTGGCATTGTAATATTTCTAAATTAACTCAAAAGGTGCTATATACGTTATAAGCCATTTGGTAAAGTGAAACGTCAAGGCAAGGTTACCGGAACGCAAACATACAAATGCAAACTAAGGATTAAGCAAGGCATATGAAATAGAGGTAGTATCATGCCCTATAGTTAAAAACCAGTGGGATTGCTGGGAGGAATCGTGACGTAGAGTACTGAGCAGATTGCGCGCGAAGTTTACCGGTAGCTGCAGAAAATGCATGGTTTCAGTCGTTTCTCTCTGCAACTAAATTACCTAATCACGCTTAATAATTAGAAAAATGGGGTTTGCTTGTGCAATTGCCGAGTGTAAAAATTCTGATAAAAATAAGAAAGAAAAGGGTTTAACTTTTCACACCTTTCCTAAAGACTCAGAAGTAATTAAGTGTTGGCTAGTGAAGTGTAAGCGTAAGGACAATGTTAATGTTAAGTCAGCTACTGTTTGTTCTGATCATTTTACTAGTTCAGATTATCAAAGAGATTTGCGAAACGAACTTCTGGGGTTACCAACTAAAAGGCGACTAAAGCCAACAGCAATTCCAAGTCTTTTTGAATTTAGGGATGAAAAGTTGACTGATGAAAGCCGTAAATTAAGACTTGATAGCCGGAATAGAAAACACGAAGTTGATCTAATAATCAAATCTCACATAGAATCCCAAATTGAATACGGTAAGAAAATTATTAATGCCCATTATGAAATATTTACAAGATAATTTGATACCTACATTTCTACGATGTATATAATGATGAGAGAGGATTACAGTATTTTATGATTATTGATTCTTACGTGTTATGAATAACTTACAAGTTTGACGGTCTTTATTTCTCATCCTGATTATTTCATTATGTCACTGTCCCTGCTGCACATGTTGGGCATCAATTGCTGTCGTGTCTACATATTTAGTACTAATATAATTGTTTATTATTGTTTACTATGCATTTTAGTATCTGGAGAACAGAATGTCATAGACACAGAGACTGAAGAACACCAATTCAGTTCTGAATCAACGCGATGTAATACAGCGTAACTGCATGCTATCCTATAGATATTTTAATTGATTAAAAAAAATTTAAATCAAAATATAACAACCGTATTTCCTGTAATAGTATACCTGTCAACTAGTCCAATTTAAACCTACATGCTATACATTTTATTCATGCATTCTGAATTGTTTTCGAAATATTCAATGTTGATAATTTTGTTTAAAATGTAGGTCAGTCGTGTAAACAATCAGTACCCATAGCTGAAATTGCACGCATTCAAGAGTTAGAAAACATTCTGCTAAATCAACGGAAGGAAATACTACGACTTAACTCTATAATACAGTCAATGAAATCAAAAAAATTCAAAACTCCAACTTTAAGTGACAATAATTATAAAAAAGTTTTAAGTGACGCACAGCTTAAATTGCTTTCAGGAAAGAAAAAAGTACAGTGGGCACCTCAAGATATTGTTAAAGCTATGTCTGTTCGTAGTGTCAGCCTGAAGGCTTATAAAAATACATTACAAAATTCTAACATTCCTCTGCCGTCAGTTCCTACTCTTAACAGATGGGCTAGTAAGTTTGTGTGTGAAGAAGGAATTTTAAAAGATGTATTTAATACAATCAAACAAGCAACAGTTAAAATGGATACAAGAAGCCGACTCGGAGTTGTTTCATTCGATGAAATGCACATCGACTCTAAGAATGTGATTGACCCAACATTTCAAAAAATTATATCTCATTCCAAGGTTCAAGTAGTAATGGTGAGAGGAATATGCAGTCAATGGAAACAACCCATATACTACAACTTTAACACGGATGTTACTAAAGCGATACTTTTTGAAATAATAGAAAAATTAGAAGAAGCTGGCATTATTGTTTGTGGCGTGGTGTGTGACCTTGGATCAGAAAATCGTTGCCTTATCAAAGAATTAAACATTAACCCTATGAATTTGAGCGTGGTTAGTCCTGTTGATTGTAATCGGAAAATTTACTTTTTTGCAGACATTCCACATTGTTTAAAAAATTTAAGGAATCATGTAATTGATGATGGTGTTGTTTTGAGTGACGGAACAGTAATTAATAAGCCTATTTTACAGCACATGGCAATTAAGAATGGAAATGAACTAAAGCTATGTCCTAACTTTACAATGGGCAGCCTAGACCTGACAGGGTCAGAGAGAATGCGTGTTAGACCAGCGGCTCAATTTTTTTCACATAGAATTGCTACACTTGCTAAATTGTGTTATCCTCAGATTCCCCAAATTGGGGAGTTTTTTGAAACAATAAACAATGGGTTTGACGTTGTTAACTCCAGAGTTCCAGTGGATAAAAAGCAACCGTTGAAATCAGGTTATGGTATGAATTTTAACGCTCAAATATCATCTCTAAATAAATTTCAAGAATTGATTTCAAGTATGAAATACCTTACTAAAAAGGGAAATAAGAAAAAAGCTTTACTTCCTTGTCAAACAGGGTTTTTAATTTCTGTGAAATCTGTAATTAATTTGTATACGGATTTAAAGACAAAATATGGAATAAGTTATGTCTTAACATCGCGGCTAAATCAAGACTGTTTGGAGAGCTTCTTTTCAAGAATTCGTTCTTTTGGAGGACCCAACACTCACCCTACGGCCCCTGAATTTCGGTATCGCATGAAATTAGTTTTACTGGGTTCTCAAACAAAACTTGCTGCGGGCAGCAATGTTGATGATTGGGAAAATAATAATACATACTTAAGTAGTCAGCTTATTAATTTAAAAAAACAAAAAAGCATATTAGATATATCTGTACTTGACGAAGTTGTAAAAAGCTTAGATATCATGGCACGTAGTAACATTTTATTTTAAATTAAATTATTCGTATTTTAATTGAACGTGCCATAATATCTAAGCTAATGTGTTTTGTATAGGTTAAGCCGAAAAATAAAACTGTGACTAATGACATTGAATTAGAGTCGCTACGGTATTTAGCTGGGTACTTAGCATGGAAAATTGGAAGGAAAGGTAAGATTATTTACAGCAGCACTGATAACGACTCAAGTGTGTTAATGCAATCAACGTGTAAGTCATTTCCGTGGATAGAGATGTTGTCTCGTGGTGGGCTATGCATTCCTAATGACTACATATATAGTAGTGTACTGTCCTGCGAAGATGAGTTTCGTAAATTATATCCATATTACGAACGAAGTAATTATTGTGCACTAAAATTAGCTCACCACATCCATAAACTCCACCCAAGAATTGACAAGTTGATCATAAGAGAATACATCCATACTCGGATGCGTATACGGGTTAAATATTTAAACGAAATTCGACATAAGTCTAAACGAAATTTAATTAAAACTAAACATTTTGTTAAAAGTGCGATCCCGAAGGTTCAAAATAAAAAAAAGTGAATTATTGAAAAATGTTATGCTGTCACTGTGTACTTCTCTAGTCATCACTTTTAATTGCTTGTGAGTCTTTAGTAAAGGTATGTTAAGTCAAAATCTTTTTTCATATTTTTGTCAGAATTTTTACGATCCGAAATTGCACTATTAAACTTAGTTTCATAATTATTGTGCATAATTACGAATTAAAGTTGCAGAGAGAAATTACTGAAACCATATACTTTCTGCAGGCACCTATTAACTTCGCGCGCAATCTGCTCAAGAGCGTACGTCATCTACGGGGGGCGCCGATCTCTGTATAATCATGATACTACCTCCTTTTTCATATGCCTTGGGATTAAGTGCTAATTCCATAAAAAATTGAAAATTCACTTATGTTTAATAACATTTCTAGAATTAGCATTTTTGCTATAAATCGAACTGTTTATACTTTCTGCTAGATATTTAAGTATATCAGAAGGTATATACTAATATTATTTAAGGTCTAAACGGATCGTTTTTGTAAGTACAGGAATTTTGACAGAAATAAAAACTTTAGAAAGGTAAGTTGAAAATTTTTAGTCCGAAATAACAATTTCTCTTTTATATTTTTGCTCAAAGCTAACTCAACTGCTTCTTCCACTAGTTATTATTATGAAAAACGCAAGAAGAATAATATTGCAAATTAATAATATTAATATTTAATGAAAATTTGAAGGAATTAACTGAGGTGCGGAGATTGTTAAAAACAAAATAATTTTACGTTACTATTGTACTATATAATAAAAAACATAAAAATAACCAACACTTACATGTTAGGTGCTGATGTACACATAATTGAACAAATTAAATTAATCAGTTTGAAGCCACTAATATTTAATTTATATGTAAAGCATGGATTGTACGCTTGTTTGTTTACAACTGCTGTAGGTCAAGGTCTGTAGTCCTGTAGTCAGTAACGTAAATACATGCAGCAAGAAGTATTAAAATAAACCCTCTTGTTCAAACTTCAAACGTGTAAAATATGTATCCCCAAGGGCTTTAGCCCTTGTTTAATGGCAAACTTAACAGTAATATGGGATATTACTCGCAAATGCTAAAAACGATGTTAAAAATTGCAAATTTAAGGTTTATTATGGTTAAATAAAATTAAATGTAATAAGTTTTAATTTATAATGATTGTTTTGTTTTTAAGAGCTTCACAATTATTAATTGCATGTCAAACGTCATTAAAAAATGCAAAACTAAGATAAATTATGTGGATATGTAGAAATAAGGGAATATTGAAAATTTAAATTTCCCGCCAAACCTAAAATGTAAAATTTCGACCGGTTACTCTCTTTTAGTTAGAACATTTTGTACTTTTTAAAACCATGTAGTTAGAACAATTTGCGTTTTAAAATCATGTAGTTGGAACAGTTTGCGACTAAAATCATGTATTTAGTTCATTTGGAATTTGTTAAAATCATGAAGTTAGAGCAGTTCGCGTTCTAAATCGTGTAGTTAGAACCTTTCGCAGTTGTCAATGCCATAGAAAAGATAAGTTTATTTAAAAGAACAAATTTAACACTGACCTCCATCGAGGGTAGCCTGATAGACTCAGTATACGGTACAAACATGTGTTAGATATTAAATATTGCTTTGGAAATAGTAAGTGTAATTAACATTAAATGTTACTAATTAGATATATTAGAAACTGCAGAGTACAAATGATGTTGATAAATCTGCACCGATTTCTTCAGGACTGTTTTGTTTTTTGAGAACGTTTTGCGTTTCACAATATGCAATTAGAGCATTTGCAACTTTTCACAACCATGTTATTATGAATTGGTCAGCTAAAACGCTCATTTAAATAAAAAGTGTAAGTTAGCGGATTTGCTTCTTAGTAAAAATGGAAGTTAGCGGATTTGATTCTTGCGAAAAGTGGAAGTTAACGGATTTGATCCTTCGCCCACGATATGCTCAATGTATGTACATGTCAAAATAAAACAAATTATTGTAATTTAAAAATGCTGTCATAGTTAACGGCATTTATTGATACAGAAATTTCTATAAATCCATCCATCCATCAATTCCGTAAAATTTTGTTTTATTAGAAAGCACTGAGTGTAAATTATAATTCCATTATATTTCAAAATCAAGCGCCTACAGCAAGGTTTCTAATTATTCTCAAATATCAGAACAAATGGCGTGTAAATTATTCAAGACATGATTTGAATTACAACGACAACTAATTTTAAGGTCGTGAAAAAAGTTGGTTATATTAACACCGCTCAAATGTTTACTCCATTTGAGCGAAATTCTCAATTATCAAGGTCAACAATGCGTATGATTCAAGGATGTCGTAAGTAATGACATACACAACACGAATGGAGGATGCAAATCTGAAGATAACTTGGTAGCAAGTGATTACTAATTCCTCGAAGACTTAGCAATTCAGCAATTCACTCGTTTTTGGTAAAAGCTCAAGGTTTTGTAAGCTTCGACCTTAGTGCGATTTAAAAACAGCTTTAGTTTTTTCAAACCTTATTTTACCATGTAAATAACACTGATGGCTTACTGAAATGAAAAACAAGGGCAGTAAGTTTAAAGCCGCTTATGTTTTACCTGTAGATAAACCTAAGTATATATGTGATGAAATGTTGCAGCAGGAGGGTTCATAACAAATAAATAAACATTTAAACAATTTTTCCTGCGTAAGCATTTTGTTATAAAGCAAAAGCAACTCCATGTTCTGAATAATTCTACTTCGAAAGGAAATACCAGGTTTTATGTGTACAGCTCTAAAAGTTCACATTCTGTGTACTGTAACATGGCATGGCTTATTTTACTTGCATGTCCAAATGTGCACAAGCCAATAAAGCAAAAGCAACTCCATGTTCTGAATAATTCTACTTCGAAAGGAAATACCAGGTTTTATGTGTACAGCTCTAAAAGTTCACATTCTGTGTACTGTAACATGGCATGGCTTATTTTAATTGCATGTCCACATGTGCACAAGCCAAAATACTTAAGTACAACTTGAATTACAAAGCAAATCGTTTCATGTTCTAACAATTGACCGACAAAAATGCTGCTCATAACAATTTTTCGCTTAAAAATTTATTTATAGCATTTTTGTATTTTTTAGACCAGAAACCTCGCTTTTAAATATAAACAAATTGAGGTATGAGTTGGTTACTGAAGCACCCACGAGTCCGATCGTGAGTGTAATAATTAATGAAAATTGCAAAAAGTATAAATTTCATCTTGATCCAGTTTATCAACCGATTGCACATGTAATGTTATGTAATAATTTAAAAACTACATAGACGTCTGCAATATAGTTAATCTGGGATTCCAGAGGGTATTCACATTTTTGCGTCCCGGCTCTGGAAGTCCAAATAGGTTGCAATTAGTAAGGAGTGACATGAAATGAGCGAAAAAACTCTCCTGAATCCTGAATTCGTAATCAGCTTTAATTGAAATTGAATTGAGTTTGTAGCGGCGTAAATCACAGGGTAAAACTTAATGTTAGTTTGAAAATGATCAAGAATCAAGAAAATCACATCCTTTCCATTTTGAATTTAGATTGAAACGGAAGTTAAAAATACTGTTTCTATTTTCCTATTATGCTTGTATTTCTATTATAGAAACGTATGCTGGATCTTTTTGGGAACAGCACATACTGTAGGGAGCATATCTATTGGGACACCAGCGCTGCTAAACTTTGACGTCGCATAGAATGAAAACGATTAAAGCAAATTTCCCCATGTGTTAACACTATGTTGTCTAAAGTGCTGCAAACACAAAAAAATGTGTTTAGAACTGTACTACTAACATGCACTGCTAAAAATAAATAATTAGTTCAAAAGTGTCCAAAACCAGTGAGCAAAAGTATTGGGACAGGGAAAGTAAGAAATAGTTTATTACAAAATGTTTTGCCTGAAAGTTACAAACTAAAATAAAACAATATTTTAACTTGAGTAATTACTGCTAAGGACCTTCTTTTGCTTTAATCACTGCTTCTATCTGTCTTGCAATTAATTTTATTAATCTACCTTTGACAGACAGGGAAATTGCATCATAAGCCTAGGTAATTTTACTTTTTACGTCATGTTTTCCTTTATTGTGTAGCCCAAATTCCCCAACTTTCTACGCCTACCGTCTACGGTGCCATTTATGGATTTTAAATACGTCGAGCCATTTAAAATTACCCCAGATCGGCGGAAAATGCGATTTTTACTGTTCGAGGACAGAGCCACATGGTTGGAAAAGTGAAAGTAAATCCTAAATTAAGGGGACCAAAGCTGTTTAACAAGTTGAAAAGTGAAACTAGAACGCAGGCAAGTAGACATACACTTAGTTGAATTCAGGAAAAAAACGGATTCAAAAGTTCCATAGCTATTGACAAGCCTCCAAGCTAGTGACATCCAAGCAAAACCAGCAAATGTGACATGATTTCACAAGCGGTTCAAATTCTTGATTTTCAGGGCTTAACTTTTCTTTTTTTACACCTTTCTTTTTTTACACTCTTTTGTATGTCCGTTAGAACCAAAAACATCTTACTTGCTTAAATCAGACCAAAAAATAAAATTCTAAAATAAAATTAGCTGACCTGAATGACCTCGTGGAAAATGAAGTCGCTTTAGCTAATTTGAATTGGAGGTCACATGCTTTTTAGTAGCTATGGAACTTTTAAATCCGTTATTTTTCAGGATTCTACCAGGAGTATGTCAACTTGCCTGCTCTCTGGTTTTACTTTGCACCTGGGTAAGCAACTTCAGTCTCCTTAATTTAGGATTTTCTTTCACTTTTTTAATCACGTGGCGCTTCTCTTGAACAGAGAAAATCGCATTTCCCCCTGGTCAGGGGTAATTTTTAATGGTTCGACGTATTTTGAATCCATAAATGGAATCGCAGACGGTACGTGTGGGAAGTTGGAGAATTTTGGCCTCATTTTTAAGAAAAACATGACCAAAAAACTTAAATTACCTAGGCCTTTGACGCAATTGCCCTATCTGTCACAGGTAGATTAGTAAAAATAATTCTAAGGCAAATAACAGCAGTAATTAAAGTGAAATGAGGTCGTAAACAGTATCTTCTTCAGTCAAAATATTGTTTAATTTTAATTTGTATTATTTAGCAAACACTTGTGTGATAAACTATTTCTTACTTTCTTTGTCCTAATACTTTCGGACACTGTTTTTGTACTCTTTTGAACTAATAATTTATTTTTAGCAGCACATATCAGTTTTACAACCCAAAACACATTTTTTGTATTTGCAGCACGGCAGGCTACATTGTGTAAAAAAATGTTTATATTAGCATCAATGGTTTTCATTATATTCGAGAACAAATTTTGCTAGTCCCGGTGTCCCAATAGATATGCTTCCTACAGTACACACATTCCTATTTAAATACAGTCTGTGAGGAATCGTATCCAATTGAAGCTAGAATTGAAACGACCTACTTAAAAAAACTAAATCAAATGGATAACTAAAATGTTAGATTTACTTTTTTTTAGGTAGAAAATGTTCTATTCGCACGCTTCAAAGATGTTCTAAATGTTCTATTTACATGTTTTTTGAAACGTTTCAAATACTCTACTCACTTGGTTTTTAAAAATGCAAAATGTTTTATCTACTAGTTTCTAAAAATTGCGAATTTTCATATATCAAGTTTTTGTAAATGTGCAAAATTTTCCATTGACAAACTTTCATGAAAAATGGCCTATTGGTCTCCTTAAGCACATCAGTGCCGTCCCTTCTTAATCAAGGTTTTGCGGATGACACTGGTATTTTTCAAAGAGGAAGAGTTTATGACACTCTTGTATCCAGAGTTCATGATGGCCTTCGGGTCACTAAAGCTTGGTGTCAGGATGTTGGTCTTAAACTTAACCCCAATAAAACAGAACTAGTATTGTTCACAAAAAACCCAAGGTTACACCCACCGCCAATGCGGTTTGATGGCGTTTCCTTGGAGATTAAATCAACAGTGAGGTACTTGGGGGTCGTTCTCGATAGAGGACTCACGTGGCTGCCTCACTGTAAATCTATTTGTTTGAAAGCATCAATAGCGCTAGCTAGATGCAAACGAATGGTTGGAAGGAAGTGGGGACTATCTCCAAGAGTGGTCAAGTGGGCTTACACTGCCATTGTCAGGCCTCTATTGGAGTATGGCATAGTGGTGTGGGCCCCGGCTCTTTTGAAGGTCTCGTATGTCTCCCGCCTTCAAAAACTTCAAAGGCAAGCATGCCTAATGATTACAGGAGCATTACGCTCAACTTCAACATCTGCCATGCAGTGTTTGATTGGCCTCACGCCTATAGAGTTTACTCTGAAAGCGGTGGCTATACGTTCCTGGCATAGGCTTAATACAAGGGGTCTCTGGACTCCCAATCCGATGTTTGGGGGGTCGTTAAGTCACACGGCAATCTGCGAGGGGTGGGGTAATTCCAGCCCTACCCTTCGCATGCCAACTGACTAGGCGAACCTCAAAGACATTAATTCTAAACGCTATGATGTTGATATTCAATGTCGTAGTGTGTGGTCTTCTGATCTTTCGGAACTTCCCTCGGGTGTTGTCTGCTACACGGATGGTTCCAGTAATGGAGTCCTTACGGGTTGCGGAGTACTCATTGAGGGGAGGGCTGAGACTAGAACATCACTACTCTCTAAATCGGTTTACCTAGGCGAATACACCTCTGTTTTCCAATGTGAAGTACTGGCTATCTTCCACGCTATTACATGGCTGGAGAATAACAACATACGTGAAACATCTATACACATTTATGTGGATAGTCAGAGTGCTTTGAAGGCACTTCAAGCGAGGCTAACAACCTCGCTATCTGTCCTGGATTGTCATCACTGCCTTAACAGGGTTGCTGCAAGTAACTGTGTCAAGCTGGTGTGGATCCCAGCCCACTCTGGTTACCGTGGTAACGAGGAAGCTGACAGACTGGCAAAATTGGCCTATGATGCCGATAATTGCCGTTTTATTGGCCCTACTCCCGTGGTCCCTATTCCTTTATCGCTTGTTCACTGGACAACCAAAGAGCTGTCCTGGGAGGAGCATAAAAGGTCGTGGAACATGGAGCGTGGTTGTAACAAAACAAAAATATGGATTGACTCGCCACTCTACGGTAGTCGATCCTTAATTCGGCATTCGCGAAAGCACCTCCGTTGTCTGGTTGGTTTAATCACCGGACATGGAGAGCTTAGAAGGCATAAATTTCTTTTGGGTTTATCGGACTCGCCAACCTGTCTATGTGGTGAGGAAGACGAAACCCCCATACATTTTCTTACCACGTGTCCGAGGTTTGTTTTTACCAGGAATTTGTATCTAGGTAGCTGCATCCTCACATTAGGTATGTTAGGTCAGGCCACTACGGGAGAACTGCTGGCGTATGCATATGCCACTGGTTATCTCGTGGGCCAAAATTAAACATTATTAACGGGACGTCCGCAATGGGCCTTATTGGCCTTGGCGGTGTCCATGTGGACCAATCCCATGATCCACATGGTGCCCAATAAAAATAATAATAATAATAATAATTCATGAAAATTATCTTTTTTTAGATACTCCATTTTTTGCTTTAACTTCAATAAGTGGAAATAGGTAGTTTGGATTCCAAATGGCAATATTCTACTTGTAATTTGTGGTTATTAATATCATTACATTTTTGTACATCAGAGCAAATCCTATTGTATTATAATACCAAACTACATATTTCATGAGAAACTATGTAAGTGACATTGAAAGGAACGAATCATGTTAGGTTGTGAGTGCAGAATAGTGTATCTTCATGCTTTACTTCCTTCGTGAATATGCATATGGCATCACGTTAAGCACTCGATAAACTACACAGTATTTAAATGTGTGTTCACCAGGTTCAAAGGTGTGTCGTGTCACCTTTGACCTTTATATTTAATCGCAACTTAATAACTACTATAAATTCTTATATTAAATTGTAACAGTACAATTTTGTTGTATATCATTTTGTAGGAAAAGTCGCTTTACGATTATGTAAAAAGTTTTAAATTTTGTATAGAGCGCTGGCGTGTAACTAAAAAAGTATACGTTAAAAAATTAAATGTAATTAGTTATATCACTATTTATTTTTATTCATAATGCATCACCTTGCCACCGCATAAATTCAGTTTCAATATTTACCACGAATTCCTCAAGTGGTTTAAACATGCCCAAAAAGTATATCGATGTAGTTTCAAATGTAAAAACAAGCGTGAACAAGTGTAACATATGACACTACAGATTAAAAGTACAAAACCGTTTGAACTTCGTACTATGAACAATGCTACACAGCGGCCACGTCAATCCTTACAATTTCAGTTAGTAGTGAATACTACTAGTAATTATTAACCTAGCAAAATTTAGTAATTACACTAGTTACTGTAAATAGCTGTTTCCTCAGCCGCATACATAGAAAAGTGTGCAGCATGTACCTGCATGGATTAGGTTCAATTTTATAGGTGAGATATATCTCGGGATAAACATGGAAATTTACATGAAACTTACAATATGGCTAGGATTCAGTGACTGGATATAAGGTGCCAATTTTAGTTCGTATTTTTGCAATCTCAGAGGCTAAGAATTAAAAATATAGATTTAATACCTTTTATTATAAATTATAAACACAAAGTGCTAGGAAGAAGAACATTTCCGTACGCTAATTGCTAAATACATATGTGCCAATAAATAAATTCTATTTTTGCGTGCTTAAGTGCTGATCAACTTGGTGTTGCATTTAAAGCGTATTTTAATCGATAGCAAAGGCAAAATAATATAAAATATCATTCAGTATTCCATACCTTTTGAAACAAGTTTGAGAATTGAGAGTTTCAGTAGGCAAAGGCAATTGAATGTGTACCATAAAGAAATATTATAACATATGCTATGTTTTCTGAGTAGAAAATAGTTTAAGATTTTTTTTTTACAAGGATAAAAAATCAAAAACAGGACCAACTTTGAATTGGTTATTGAAAATTCATGAATATTAACTCACAATACATTTATTCCTACCTATCTACATAATTTACGGGAATTTTGAAAATCTTTCAATACTAGTCCAATTTCATCGAGCCATATATCATTGGAAAGCTAATCACCAGTAGAATCCAAATAACGGAACGAGCCTCCATTATAACAAAACGTTTTCAAAATAACGGTCATTTAATTTTTAATTGCCGCCAAAAATGTGTTGTATGGGTCACAATCAAAAAAACAAAAAAAATAGTGTCTGCTTATTTTTGAAGAGCTTTCAAATGATATATCACTCGACACAATCCGTTAATTTTTTTAAATTTGCAAATATGTTATTTAAAAACCATTTAAAAACTAATAACGATCGTGCTTCCACACCATGTTCATTATCTTTGCCTAATTGTTACCGTTCCAAAAATATATCACTTTAGGGTTCTTTTATTGAGTAACCGGTCGAAATCTTTAGTTAACGCAATATTTAATGTTTTAGCGGGAAATTCAAAAATTGGTATTTTAAAATTTTATTGTATTACACAATTTGATTATAAATAAGATAGATAAAATAAGCAAAAACACATTGTGCGGCTTAATTGCTTCTTTTCATTTAAAACATGTAAATTGAAGCTCAAATTTGGCAGCAAATTCAAAATGCTTAATTTTGCTGTTAAGGCTGCCATAAAACAAGAGCTTTAGCCCTTGTTTTTTGTATATCTTTTCTTGCAAAACGTTTTATACATTTTCCAACTAACAATACCCTAGTTATGCAATCAACTTTAAGGTCTGTATAGCCCAATAAAACCTAATTATTTTATAATGCTAAATTATATGTGAAATATTAGAACGAATGATGTACATATTACTTAGATCTGGATTTCTCCTTCACAGCTACATATGAAGTGATGAACGAAGTTTACAAGTTCAACACCGCTCATATTTTCATACTATTTAAACGAAATGACAATTACATAATTAACGTAGAGCTTGAGAGTTAAAAAATGTAAGTATGTATTTTCAAAAGGAAACTTGTAAAATATTTTATTACCTATTTAACATGTACAGAAGACAATGAGGCCATAAAAAGTTTAGTCCTTTAAGCCTTTTAATAATTAATTGTATGAACGCTTCCAGACTGAAGATGCCTAACCTTGATTGTTTTGATGGCGCTTGCTAGGTTAATCAACAAGGAAAGGTGAATCTGGTAAATACATGGGTATGATTAAAATCATTATTGTAAGTAGCATATAGTTCAGCTCTTGCGAGATAAGGAAAGGTCAATAAAACTTATGTCACCCATATGTTAAAATCCACCAACCCCCATGTAATTACTTCAACATTGCATAAACTTCTATCTTTAACATAACATCATGTAATCAATACCTGACTACTTAAACCCATATAATTTCGGTCAATATAGGCCATATTGATCCTACTGATGACACAATTAATGGACCATCCCTGACTTGTAAATCTCATTAAAAATACAAAGCTCGTTCATCATATTTCATCTAATACTGCCTCGCTCTTATTCTTCGTTCTGATTCATATAAGTACCTTAGATCCGATGTAATTCGACCTACTTTTACTTAGCCAACACTTCATAGAACAATACTGAGAGTGAAACATAGAGCGGTAGATTAAAATCTAAAAGCCGACTGCCGACAGCTACAAGAAGCTTATACGTATGTACGCAGTAGTATTAAATTCATTCATACAAGTCCACATTTTATGTAAATAATTGTACACCTGTGTCAATTTGTAAAAAAAAATAAAAACTTGGGTACACAATCCCAGGAACTTGAAGCTTCTTTATCAATTATTAGCAGACGACGGAGATACTTATTCTTGGTTTTTTCGTCAGGTTCCTACCATAGAGCTACAATATATTGTAGTAGAAGATGCTTTATTCTTTTAGAAGTTCCACACAATTAAATAAACAAAATTGCATCTTGATAACTAGGCTGCGGGGACGTGAAAGTATATAGTTACATTAGGAGATCAATATGAACAATATTTGTTTCTTGTGTCAACAACACCTTGAATTATTTACGCAACAGTCATTGGAAAAGCAGTTTCAGGCACAGACGGCGAGAAAAGAGACGATGAGTGCTGTTGTTGACTAACTTAGGCAACAATTACGAAAAGCCAAATATTTCCTTTTCCTTTTATTAAATAACATCAACACTACAGCCAACAATATTTCAAAGTCAAACCCTCTCAAACATCAAGCCCGAACACCACAATTGCTCTTTAATTTTCCAAAATGCTCCAATACCGTTTATTTATGGTTTGGTGTTTGCTTCAAATATTCTTTTGAAAGACGGATTTTTCAATCAAAAATATTTCAAAACTTTTCACATTGTGAGACAAATTCTACAATTTGTCGGTGAAGGATCAAATCCGTTAACTTCTTCAACAATACCACTGGAAGTTAACAGATTTGATCCTTCACCAGCGAATTACTTTTGAGATAACTATTTTAAAATGTAGCATACATAAAAATTTTATTGTCAATTAAATATAATTTTAATTTAATATATTTATTAGAATGTAATAATCTTTAATAATAAACATTTTTTTTTGTTATTTTAGAAACGCATCCGATTGGAATGCCAACAGTGACAAAATATAAGGGTTTGGTGCGTTAAACAACAATGACGTTGGGTCATTTGGTTTGTTACGTATAGTAATTATACCGTGTTGCTAACAGTTATTAGTTTTTTAAAGGCTAAATAAAAGTGATGCCGCGGTAGTGGTTATTATAAACTAAAAACAAAAAATTCGTTTAGATTTCAATTTTAATTACACGAAATGACCATATAAGACATTTATATTAGTCAAAAATGTAATTTTGATGTTCGTTACGAGGTACTAGACCAATATTTTATGTTTTTTGTCTGCCTATATTATGTAGTAGGATTAAGATTAGTTACTATAATTACGAAATTCTAATTTGGCCCTAATACTTTATCACTAACAGCGTTTTCGGTTTCATCTAGATGAAGATAACAAGTACGACAAGTGCGGAAAATTTTTTGTGGGTCCTAATTTATTGAAAAGTCACCTGAAATCTCATACAAGCTTCGCTCAAGCTTTTACGCGCATGGGTCTTTCATCTAAAGTCTAAAGAAGCACATGAAAGTGTAGAAACGAAACTACACCACTATCATTTTCTATTACAATAACTCCAGAAATAGAATCCCGCCAGTCCCATAGCACAAAGGGCTATGGCATTTAGATAGGCGAGCGAGAAAAAGTAGCACACAGGTAGTTACAGACAGTGGAAATATTCCAATTGACCATTGCTTGGAACAATGGGAATCCTTTAATATATACTTAGACAGTAGAACATTCCAATGCCATCGCTTGATAGCGATGGGATACATACTTAACGAGTAGAAAGGAAAGAAGTTGAATTCGAGGCAGTAGCAGTAATAATTGATTCATTCTGTTTTGGAGAGCCTTAGACGACACTTGAAATTCACATTTTACTCGAGCTACAGATGAGTCATTTCTTTTCCTATCTCTTACACTTTTGAGCCCTGACTACGGTTTTGATTGGTTTTCACGGCAGAGTATAATATTTAACAACAACTGATCCTTCTCTCCAGAAAAGTGATTCTATTCTTGAGATTAAATTCATTAGCTGTCGAAATACGAAGTTTAGCTTTTCTTTTCTAAAAAGTCATAATAGATAAACTGATCATTTTACGTAAGATCAGAAGTTAGACGTTGAGGTTAAAGTTTACGGATTGAAGTAAGGACTAAGGACTATTTGCCATTTTACCGAAGACACTGAGGTCTCGGAATTCCATCGGACAGTGCCGTGGGACTTAGAAACTACAAATCTCACCGGTAATTCCACGTAACAAATAGATACTTACCTACCTCTTCACACTCTTTGTATTTCTTTTCCTCACTCGTCTCCGTCCGTGAATATGTAATGTAATATACGATTGTATGTATTTTGATTTCTTTTGATTGAGGTTATAAAAGTAATTAAAAATTCTTCCTCTACCATTTAACGATTCAGAATATTCTCCCGTTTTATTTTACACGAATCAATTTTCAACTTATAGTCATATATCCGAATAATACTTCATATGATATAAATATTATCATTTTACTCATTCATACACATCAACCAAAATCTACTTCTATGAAATTTGAGCTTCGGATCCACTCCGTTCCCTCAAAAATCATAGGTGCGGGGTAAATTTTCGTTTTTGTCCCTATTACCGTGAAAATTCTGAAAATTTTGACCCAAAATTTCGAAATTTCGAAAATTTTCGAAAATTTTTTTATTATTGTTTATAGAAAGATCTTGTTATTTTTGTACCTAAAATATATATTTTGTTAATATGTTACCATATTTTTGATCGAATACAAAGTTCACGAGAGACCAGAGAGAAACAGAAGGGCAAAATCTGTTCTATGTTCTGTTTTCCTATTCTTTTTGGCATCTTTGCATCGAAGGATCTGTTTGGGATTGACTGACTTTCATCTGGCGTGTACCCATCTAAATCGTGAATTGTGAAACGTAATTGGTGACAGTTGTGAAGGGACCCGTAACTCACTAGCCAAGAGTAAAAACCCACCCCATCAAGAGTAGGTACATACTTATGATAGTTGGAATTTTAACTTTTTTAATTTTTATAATTATCGTCGCGAGACTCGAACTTCGACGCATAGACCTACCGATTATTGAGCTAATAATTCTTGTGCAACTAATACGGGATCTCACCAGATTTCTAATCGTATACTAAATGTTATTTATTATATTTTCATTATTATTAGTATCAATCATTCTCCAAGTTTGGGAAAACCTGTTGATAGACCACGTACCTGTACGCGCCATTTTAATCATTTTAGCGAACCTAATTGACATTATTAAGTACGTTATCATTAGTTAATGATCCCTGCTCATCGATAGATCAAAACAAAAGCCATATTTTTTTTTATTTTTATTATCAGCTTGGAAGAAATTTTTTTTTTATTTTTGACATTTTTCACACTCAGAGTCAATTAAGTCAACTCTTAGTGTGGAAGGAAAATCATACATATTTTAATTTTTTATAGAGTGACAAAAGCTGTCATTGAAATATTTTTTTTTTAACTTTCTGGAAAGTCTATTTTTAAACTAAAATTTGACTATGGCTAATCTGACTGAAGAAGAGCAGGCATTATTCGGCATCGATGCCCCAGCTAATGTACATTTGTTAGAATCAGATAACGATGACATGACTCAGGAGGAAATTAGGGAGCGAGATGCATACATAGCTAGACGAGCCGCAGCTCAAGCCGAGGACAAAAGAGTTTACGAGCCAAAATTACAAGAACTAAGAAATAAAGAAGCTTCAGATAGGATAGCTAGAGGCCAAAGCGCCGAGAGTAGCCGTTCACAAGGGAATCCACCACCATCCGTTTCCTCAGCTCCTCAACCCAGAACCTATTTTGGTAAAGCTCAACCTTCAGCCAAGTTACCTACAAATCCTTTCGATTCCCAACCTATTAATCCTCTGCCTAATTTGACTAGAGCTCCTGAACAAAATGCATTTGCATCTAGCAGAAGTCTACTAGCTAGATCAGCTGAGGATATAGCAGCTCTTAGGGAAGTTTTTGCTCCACCAAGACCTACTAGTAAGGAAGCAGAATTAACTCGCACTATCCGTAACAACGAGATAATTAAGGACTGGGCTAAATATACTGGAGATAGCGAGGTAGCTGCATTTTTAGGCAAATTTAACGAGGACGCACTATATCTCGACATGAATGAATATGACAAATTTGACGCTCTCGATCGAGTACTGGACGGTCAGGCCATGGAATGGTGGAAATCAGAAAGGTCTTCATGGAGACCGACAATTAGACGACAGACCCCAGGTCATAATAGGGAGCTATGGAAAAAGCTCGAGACAGCGTTAGCAGTCAGATTTGATAATGAGTCTTTAGTTAATAAGGCCAAGGCAGATTTACCTAGGACTGCATATAACAAAATTATGGGTAGTTCTGAGTATATTTCAGCTAGGATCAGTGTATTAAGACGCATTGACTATAATATGAGTGCAAATGACTTGGTAACTGGTCTATTAAAGGGTTTACCGAAGCGAATGCGTAGCCATATGATCGGTTGCACTACCATTGACCATTTTCGAACCACATTGGACAAGGCCATAAGTACTGGCGTCATTAATGATTGGTTAGATCCTCCAGTAGCTGCACAAAATACATACTCAGGCCCAAAACCTGAGGAACGTACATACGCCCGGGCATTCCACACTAATGCTCCATACCAACATCAGCCAAATGTTGGGATTAGGGTAGAACCACAACGTAAAATAGTAGCTCAGATCGCCCAGGGTGCCCCTGTTAACCAAGGCGTCCCTCGATACCCACCAAATCCTGTTAATGGAGCTCCTTTTGAGGCTCCTCCTGACCCTAATGTCCCACGTGGGGCCAATGATGACCCTGCAGTGGTAAAATACCCTTATTACAATGAGCGCCGTCGTGCATATTGCGTGGCTGCGGAAGGTACAAGGTCAGCATGTTGGCAATGCGGTAGAATGACACATAATTTCAGAACTTGTCATGTATTATTTCGAGCTCAGGGAATTCAAATTCCACTCCGACAACCTAGACAAATTAGACGGCAAGACGCACCACAGGTAGACCAAGCACCACAAGGAAATGGTAATTTAAACTAGAAGGGGTGGATATTCAAAATATATCCAGACCCAAGCCTCCTGCTTCTGAGCATTCTTTTAAATCTGTATCTATCAAATATACTAAAGTTTACTTCAAATCACCTAAACCGGCAAGAGTGTACAAAACAATAGCCAAAGCCGATGCCGCTTTGCGAAGCTTCGGCATAAAGCAGAACAAAGTGCCTGACGTTTTGGGGCATAAACCAGGTCATCTATTATTAGAAAGAGGTCAGGAACTTGACGATTTCGACTTCGAGAAACCAGTAGGGATCCTTTTCGATTTTCCTTCTGATTCAGAGGTGCATTATGCACTGAAATTCAGTAATGAGTCTACAGAGATAAGACGCAACATGAAGTTCCGAACTAATATAAATAATATAAATACTTTAGAAGTTCTCGTGGACACTGGTGCCACCGTTTGTACAGTAAGCTTAAAAACATTAAAAGAATTAAAACTAGAAAAACTAATAAAAAGGTGTAAACCACTCACTGTATACTGCTCAATAGATGATAATAATGCCCATACTATTGATAAGATTATTTACCTACAGTTTTTTGTAGAAGAATATAAGGAATGGATCCAGTGGGGATTTTTCGTGGTCGAGAAGGCTCAAGATCCCATTGTATTTGGGTGTGATATGCTCAGGACATATAACGTAAACATTGAATGTGGCTTAGGCACAATTATTTTTAGACCGGCTCAGGAAAGGACTCACAAATCCATGAGGTCAGATGCTGAGAAACTGTGTAGATTGAAAGCTTTTCCCAGTAAAGGTGCACTCAGGCGCATGAAAACACAGTCTGCATACTTACGTAAACCAAAAGCACTTCAACATAGTATGATCACTGCATGCAATCCTCTTCGAAAAGATGATTTGAATAAGGTATTGGATGGGATACAGGACGACGACGATATGCAGGTTGAAGGTAATAATGACTTCGGTCATATTGAGGTCACAATCGATGACATTGAGTCTATAGGTACTACCACTATCAGACGAGTCCATAGTACAACTTCGTCCTTACTGGAGGAGGTTCGTTCGGTACAATCTAGCGAAGCATCAAGCCGAGCTGTCGAATATTACAAACAGTATAAATTGCGACTATTTACTGTTCGGCCCTCCCTCATTAAGGATGACGCGGCAACGGAGGTTCCCTTCTATACAGAGGACCCCGAGTATTTAGGTCAAATAGCCATTCATCCAAATTATAATTTATTTGAAAAGTTAGGGATTATGGTATTACAGGACACTGTTAAAGTCACTAAGGGAAAAGGCGTTTTGCATGTTGCCAATTCTCAACAATCTGGGGATTTAATTTTACCACCACAACCGACCCTTTCCAGCTATGAAACAATGCCAACGGAGCATCTCCGTGCCACTAGGATAGTTCAAGACAATTCCCCTAATATACATGTTAATGATCAGGAGTATACAGATGCAGTTGACACTGCACCGGTCCCAGAAAATGTCGAAGGTAGTCAACCACTAACTGATGCTGAATTTTTACAGTTCAAGATTTTTAAAGGCCTTACTGGTCCTCAAAAGATTATGGTTAGGGATTTACTCAGTAAATACTATAAAGCTTTTGGTTGGACTGAGAACGATTTTCTGGAGCCGATGCGCGATCCTAGGACTGGTAAGACATTACAAGCCACAGTGGAACTACTCGATGAATCAGCTCAGGTTGTTAGTCACAGATCCGTTAGTGTTGAATTGCAGGAGATTACTCGCGCCTTTACAAATAAACAAAAAGAATTAGGTTTATTACAAAACTCTCATAGTCAGTACATATCCCAAGTGCAAATGCTATCCTCTGGCGACACCTGGAAACCTACGGTGGATTACAGGAAAATTAATCTTAAAGTAAAACCTGAACCCATGCCCGTCCCACCTTTACACACTGCTTTCAAATCTCTTGCAAACTCTGACTATTTTTGTAATTTAGGCCTTCGAGATCCTTACCAACAAATAGAACTCGACGACAACAGTAGAGACATACTTGCCTTCATGACTTCAGATGGTCAATTTCGTCCCACTCGTACTCCTTTCGGTTTCGTCAATTCGAGTGCAATTTTACAAAATATATTAGATATTATATGGGCTCCATATAAAAATTCTTTCTTTAATAATTACTCCGAAGATAATTGTTTCGGAGGTAAAAATTTTCCCGAATTGATGGACCGTTTGGAGAAGATCTTATGGCTATGTATCCAGGCAAACGTAACATTACTACCTAGAAAGTGTTATATTGGTCATCCGAAACTCGTTTTCCTAGGTCATAAAGTTAGCAGACAGGGAATAGAAATAGATCCCGATCGAACAAATGTTCTCATGAATTTTCCCGATCCTCAGGATACCACTGACGTACGTCGATGGCTAGGATTAAGCAGTTTCTTTAGGAGATTGATTTTTGGGTATTCGAAATTTGCTCGACCTTTATATAACCTACTAAAGAAAGACGCAGTTTTCATCTTCAATGCTGCATGTCAGAGAGCGGTAAAGGAAATGAAGACAGCCATATGTACCGCTCCAGCATTAGCGTTCCCGGATCCTACTGCCACTTTGGAATTATGGGCTGACGCAAGCGACTACGAAGTCGCTGCTGCTCTTATCCAAGTCATCACGAATGGTACTCATAAAGATCGGCAACCACTTGGTTTCGATTCCCATACCTTGTCACCTACTGAGAGTAAATGGACAGTCACGGAGAAAGAGTGTTACGCTATTGTTCATGCCTTCCAAAAATTCCATAATTTACTTTTTGGGAGGGAAGTTCTAGTCTACACCGATCACCAAGCACTAGTCAACATCCTACGTACTCCTCAGGTAACTGGCAAATTAGTGCGATGGAGTCTCAAATTGAGTTCATACCGCCTTCGGATTATGTATGTACCGGGTAAACAAAATGAGATGGCTGACTGCCTTAGTCGCCCTCCTCGAGCGGACAATCTTCCTGTAGCCATTCTTAGAGGCATGACAGCGAAGACTGAACATCCTAGGGAACCTGAGGACGAAGAGTACATAGTACATTGCAACGATACGGATAAGTCAGTCATTAATTTAAAAGACATGCAGGCCCTGGATAAAGATTTAGCTGAGATAATTAAGTCACTGCAGGTAGATGAGGAGAATAACTGTAGGGGTAAAAATAAATACCGGAATGATTTCCGCCTCAATACAGACGGTATCTTACAGCACGTCAACTATGAGCCACTGGGACCATTGTGGGTAAATGTATTACCGGTCACTGAGGGAAAGCGCGTTGCACGTGAACTGCACAGTAAATCACATTTTGGCTTTCGTAAAATCTACTACTCCATGGTAGATAAATACTGGTTCTTGCAGATGTGGGATAATGTTACCAAGGCATGTCGTGCATGTGACACTTGCCAGAGATTTAATGTACCACGAGTCAAGAAATCAGGTCCTATGCATGCTATGATTACTCCAACTACTCCTTATGCTAAAGTTTCCGTGGACTACCTTGGTCCCCTTAATACTACTTCTAGTAAGAATACATATATCTTGGCCGTGATAGACCAATGCACACGTTTCCTGCATCTCATCCCAACTACAGGCACAACAGTGGCTGAAACGGTAAAGATACTAGAACCATTAATAGCTAAACATAAGATAAGGAGTATTGTATCTGATAATGGTCCAGCTTTTACAGGTCATAAGTTCAATGAGATGTGCACCCGTCATAACGTTATTTCTATCCATAGTTCACCACATCATCCTAGCAGCAACGCCTACGTAGAGAGAGTTAAGTCAACATTTGGTAGCATTATGAAAAAGTTGAAATATGAGAATAATAATGTTGAATGGGATATAATGTTACCGCATATAGAGAACGAGTATAACGCTGTGAAACATGTTAGTACTGGTTATAGCCCATATTTCTTGATGTTTGGTAGAAGTCTTCATTTTTGTTACGTGACAGGGAAACCTCTCGACGACGAGTACGATTCAAATGACCCAGAAATGCAGCAGGTTAGATGTCATGAACTTCATAAGGCACGAATCCTTGCGCATGAAAATTCCTGTCATAATCAGCTCAAAAGAAAAATGGCTTTTGATAAGACTCATCCAACAGTGCTATATAATGAAGGCGATTTAGTACTAAAGAAGAACTATTATAAGGCACCAGGTACAGCAGCAAAGTTTACAGTTAAATACACAGGCCCATATAAGGTATATAGTACAGCTACTAATCAGCATATGTACTTACTTTGTGACAAAGATACTGACTTACAAAAATATATTGATGAGACTATTCTCGAGATTGTGCATGGTCACAACCTAAAACCTTACCTACAAGACGAAATTCCTTTAGTAACTAATTATACTGAACCCGCTATAGGTGATCAGACTTGGTTAAATAAACATGTTTATACTCCTGAAGACACAATATTTCAAATTGAACCTTGGGCAGATCCAGAACTTAAAGATTTCGATGGGGACACGGCGGCACAAATCAATGTAGTCCCCCGCGGAATATTCAACGAGGAATATGTGTTTGATCCCAATAATGAGTTGAAATTAAGAAAAAGAGTAATTCAGAGGAATCCTACTACTCATAATTCCAAACTTTATAAGAACATCACTGATAATTATTCTACTCATGCACCTACTTATGTTCCAGAGTTCGAAACACCTCTGGCAGATACTCAAACCCAAATTGTTAACATTGAAAGTAATGACTTAGATTTATCAAATAATTTACCACCACCATTAATACCGTCGGTCGCGGAACAATTTCCCACGCCGGCGGGACCCAGTAACGTAGATATATCAAACAAAGTAAATTCTGAAAACTCTCCAACTGCTAGACGACATTTTGATGTAGAAACTCTGAATAGGTATCCTGCACGGATGACTACTACTATTGCTGATGACCCTTTTGCTAGAGAATCTCGTTGTAATAGTCATAATATGAACCACTTAGGTTCTCAGGGTTCTTTCATTGAGAAGGACGATTGGAATCTGATTCAGGGGATTGATATCACTACTGGGAAACGATATTCAGATTTCGATTATGACAAAACTAAAACTTATTTTAATTCTTTTCGAAACCCAAGTAAAGACATTCCTATGTCTCAGATTTCAAATGTAGCACAACCTACAGAAGCTCCCACTTATAAAGCAAATTCTATAGATACTTCAAATCACTCAATTTATAGTTGTCACGTAAATATGAAGAAAGGATGCTCCGAGTTAGGAGACGTATCCCATAATAAGCGCGACAATCCCATAGAAATTCCCATAGCACCAAAAAGTTGGAATGGAGAGCGGACTAATTCCGCCCTTCAGCCCAAAATACAGACCAAATTAATAGTCACTGAACTTCTGAATAAGAAAATTATTAAGATGGTCAATATGAACGATGAAACACAAGTACTCGAAGAAATCGAAATCGACACAGCACCAAAAGAATCAATCACTGAAACTCAACAAATTGATCCAGCTGAAAGCGATATTGAATTCTTGGAGGAAAATGAAATTGAAACTCCCACAGCTCCAACCATAGAGTCCACAGCGGTCATTGAAAACAATGTCACGATAACACCTGCAAAGGGAAATAATAGTAAGGTCATATTAAAGAATAGAAAGTCAGAGTCAAAAACTGAACCTACTGAATTACGAAGGTCAACGAGACCTAAAAAGACAGTCATACCGTAGGATCCTTCCGATGTAGAGATTCCGAAAACCAGGAAACGTAAACAGGGAGGTTCGGTACATAAAACTCAAAAGAAAAAGAAGATAGTTAAATTAAAGAGATGTCACGTAAAACCTACTGATGCCATGGCCGAGTTGGTCAAAGCCATGGGTAGCATAGGGCAGATGATGGCATGCCAATACCAGAGACCAGTTTCGAATATTTCTTCTACAGATACCTCAGACTCTTCATCTGAGAAGTCAGATTGATTTTGCATGTGATAAAATTATGCATGTATAAAAATTTAAGAACTTTGCAACAAATTCCATTTTCGACACTTTCACTCTGGGAAAAAGCACTACCGATCCCATCACTTGCTTAAGTAGTGATGGAATTTTTCTTTCTTTTATTTTTTCGGGTAAAGAATAGACATACTTGAGAAATGGCCAATCCTTCACCCAATCCGAATCCTAATAAATTACCTCACGGACCACCACGCATCCCTGAAGGACAACTAGACCCGGAGAATGAATTTGCTAACGCCGGAATTGAATCAGATGATGAAGATTGGGATCACAAATATGTCTACAACCAAGACCGGTCCCGTAGAGTTATGCTACATCAATTGCGAAACAGAATACCTGGACAACCTGAAGCACACCGTTACGTCATGAGGATGACCAGCGATAGTACTCCACATCCAAATGACATTCAGGTCAGACAACCCGGCGGAAATTACGCGTCCATGATTCCACAACCTGCAGATCCCCGCCCGATTATGCAAAATACTCCACCAGCTTCCCCACGTCGCCAGCAATTCATCCAGCAAATTCCTACACCGGCCCAAAACCCTCCAAAGTCTCCGATTATCAACCAAGCCGTCGCCTTAGATAATGACTCTGAAGATGAGCCCTTTGACAACATCGATATTGAAGATCCAGTCCCATACGACCACGAGACTTTCGAACTCCTGGAAGGACTACCTGCTCAGAATATAAAACGATCAACGAGCACTGCAGATTTCAAATCTGAAAATGTCCGGAAAAAGCAGAAGAGCGGCACTCCGCCGAAAATTCCAGAACCACAGCCTGGGACTTCACAACAATTGGAGCCCATACCTGATGAAATCCGGCAGCTTCAACAACAACAGGATGAAGCGAATCGCAGGTCTGCCGAGATTGAGCAACAGCTACAGCGCTGGAGATTGACTTCCAGCACTCCATCGTCGACACCACCAAGAACTAATGGTATTTTTAGCCCACCAAATCAACCTACGGGAAATTTATTATTGGGCCCAGCTCCACCACGCCTCGCCGTCGGCCTCCCAAGATTCACAATGAGAGGAAGAGGACCTACCAGAGTTCCTCCCACCACCCAAGTTAGCCCGAACACAGCTCAGCCCCTGGACACAATTACTCCAGCTCCGGCTCCAACTCAGACGGAACAAGCTCCGGCTCCAATTCCAAGGGCATCCACATCGACACCACCAGCACCAGATGCAAATGCTCTTACTGTAGATCTACTCCCGGACTTAGGTACTACAGCTCCTCGATATGCCATTTACACACCGACACCACGGGCTCCGATCCCACCCACTCCTTCATCTCAACAAAGCTCAGCACCACGGCCACCCGCCCAACAACAGCAGCAGCAGAGATACCGACCACGGGCTCCGGCCCCACCGCGAAACACTCCTCCAACACCACAGGCATCATTTCGCCAGCCGCCCCGTTTCGGACCGAGACAGATTCCCCGGCAATGGAGACCCAGAGCTCAACCACCAAGCTCCAACTTCTCGAAGAATCGGCAACCAGATAGTCGTTCCAAGAATCAGACAATAGACGATATTCGGGGATACTCATGGCCAAAAGGCCGTCCTTGAAGAACTCAGGCGCCACCACAACATCGTCGGTCCCGATCTCCAACTCCTCCCCGCAGATCTTCCAGATCCCGAGACTCTTCCAAACACGATGGATACCGAGCTTCTTCAAAATCTCGATCAGATGCGCCACAGCGCCACCAAGCTAGAAATGCTCCAGATCCACCAGCCCCACAACAACAGCAACCTCAGATTGCTCAACAACCAGCAGCTGTTCCAAATGGATTTTATTATCAAGCCCCAGGACTTCCTCAGCTCATTCCACTCTTCGGCGCACCGATTCAGCAACCACAGATAGTTCACATTCCCATTCCTCAAGTCCAACCATTTCCTCCTTTACCCGAAGTAGACAACCACTTCGTCGGAACACCATGGGACTGCGTACTCTGCCGTCGTAGACACCAACGGGGAGATATTCGACACTACTGGCAACGATGCCCTCACCGCCGAATCAGCTACGCAAAATTTGCCCGAATTATGGAATTAGCTCAGCGATGTTTCTTCTGCGGCGGACACCACCCTACCTATGCCTGTCCCCACTTCCAAGATTTCCATGGCCACGGCTATTAACTGATTTAATTCTTTTACTACTCTGGATTTGGATATATGGCATGAACATTGTGTAGATATATTTTTACTCAGTTCCTTCAGGAATCACCTGCAAGGAAAAACTCAAAAATTTTCTTTAATAATTTTATATTTCATAATTTTTGACACCACGTAGATTTTAAGTTTTTATTTCCTTAATTCATGCACCATTGAATCAGTGATTTCTGAAGCACCATTAACTTACCATCAATTTTTCTCATTCTCAATATTATACCCAACTATTTTCTTGGGATTCCTTCAATAATTATTTAACATTAAAATTTTGAATGAATGAAAAACACAAACTCAGTTTTTGGCATGCTCTCAACGCCATCACTTTCTTTCACTGGCACGAATATGGTCATTTAGAACTTATTTAGATTATGACTCCACCTCAAAGGAGGGAAGGAGCACCTACTAATAATAAAATTCGCTAGATTAAGTACATGCAATACACTTCCATGGAATAACATCCATGGGATCATATACCAGGCCCTATAAGACCTGGGAAATAAAGTAGACTTAATCTTAGGAATTAATTATAGATACCACATTCCCGAGACCTACCACCGCATTGGTACGGTACAAAGTAAAGTAACTTGGAAAAGGGTGTTTTGTTCCTTTACTATGATTAGACTTACCACAATGGACGGAGACCACGCCAGAGAAATTCCTGAGGAACCGACTCTTCCACCGGCAATTGAAATTTCACCTCATCTACCGATCCAAGTGGACACAGACAGCGAGGATGACGAACCAATAAATCTCCTCGAGCCAGATGACTACCAACCTTACGATCCATCCGATTACTACATTGACGAGTTATACCATTCCCCCATGGAGGCTGAACAAGTCGAAGAGGAGGAAGATGATGAAGATGACGAAATGGATCCTGAAGTGACGACCACGGATGATGATAATGACAATAATAATGACGACGAAGATCTCCCGGCCCCTGACGTTCACATGATTCAATCAGAGGACTCGGAGGACCCTTTCGAAACAGCTTGTACCCATTTTGACGAGACAACTACTCTACAGCCAGAACCATCAACGAGTAATAGAAGGTCGGATCCTACGCTAAACGTCCGCGGGTTTGCTCCAGCGTCGGAAGACGAGATACTGGGAATACAGCAACACCTGGGAAAGTGGACCAAGGGATTTCCGCCTCACACAGTTGTCCACGACAAAGAGAACTGGACTCCAGCGGTACTATTACTGGAGAATGATTCTGATAGCGAGATACCACCACTCATGGAAGAAAGAGCGATCCGCCAGGATAATTTGGAGATCCTACAGATTCAGCAACAACGCGATGACTTGATTTTCGACCTTCGCCGTTGCCACGGTCAGACTATTCCGACACCAGAGAAGGGGATTGACATTGAGAAGGAGAGTAGACCTGAGACACCACTTTCAAACTCTGAGATGGAATCTACTCCAAATACCACCATCATCCCTCCTATCCTCACTCCTGAAACCTTCAATAAAACTTCCCGTAAACGTTCCCGTGACGATACTCCTTGTACCCTCCATCCCCCTTACACCCACCATAATTTCGATTACCGTCGCGGTAGCTTATCCACTACCCAACTGCAAGATGTGATGGAAGAGCGAAGGAATCGCCAATACCGGAGCCCTTCACCAAAACATATTCCCCAAATCCCTACTCGAGAGAGATCCGCAAATTCCCTCCTGGAACAGCTTCGTCAACGTCGCGAAACCCATCAAGAGATGCGCTTGGCACGATGGCGTGCCGAACAGATGATCTTCGATCCACGTTATCGCCCAGGCCCTGACGAACCAAGACATCAAATTTAACCTTCCAGAAATTTTGCCAACCAACTCCCTCGCGATAGAGTCACCCGAACCCCTCCCAGCTCCGACACCAGTGATGGCGACTGCAGTTACATCGACACTCGAAACTCCACGTACCTAGCCCACCAAGACCCTCCCACCACCGAGGACTCTGAAGAAGAATCCTACACATTTCAATGAGTTATCACGGAACGTTACACATATATATATTCGTTAATACTTGAACTATTGATATCCATCGCTAGTTTGATTTATTGTTTTATATTTGTTAATATTTCTGCTGTTAATATCCATCGCTAGTTTTATGAATATTTGAGCTGGTGATATCATGAAATTTTATTTAAAATATGTATATATATTTGATTGATTCGATATTTGTTCATAATTGAATTGTTGATATCCATTGCTAGTTTGTTGATACTATGCCTGTAAGCATATACCTCTGTACTTACCTCCCAAACTATGTACATATGTTGAGATAATAGTTTCTGTTCACAAGTTTGATTTATCCTCCATTTCGAATCTCAATTAAGATCCCGAGAAAATTTTAGCATGTACTTTGTCCAGAAACTTGAAGCATCAGAAATTTTTTTTAGTTTGCCTTTACCAACTATTTTGTAGATTCCGAAGATACCCATATTTTATTTTTTCTTTAAATTTTCATTTTCATAAAAAGTCCAATAGTAAATATTTAATTTTTCGGACACCAAAAACAATAACAAAATTTTATAAAACATTAAAAACTGTTGCACAACTTGTAGATAATTTACCTAACTCAAGACTGTATTTTGTTGATTTCCGACTATGATAGTCAAAAATTAGTGTGGAGGTAGAACCTCCAGTAATTTTTGAGGAATAATCAAATTCTCAATTTTTTTGACTCCACGTCCAAAATTAGTGTGGAGGTAAAACCTCCAATCATTTTTTTCCAGGTGACATAGTAATCACCGATTAAAATCTTTTGAGACTACACTAAAATACCTATATAGATACATATCTCAACATATACCCACCATATTCCATTTTTATTGATACTTACCGAACTCCATCCCGAATGTAATATTTATAAAATGTAATGTCACCAATGAGACTGGAATTGCAATCGTTTCTAAACACATCATTAATCCATTGGAACAATGGGAATCCTTTGAGGATAAATATCTTAATTTGAATAAATGTATGTCAAAACTTAATTTTAAGTACACCAAACTCTGTACACGGTAGACGAGACATATGTCAGACACTAAATGTACATCCTGGAATGGATAATTTCTAAATGAAATACCTGAATGTAACTAGACACTACTTTCGCACACAATCCCGCACGCTTACCTAGACCGCCGATGGGTCTCGGCTGATATCGTGTGGAGGGATTTGTAGAAACGAAACTACACCACTATCATTTTCTATTACAATAACTCCAGAAATAGAATCCCGCCAGTCCCATAGCACAAAGGGCTATGGCATTTAGATAGGCGAGCGAGAAAAAGTAGCACACAGGTAGTTACAGACAGTGGAAATATTCCAATTGACCATTGCTTGGAACAATGGGAATCCTTTAATATATACTTAGACAGTAGAACATTCCAATGCCATCGCTTGATAGCGATGGGATACATACTTAACGAGTAGAAAGGAAAGAAGTTGAATTCGAGGCAGTAGCAGTAATAATTGATTCATTCTGTTTTGGAGAGCCTTAGACGACACTTGAAATTCACATTTTACTCGAGCTACAGATGAGTCATTTCTTTTCCTATCTCTTACACTTTTGAGCCCTGACTACGGTTTTGATTGGTTTTCACGGCAGAGTATAATATTTAACAACAACTGATCCTTCTCTTCAGAAAAGTGATTCTATTCTTGAGATTAAATTCATTAGCTGTCGAAATACGAAGTTTAGCTTTTCTTTTCTAAAAAGTCATAATAGATAAACTGATCATTTTACGTAAGATCAGAAGTTAGACGTTGAGGTTAAAGTTTACGGATTGAAGTAAGGACTAAGGACTATTTGCCATTTTACCGAAGACACTGAGGTCTCGGAATTCCATCGGACAGTGCCGTGGGACTTAGAAACTACAAATCTCACCGGTAATTCCACGTAACAAATAGATACTTACCTACCTCTTCACACTCTTTGTATTTCTTTTCCTCACTCGTCTCCGTCCGTGAATATGTAATGTAATATACGATTGTATGTATTTTGATTTCTTTTGATTGAGGTTATAAAAGTAATTAAAAATTCTTCCTCTACCATTTAACGATTTAGAATATTCTCCCGTTTTATTTTACACGAATCAACCTTCAACTTATAGTCATATATCCGAATAATACTTCATATGATATAAATATTATCATTTTACTCATTCATACACATCAACCAAAATCTACTTCTATGAAATTTGAGCTTCGGATCCACTCTGTTCCCTCAAAAGAAGCACACAATTGGGTATGGAATGAAGGCACCGGTAAATTCTGTGAAGAAAATAAAAACGCTGTTCCATATTGGGTAGTGTTGTAATTTTAATTAAACTAATTTTACAGTGTAAAACCATACTGGATAACCATTCTCTGTTATGATGAATCTATGAATGTTGGTTATATCATAGACCCAACTGTCCGTTTTGAACAAGGTCATGAGCAAGCTGAAGCTGTTCATCAGGAAAAATGTAAACATTATGAGACTTGCATTCCATATTTCTTGGAAAAATATAAACTTGACCATATCGAAGTTATTGGTCTGCTGTGTTGGATTTCAAAAAGAAATTTATTTTACCGTATCAGATGCTTAAATACATTATAATAGCAATCATTCGCGGATCTCATAGAATTGCTCACAATCATGTTTATAATAGTGATAGTTTAAACCAAATATAATACCTAAAAAAACAAATTATAATTTTTACTGTTAAAATTTCATTGTAAATTATAAAATGTTTGTTTGTTACTGTGTCTCTTGGCAAGTACTATTGTAGTACCAGTGTAAATAAATGCATTTACTTTCTCTCTACGTCAGATATAATTATAACACAGGACGTTTTTTGAAAGCATGGATGCTACATTCCATGCAAATAAATTTGTGTTCGACACACTCGGTACTTCAAAAAAGTTTATTGGCGGAGTGAGAAAGATATATCTTTAGGACTGAGGATAATTTTGATCCATTTCCTACCCGCTCTTACCCTACAATTTGTGCCACAAATTACGGTGCCACTATTGCAAACTTCTGATGGAAGGTTATGACATTTTTTAATATTTTCTTTGTTTGTATTATTCTATGCGAGTAAAGCTGCAATGGGCATTATTGCTTCCTTTGAAATAAATTCGAAAGAAATTCGAAAGAAATTCGAAAGAAATTCGAAAGAAATTCGAAAGAAATTCGAAATGAGTTCGAAGTCAATTCGAAATAAATTTGAAATGAATTCGAAATAAATTCGAAATAAATTCGAAATAAATTCGAAGTAAATTCGAAGTAAATTCTAAATAAATTCGAAATAAACTCGAAATAAATTCGGAATTAATGGATTCTGAATGAATTAAATTAAAATAAATTTGAAATAAATTCGAAATATATGCAAAATAAAGAAATACATTCGAAATATATGCAAAATAAAGAAATACATTCGAAATAAACTCGAAATAAATTCAAAATAAATGCGAAATAAAGAAATAATAATATATAAGATATAAACTCGCAATACATTTGAGATGGACTATAGATAAATTCGAAACTAACTTGAAATAAGTTTAAAATAAATTCCAAATCAATTCGAAACGAGTTCAAATTATTTAGTAAAAGAAACAATAGCAGACTTTTTTAAGACGTAATAAATTATTTACGTAATAATTATGTAAATGACCATGGTGAGTCGTAGTATGCACAAATTCAGCGTAGTTGTTAAAAGAAATTCACTAAAATTATCTATGGCTTGTATGATCGAACACTCTCTAGCTTGCATCATTATTATGTACAGGCGAAAAATATCAACCTAAAGGAATTAACTAATTATTTGTCTAACTAAAAATTATCATTTATTTTTTAGTTTCCGTAAAAGTCCATCTTTTTCCTAGGACTGGCTTTCATACGGGTTTTCAGATGATACTACTGCTTGTACAGCTTTGCCACATTTTAAGCAGGTGAATTCAGTAATAGTCCCCTTGTGGAAGGCCACGTGACTTTTTAGGAAGTGGCCACTCAAACACTTTCTATCACAGAGAAAGCATTTGTGTGGGCTGTCAAACACAAAAAGAACAGCAACATAAACATTATAGCCTAATACGTAAAATAAAAATGTATTATTTAATTTCTTTAAAATATAGCGCGTTCAGAGTTAATGCTAATACATATTGTGTCAGCAGTACCGTGTAAGTTTGACATAAACCAACTTACACTCAAGGAGCACATGTGAGGGGATTTGCTCCAAATAATGTGCGTTTCCAAGTGACGCTGGCAATGAGAGACGTTAGTCAACGTTTCGGTTTCAGGGCAAAGTTTGCATTTTAGTTCCTTGTAGTCCAACATGTTGCTGTTGTTGGGGTGTACGTGTGTGTTCCCTTGGTAGGGAGCCATGCCCTTTTGTTTATGGTTAAAACTTGAAGTTATCTTGGTAGCTTTGAAATCGGGCAGTTTTGCTGTTATCTGATGAAAGTTCGTTGGCAAATCGTTTCCTGTAGTTGTTGTTGCAAAAGTGTTGTCATTATTAGTAGCAGCAGTTTCTACGTGAGAAATAGAACTTCCAGTTTCAGCAGTGCTGATAGCTTGGTTTCTTTCCAATTCCAACAAATAAAATAGAAAAGAAAATGATAATACTGTACAACTTAATTTAGTTAACAACTTTTTTTCAACCTAATCGTATTTTTGTTACCGATGTCCAAAATTGTATATCTAATTCTATTGTTATTGTTTACTTTTAATATTAATTTTAAAAATTTACAAATTGATTCTAATTAATATAACGAAATGTAAGCACGATATGCGAACTAAAAAGGTTAAAATACACGAGCGAGAAATATAATATTTCAAGCGAAAAATGATTTCCAAATAATTTCGAAAAGGTTTTATTTATCACAGTTTTAAATGGTTTTAAATAAAATGGGAAAGTTGGGAGGACCTTATAATGTTAACGGTGAATTGTGAACTGTCGAGTTATTATACACTTCTCCTATTTATAGCAAAAGTAATAGCAGTGAAATCATATGGGTGTTACATCGTACATGATGATACGGTGTGTGAGCACTAGAAAATATAGGGCAACGAGCAAGGAAAATTAGGAATTTGGGGATATGATTTCCAGTGTATAACGAGGATTGAAATTTAGGCAAACATGTCACATCAATGTAAAGTAATGCATTGGCGTTGGTTTTGTTTACGAAGAAATTAAATTTAAGATTGAAAACAAATACACGTGATCATAATTGCGTGATTTTAAAATGATACTGCATCAGACTAATATTTGCATGTTTTAAAAATCAGGAAAAAAGTGTATATTTAAATTAAATTAAGAATTTAATTTTATCCTTAAAATTTTGTATTACCTTAACAATTGAAATGTAATGTGACGAGGGCTCTTCATACATGCAATTACTTTATGTTTTCAGCTGTATGTTATGTTACTATTATATACAATATTTAAATAAAATTGTAAATTAAATGTAAACTATTCAAATTGCATTTTTAAATGGAATTTAGTTCGACTGTGTTCATAAATTATTATATACGTAGTTTTCAGTATTCAAAAAGCATGACATCATTCCACACCTAAGTAGAGAGTGTAAATTTTCTAAAACTGAAAAATGCATAAACAAGTTCATACTGCAATTTTTGCATACTTAAAAATTTTTTGAAGTACATGACATTCCTGTAATTTTAATTTGAACTCAAACAACTGAAATGACATTTTTAAGTTCATAAATGGTAAAGTATATTTACGTGGCTCTAAATTCCAAATCGAACTGTAATAACAACAAGGGTAAATAATTAACAATAACCCAGTGGTTGAATTATAAAGTCTGCAATAACTCAAAGCAATTAATAAATGTATTAAATTAAAAATTATATGTAAAATGTTAGAACGTCGATATTATTTCCATATTATTTAAACCGGGATATATGCACCACAGCTACTTATAATAGTGGTAATCCAAGTAGGCTATTTCAACGCCGCTCATCATACTATTTCTGATGTTGTGCAGATATATCTAATGTTATGACCCGGAAAAATAAATTACTCTTACATTAGATACTGATATTTGTCAATGTCAGTAATACGCTTTAAATTTAATTTGCAGTAAGATACAATAAACGATTAGATTTAAAACTTTTATTATTTTTTATAGCAACCATTTAGGGCTTGCAAAATCAAGACCAAGACTTTCGCCATTTTCAAGACCATTCAAGAGTCTTGAAAAGTCTTGAAATTTCAAGACTACCTTGAAATTCAATTATTCCAACATCTTAACTCTATATATGACTTTTTAGACAAAGTTGAAAAATTTAAGTCAAGAGTCTTGATTTTTTCAAGACTTTTGAAAGTCTTGATTTCAAGACTCTTGAATTTTCAAGACTTTCAAAAGTCTTGATTTCGAGAGTCTTGCATTTTCAAGACTTTTAAAAGTCTTGATTTCGAGAGTCTTGAAAATTCAGGACTTTCAGAAGTCTTGATTTCGAGAGTCTTGAAATTTCAAGACTTTTGAAAGTCTTGATTTACTCTTGATTTCAAGAGTCTTGAAATTTTTGTACCTCCAAAATTTGAAATAATGGCAAAAAAACTGTGTTTTTGTGCTTAAAAAATGATTGCGTACATGTTTTTGTTAGTCTTGATTTCAAGAGTCTTGATTTTTCAAGACTTTAGTCTTGATTTCAAGACTCAAGACTTTTGAAAGTCTTGATTTTAAGACTCTTGAAGTTTCAAGACTTTTAGAAGTCTTGTTTTCAAGACTCTTGAATTTTCAAGACTTCTGAAAGTCTTGATTTCGAGAGTCTTGAATGAACAAGACTTTTGCAAGTCTTGATTTCTAGAGTCTTGAAATTTCAAGACCAGCCCTAGTCTTGATTTCAAGAGTCTTGGTCTTGACAAGACTTTTGAAGTCAAGACTTTTGCAAGCCCTACAACCATTGTAACACCAATGTAAATCACTGAATACAATTTTACCTGGGAGTAGTCCCTCCTTTTGATTTTATAACGTAATACTTTTCAATGTTTAAAACTTAACTAATATGTATGTAAATCTATCCACAATCCACAGGAAGATAAATATGTTACCATTTAGGTGATTATTTTGAATACATTTATTACAATAATAATTATATGAAATGGTAATGTAGCAAAAGATTGCAGATTTTTAACTATATGTCAGACAAGTAGATCTCACTAACACTGAAAATTACACTGAAGGAGTAGGAATACATAAAGATTAATACTATTGAAAAATGAAAATTTTATTGATAAAAAATGATTGTCATCCTTAGAATCGTATAAGAGTGAATAAAATTGTTTCTAGAATTGTCAGCTAATGTTTATCTGATCTGTAAAAAATCATAATTAACAGCGTAGGGGTGAGATTGACATCTATTTATACACAGTTATTGTTTGCAAAGTGTTTGTTGTTTCCTTAATTTTTTTAAAAAAGATTTGAAATGTTTCACTTAAGTTCATAAGTGTTTAAATTTTACTTAGGATTTCTGAATTTGTACGGCTTTTAAAGTGGTAAACGACGGTTAATTTTTTTTAAGCAATGTAAGCTACACCCTCAATATACAGATGTGTGGGTGTAATAGTGTGGCAATGCAGTACGTTAAGATCCACACAACGCGAACGCATGAATGCAATTTATAGATAAAAGGGTAAAAGATAATTTTACAAAATGTTGAAATTGCATAGATTTGTGGTGGGTTTGCATGACCGAGTGAGGTTTAAAACGAAAAATAGTTCTACACACCTTATTATTTTACAACCTAAGTCACAATGATAAAATGCTAAAATGAAAAATAAAATTAGTTAGTTCAAAGCCGTTCATATTTACCTGTTTTGATGAGTAAATCTGGATTTGGGAGATAATTATTTGGAGAAAAAATTGGAGTTTATTGAGTTGCACTCTAAGCGTTTGGTCAGATTTAAATTTCATCGTTTTGCTCAAACTGTATTTACTTTGCATACAGGAAAGTTAGTTCTGATTAAAGAACCGGATACGAGAATAATTTACATGTTACCTGTCATTCTTACAAACTATCATTTGCAAAAATACGGCAAGTTTTGAGTAGCACAGTTCCAAATTACTCGACCGCATTTTGCTTTTCTCGGTCACAGTGCCCAGACAAAATTTAAAAAAATTAAATTTTTTATTTTTTACTATCCTAAGCTGTCAGTGAATGCTTACATTTATTGAATCTTTCATGACCGCATGAATTTATTTATCAGTAAATAATTATTGCAAGTTTAATAGATTCACGGCGTCCTCCATAAATGACGTGATGAGTGGGGCCAAGCAGCCTACTTGGATATTAGTGTTATCGCATGCCAAAGATAGTCATGTACGCTACAGGTAAGCTGATGACAGGAGGGTCATTGGGACCCAACATGGAAATATTTGAATAGCATAAATTATAGATGATACCAATCGTACTCAGTTTCGAATTATTGAACTATTCATTACCATATCACAATAGCCACATTTCATGAAAAATGGAGATGGTCATAATTGCCTCTGGCTTGAAATAAGGATGATCATACTTAATCCTTCGCCAACAATATGAAAAGTATTAGAACGCATGCTTTGAGTATTATTTAGACCTGGATGGCTGCATCACAGCTATGTACTAATAAAATGTTTTCAAAAAATAGACTAGTTCAACACTGCTTATATTTTCACGGCATCTGCAGCAGACAGTGTTGGGAAAGGTGGACCGATCTTTCCATTTGTAAGTTGGTTGAAAAGATAAAAGTAAAGATTGGTAGACGAATATTGAGCGAATTTTAAACCTTGAACAGTAGTAAAATTATTTGCAATTAGGTGATTATTGTAAATAAATTAGAAGCACTAGTAAAACTATTTGGAATGGTAATGCAGCAAAATATTGCAGATTTCTAACTATTAGTCAGACAAGTGGATCTCACTAACGCTGAAAATTACACTGCAAGTGGTAGGAATACATAAAGATTAAAACCATTGAATAATAAAAATGTTATTTCTAATAAATGATTGTCATTCTTAGAATCTTATACAATCTTTGAATGAATACAATTGCTTCTAGAATTGTCAGATAATGTATATCTGATCTGTAATAAATCATAATTAACAGGGTAGGGGTGAAGTTGATATCTATTTAAATACGGTTATTTTTTGCAAAGTGTTTGTAGATTCCTTAACTTGCTTTAGAAAGATTTAAAACGCCGCACTTAAGTTCATAAATGTTTAAGTGTATTTACTCAGGATTTCTAAATTTTTACAGACTTTTAAGGGACGAACAAGTTTGACTGGTTCAACACCGCTCAATGTTTTAAGGTAATGTTAGTCTAGTCACATGACGTAAGATTAATCAATTCTGAATTTGTGATAGATCTGTACGGAAAGGTTAACATAACACGAATACAAACTATAGATTATTCAGGGGTTTTTTATTGATCTTCATGATTAAATTTATACATACACAGTTAAGTCACAAGTAGATGTTAACAAAACCGAAAACAGCATAAATGATTTAGATAGAGATTCCAATCGAAAATTTAAAAGTGAAGCAGGTAACTAAGTATTACAAATTTGACAACGGAAAAATGAAGAAGCCCAGGCGACATATACAAGCGCTGTGGAGTGAAAGTGTTTTTAATGACATAACTCAATAGTTAGGAACAAGTAACTAGTTAGACATAGTAAAACTAAACAACAAAGATTATCAAAAGACTATTTAAGTATACGGTTGCAATGAAGCATAAATATTTACTTAGTTTGAAGCTTAATTAACATAGGAATGGTAGATTTTTTGTACCTTTCAGTTCTACATTTTATAATTCTGTATTTATTACTTAATCTATTAGAACGAGTGTTGCATCTCTCATATTTATTCAGCCAATTCCCAAATCTTTTGGATTTTACCAATTGTTTGCCAAAATTAATTAGTAGGTCTTTATACCGCTCTTGAATTTTTACTAGTCCAAGTTTATTTGCAACAGCAGCGTAGTTATTTTCACTTACATACGAACCTTCAATTATGGACAAACATCTTTTCTCTATCGACGTGATTTTTTTTAATAATGAATTTTGAATGGCCTGGCTCCAAACTACCGATGCATACTCCAAGTTACATCTTATATAGGATTTGTAAACTGACACTAACTGGGACTTAGTAAAGCCGAAATATTTTAATTTTCGTAGCATAAAAATCTTCTAAGATGCCTTTTTCACTGCATAATTGATATGGTCGTCCCATTTTAAAGCGTTATTGATTTGAACTCCTAGTAATTTCGAGCTATTCACGATCGGAACAGGCATATTATTTATTTTTAGTTCAACTTGACTATATTGTTTATTTTTTGAGAGGTCAACAATAATAACACAACATTTTGCCGGGTTAAGCTTCATTTTTAACTGAGTGGCCCACATACTTATGTCATCAAGGTATTGCTGCATTTCAGGAATACTGCCAAATTTCACCTTTTCAGCGAGAGTTAGGTCATCAACATACCCGAGCAAAATATTTTTAATATTGTCGGGAATGTTTTTGTGTTTATTTTCAAGGTTAATTAGAAGTCTGTTAATTACAATAATAAACAAAAGTGGGGCTAATTTTGTGCCCTGCGGGGTGCCATTGAAGATTTAAGAAAAATCAGACAGCAATGGACCCTCCCTCACGCACTGGGTTCTGTTGTAGATAAAGTCTTGTAACCACATTACGTCTGACTTGTCGATGTCTAACAGTAGCAATTCTTGAATTAGAATATTGTAGTCGACTAAGTCAAATGCTTTCGATAAGTCGAGCATAACTATGATAACGAAATTATTTGTTGAATCCATTGCTTTAAATTTAATATCGTAAAGATTGACTAAGTAGTGTGATAAGGGGGAACTTTTCAGGGAACCGAACTGATTCACACTTATGTTATCAATTATTTTGTAGTAGAGTTTATTAAACATTTTTTCCTCCTGGATCTTTCCAAAAACATTAGTTTGAGAAAGTGGCCTGAGGCTGTCCATACTTATTGCATTGTTGTCTTTAGGTATAGGTGTAATGTAGCCAATTTTCCAACAATCTGGCACTCTGAAGGATTTAAATGAGGTATTATATAGGAAGGTAAGTGCTATAACAAAACAAAACCCAAATTCCTTTAAAAATTTAGTAGTAGACTTTCGTTCGGTCCGGGTCGGGGCGGGAAATTGCATTTCCCGTCCCGACCCGAACATATTTCTTTCCCGCCCCGAGTTTCGGGGAACGGGAAAGGCTCTTCCCCGACCCGTTCCCGCCCCGGACCGTTCCCGACCCGGACCGTCGGGAAATTTCCCGAAAATTTTTGCATTTGAAATGAAAAATTGTTCAAGCGCATTAAAATTTTGAAAAATTAGGATGTCTTCACTTTTGCTCTAAAAACTAAAAATCATATTTTAATTTTTTAGTTTTCAGACAACATTTAGATATTCAAATTTTGCATGCCTAAATTACTTATCGTTAGTCTGGTAACACTTAAGAACTATAAGCACTTTATGTCCGTTTTTATTTGACAAAAATTAAAATCAAATTTTCCTAAATGGTATTTCAAATAGGTATTTGTATTTTAAAATATCTCAAAAAACGCATCCTTAAGATACACGTGCAACAAAATAAAGTAGACAACACGACGGAAAAATTCATTTTTTTAGGCGTTTAAGCTCAGCATCCAAACAAGAAAAATCCATACCTTAAATCTAGTAAGTATTTTGAATTTTGAATTTTGACAGTGTGGTATTTAAACGCCAATAAACGGGTTCCTAATATAATTAAACTGTTCAGAATGATATAAATTTTGCTAAACCGGGCATCTCTAATTAGCTATATAGAAATTATACTACGATTAAATATATCCTGCATAATTCATATTATTTCGTTTGAAAACTGAAAAATCACACCACGGGAGTTGCTTGTAGAAAGCTACTAAACAATATGTTATGTAAAAGTGCAAACATTCTTTTAACATGAGGTCAACGGTCAACACATTACACATAACTCCTAGTTGTATAACTTATTGACTTGATTATTGTGATCACTCATGAAGCTCATGCCGAGAGTTACAAAAAAAACGCTTGCTAAATTCGAAAATTTATTATAGATAGTATAGGGTTTCACCGCAATGTAAGGTTCAACCTAAGCATAGTGTTCAGAAACAAGAGTACGATGCTTTTGATATTTTTTTATTTTACTGTAAAGCAATTGTAATAAAGTTTGAGCTCGTAACGATTTGAAAAAAAAGGAGAATCAACATTTCATATAATTTCAGTTAAATTGCAAGCAAGTTGAGGAGTAATACCAAACTAACTAATTTACTTATCGCCTTAATGCAAATAAAAATATACACAATGAAAATACGACAACATATTGCATCAAGATACTAACAAATTGAAACACTGAATTCAAAAATGAATACTTGGACTTTAAAATTAAGCGCTTAATCAACAAAAAAATTGTTGAAATAAAAGTTCCCTGAAGATCAATTGTTCAAGTTAAACGCCACTCAACTTAAAATGACCTAGGATCTACACACCCCAGTTTTCGGGAAATTTCCCGCCGGTCCGGGTCGGGTCGGGAAACGGGAAAACCAATTTCCCGCCCCGTTCCCGGACCGCCCCGATCAGTTCGGGGAAAGAAAAAGCCTTTCCCGGACCGTTCCCGACCCGGACCGATCGGTCCGGGAACGGGAATTCCCGTTCCCGAACGACAGTCTATTTAGTAGCAATGCAATTAGGTACATTGGATTTTGAAATCTTTAGTTTGTCAAGCATTTTTAATATTTCCATCTCATTCACTTTTATGATCGTTTCACTTGACACATTGAATTGATTTTTATCCAACGGGCTATACATTTGATTAATATTAGAAAAGTAGTTATTGATTAGATTGAGCGTTTTCAAGGTATGGTTCTGGTTATTGATGAGCTTTATTTGTGTTACAACAGATTGTTTTTTCTTAAGACCCGATAATTTTGAAATTATTTCGTTGAAATCTTTACTAATTCCATTTTTAATTTTCTTTTGAAGAGTGCTGTTGAAACGAGTTTTAGCAATATTGATTTTATTCCTTAACAATTTTTTCATTTCAGAATAATCACCCTGTTGGGATTTCATATGTAGTAGTTGTTTAGCCAATTGTTTTACATCAGCAGTGATCCATGAGGGATCTGATGATTTAAATTCTTTTTCTGTCATTGGGAATGCTTCATTAAACGAGTTAATTAATAGAGCATTTAGTATACAAGCCATTATATCAACATTATCACATGTATAAAATTCTGACCAGTCAAATTCTGAAATTAATTTTACGAATTTACTTTTGTTAATGTCGGTGAACTTTCTAATTTGCTTGCGAATTGTTTCACTATATTTTTTGATGTGTGAAAATTTTGGGTTAAATTGAATGCAAACATGACCCGAGACTACTTCTTTTAGTGGAGGTAGCTTTATAGGCGATTGGTATTGATTGTACAGATTAGTAAATAATAAGTCCACTGGTTCTTTATTATTACAATTTGGTGCAAAGAATGTGGAAAATTTTATTAATTGCTTTAGGTCAGTAGTGCGTACAAGGGAGTCCGCATAAAGCCAATGGTTGAAGTCACCCGCTAACAGTAAACGGGCTGAAACATATTTAGTTTTCACTTTTTCAAAAATGTCTATTATTGCCTCGTAAAGTTCCATTTGTACAGAGAAAGGTGCTTGGGGAGGAATGTAGACACATATAACGATGATTACTGAAACTTCTTTCGGTAAGTAGTTTGGTCTAGTTATGACACACGTTATCTCAAATTTATTCGAGTTATGGTGCACAAAATTGTTAAAACGGACCGACTGTATATTTGATCGTACATAAATGGCAGTCCCTCCACCTTTTTTGTCAGATCTATAGTTTTGATACAGTGAGAAATTGTTAGTATCAATGTTTTTGTCTGTAGAACCCCATGTTTCAGAGATTAATATGATATCATAGTCATTGGACACAAGTTCAATTTTTTCTATTTTATCATTGTTAATTGACGATGAAGATGAAGATAAAAGAGTAATTATTATTTTCACAAACCGTTAAAAATGCAACGAATATTAGCAAATGCTCGAGGTTTTGCATTTTTTGGTGCGTTTCAAAACCAACTTTAGTTTTTTCATACCTTGTTTTACAATGTGTGTCACACGGAAAAATAAAAAAATACTAGAACGAAAAATAAATTTAGTAAGTTTAACGCTGCTCATACTTAAATGCTTTGCAAAGCGTGTTACAAGAGCAAGATGAGTCAGTACCTGTTAATTGAATATTTCTTGACGCGAGTGAATCGTCAGTTCAGATTTTGATACAATCTTATTAATTAAACTCAATTAAACTATTTTCATTGCTTACGTTGAGGTTGGTTCTGATTTAAATAGGAAGTATTTGAAAATTTTACTGTTTCTTCAACTCCCACGAGAAAAACAGGCGTCCTTAGGTGAGCGATTAAGACTGCAGTCTGTGACTAAATTTACAGTCTCAGACCTGGCTTTAATCCTCGGCAACTGCTAGGTGTTTACGGCTCTGTGTCGTACGCTAAACGTCACTGGGTGGGTGGCTGAAATTGTTGATTTTATTGGACTTAAATTCCTTTTTGTAAACATTTAGTTGTCCGTGGCAATCAAAAACATTATACTTCCTTTCACTAGGTCAAAAACTTGAGATCCAAAATAAAATTAGCCGACCTTAATGACCTCGGGGAAAATAAAGACATTTCCGCTGATTTTGCTTGGAGGTCCGATGCTTTTGAGTATCTATGGAACTTTTGAATCCGTTATTTTTTAGGATTTTACTAACAGTATGTCAACTTGCCTGCTTTCTGGTTTTACTTTCCACCTAGTTAAGCAATTTTGGTCCACTCAATTAAGGATTTGCTTTCACTTTTCTAATCACTTGACGAGTTTTTTAAAACGAATAATTTGCATTGCCTTCCGGTCTGGGGTAATTTTTGATGGTTCAAAGTATTTGAAATCCATAAATGACATTGCAAACAGTAGATAAAGGAAGTTGAAGAATGTAGGTTTCACATTTAAGAAAATAATGACCTAAAAAATAAAATTACGTAGGCTTATGACGCAACTGATCTACCTGTCACGGATAGGTTAATCAAATCAATGCAAAGGCGGTTAGCAGCAGTGATTAAAGCATAGAAAGGTCCGAAAACGTACTGACTTAAGTTAAAATATTGTTTATTTTAAAATTTGTATTTTTTTAGCAAACAATTTCGTAATAAACTATTTTTTATTGTTTTTGTCCGGATACTTTTGCACACTGTTTTTGGATACTTTCAAACTAAATATTTATTTTCAACAACGCATATTAGTTTTACAACCCTAAACACATTTTTTGGTAATTGCAGTACTTTGAGCTACACTGTGTAAAAATATGGTGATATTTGCATTTATAGTTTTGATACTATTTGAGGTCAAAGTTTGCAAGCCCCGTTGTCCGGATACTTTTGCACGTAACTGTAGTTGTTGTGAAAGCGTAAGTGGCATTGAATTTTGAACTAGTCATTTTTCTTGACCAGCTTAAAATTTTTAAAAATACCCAATATAAGAACAAAATAAAGTAATAAATTAATTAATTAAATTCACCTTTGGGTAGCTATTTTACTTCACATTATTGTGTAAGCTTGGCTCACAAAATCACAAGAAAAGTGTATATTTAAAATAAATTAAGGGAAATTTAATCATCGCAGTTTAATTGTTGTGGTTGGTTTGATTAAAACACATGATTATTTTTTAAAGAACATGACATTTCGTTATATTTTACCTAAACTCAAACAAATAAAATGAAAAAAGCATATTTACGTGGCTCTACACTCTTAATTGCATTGAAATTATTACAAGGTTTAATAATTAATATTGACCCAATGGCTTAATTGTAAAATCTTCAATACCTACGAAAACATAATCATATGTTTACTTGTATAGTTACTTTGAAAATTGTATGTAAAATGTTAATACATTTATGCTCTATCTGCATATTATTTACACCCGGATTTCTACATCACAGCTACTTAAAAAGTGGTAAACAAAATTGACTACTTCAACGCTGTTTATACTTTTATGTCATGTCAATAAAGAAATGTGTTAAAAAATTGCAAATTCTGTAACGCCAGTAGGGACTGTCAAAAGAAAAGCGTGCGAATAAACCGAAACAATTAACAGAAACAACTAATTCTACTGAAGATAACCCTTACAAAAATAATGTTAAACTAATTTAACACGTGAAAGTTACCAGTAATACGTGTAATGTTCGTATTACCCAATAAAATATTTAAAATTGAATTTTGTTTTAAATCCAAGAAAAATTGCTTTAAAAAACGAATAATCCAGTCAATTTATCATCCTATCACTCCAAATTCCCATAGTGACAATTGGGAAAAATCGAAACATTCTGATTATGTATTCGTTTACAAGCAACCTTCCCTTCCCTCTCCTACTCAAACCGCAAAAAACACATTGTACAAGTTTCTTCAACCTCTAATGCTCCCATCCACTCCCATGTTGTTTAAGCTGGCGCAGTTATGATACAGTGAATTAAATTACTCTTGTTTTACATGCTTACATATATTTTTAAATGTCAGTATTAAGCTTTAAATTAACTTTTGCAGTGAGGTACAATAAACAAATAGATTTTAAACTTTTATTATTTTGCATAGCAACCCCTGTAACACTTATTTTTATTGTCGAATACATTTTTATCTGTGTGTAGTTCCTCTACTTTACTTTATCACGTTATACATTTTAGTGTTTAAAACTGTATCCAACTAATTGTTATCTCACTCTTTCCCCAGGAAATAAAGAACATTACAAATTTAATAATTAATGTAAATAAATTTATAGCGATAGTAATATTATTTCATGGACAGGTAACTTTTTTAATTAAGCAAAAGATTGCAGATTTCAACTTTCAATCAGAACAGACGAGTGGATCCCACTATCACTAACAATTATACTGCAAGGGGTAAAAATATAATAAGATTAAAACCGTTGAAAAATGAAAAAGTTAGTGATAAATAAGGATCGTCATCCTCAGAATCCCATTAAAGTGGTTAAAATATTTTCAATAATTGTCCGCTAATTTTAATCTGACTTGTAAGAAATCATACTTAACAGCGTCGGGGTGAAGCTGATATCTATTTAAATACAGTTATTGTTTGCAAAGTGTTTGCCGCTTCTCTAACTTGCTTCAGAAAGATTTTAAATGACGCACTTAAGTTCATAATTGTTTAAGTATATTTACTTATGCTTTCTGAATTTGTAAGGCTTTTAAAGTGGTAGACGACGTGAGCTGATTCAAAGCCAGTAAACAGTTTGAAGCAATGCAATTTTCACCCTTAAGTATCGGTTTCATAGCTGTTGGTGTCTGGCAATTCAGTAAGTAAAGATCCACATAACGCGAAGGTACGTATGCAATCTGTAGATAAAAGGGTAATAGATATTTTTAAAAAATGTTGAAATTGCATTGATAATTGGTAAACGCTCGTGGTTTTGCATGACTAACATGTGAGTGAGGTTTAAAGCCAACAATAGTTTGACACACCTTATTATTTTACAGCCTAAGTCACGATGGTAAAAGGCTAAAATGAATAATAAAATTAGTTAGCTCAAAGCCGTTTATATTTAACTGCTTTGATTAATGCAGCCTGACCTAATAGATAGAGTATTGGGTATAAATCTTGATAATATGATTAAGTTACAGGGAAATCGTTAGTTCAGATTTAAATACAATCTCTATGATTAAACTGTAAATACAATGCATACTGGAAAGGTAATTCTGATTGAAGAACAGGACATGGGAATAAATATACATGTTACCTGTTATTTTTAAAAACTATCATTTACAAAAATCCTGCAATTTCCAAATAGCACAGATCCAAATTAATTCGACCGCATTTTCTGTTTCTCGGTCACAGCGCCCAGCCAAAATTTAGAAAAATTAAAATTTTGATTTTTTTCTATCCTTTCAGTGAATGCTTACATGTATTGCATCTTTCAGAAGCATGCATTTTTTCAATAATAAATCATTATTGCAAATTTAATACATTTAAGGCGTTTTCCATAAATGACGCCATGAATGCCAAGCAACCTACTTGGATATTTTAGTTTTATAGCATGCCAAAGATAGCCATTCACGCTACAGGTAAGCGGATGACAGGAAGGTCATTGGAACCCTACATGGAAATATTTGGATGAAATAATTTAATGATGATCCCAATCGCATTCAGTTTCGGTTTCGAATTATTCAACTCTCAACTATTCATTAACATTTCACAATAGCCATACTTCATGAAAAATGAAGATTATCAGAATTTCTTTTAGTCAAGAACGAAGATGATCATAATTGCTCTAAATGGAAATGATCAATTTTGATTCTCCGCCAAGGATGTGTCAAGTATTAGAAACCATGCTGTGTGTATTATTTAAACCTGGATTTCTGCACACAGCTACTAATAAAGTGTTGAACAAATTCAACAAATAGACAAGTTCAACACCGCTCATATTCTCACGGCATCCTCCTACGCTGATAAATAACTACGTAATTAGCTCAAACGATTGGTTTGTCGGTGTGCAAAACTTAATCTAGGCAGAGCCAAGCAAATGAGAATTACTAACTCCGTACCGCTAGAAGTTAATTACTTAAAACCACTGCCTGTAGTATGGTAGTATCCACTGCGGCTAATATGTTGTGTGAAGACGTAAGTTTTTTCTTTAGTATTTAAGTAGTTAAAATATTCGAATTTTTTATGCAATAACTCAGTTATTGAGAAAATATTAATAAAATCACGTTAACCCGTAAGCATGTCAATAATCAGGAAAAAATAATTAAATCTTTTATGTTTTTGCAAGAACTCTCATTGATTTTTGGCAATTCTTGCCTCTCCACCAAAGAATTGTTGAAATTCAGGCTTGTAAATACAAGCTAAGCGATGCAGCTACCTTAGTTCTACTTCAAAAAGTTATAAAAGTTCGACAAATTCTACTACAATTAATTGTAAGCCAGTAAACTAAGTTGACTAGCTCAACACCGCTCATATTTTGGTTATAAAGGGTTGAACAGCAACATTGAGGGCAAAAGGAAACTAAATAACAAACGATTAAACGAAAAATTAAATAGTTATGTCCATTTTCACAAAAATTTTACAATTCACTAATTGTTGATAAAAATTTGTCCTTTTGCATGTTCGTGTCCGATTTGAAATCAACTTCAGTTTCTTTACACATTATTTACAACGTATAACACAATAATAAAATACTAAAATTAAAATGATCAAGTTCAAAGATGATTATAGTTTAATTTCAGATATAGATGTTATGTATTCAGAGGACTTCCTTTATCAATATTTCATTTGTGAAGTGAAGAGTATGTTTTAAAATTTTATAATGCTCCGTTTTGCCTAATCTGAATTAAAATTTCATGAAAAATTCAACAACATATTTAATTACAAAAACAAATTGCATTGGTCTGCAGAATTTTACATTGTAGTAAGACTAATGCAAAAGCAGTCATTGTTTTTTCTTATAAATTCCATGAATATTCCAACCATAGACATACAGACAAATGATTCATGTATCACGTTTTCGTCTTAATATGTAATTCGCTGTTTTAATCTTTTCTAAAGCAAATTTAATTCAAAATAGAAAATATCAGCCTTATATAATACATATACATAATTTATTAGGTAATTAAAAATCTTAAATACAATAAAACAAAAATAATCACAACAAAAGAAATAACCAAACAAGTTTATTTTGTATCTCAATACTTGTTGATTGATGATCCATGTAAAGTAAAATATGTACTGTTAATTAGAGAAACTAGTTGTACATGCCATTACTAGTATTGGACTCTTAATTGCATTTTGTAACGAGGTTAATTAATTTTCCACAGGCTGTAATTATATTATCAAGAAATAGGGAGATTCAATTTATATACCGGTTGAAGTTTAACACTCTAGCCTTTTATTTGACATGAATGCAAATATTTAATAAATAGGTTTCTCCGATCAGTTATCCTTGCTTTAGTCTTTAAGTTTTTGCTATAGAATCACTAATGCAAAAAGAAACACTATTTCATCAAAATATGCATACCTGTAAATTTCAATGTCAATATGTATTAAACTTTTACAAAAACGAAGCATAAAATAAATTTAAATTTACATGTGAGTAGTTATGCCCGTTTATAACACTATAGTAATATGTTACTGCAAAATGTTATATTTACACGATTTTGAAAAGTGTAAAATGTTCTATTTACATATTTTTTAAAAGTGCAAAATGTTGTTTTTAAATGCTCTCAAGACATACTTGAATATTCTTGTAGATAGCTGATATTGTTTTTAACATTATGTATTAAACCATTTTATATTAAATTATGTTGAATTTTAATTGAGTTTTATAATGAAAAATTAATGTAGTAAATAAAACTTGTATCCATCCAAAAAAGTAGGTATGTAAAAAGAATGTTTTAAATTTATTAAAGGTAGTTTGATTTTGAAATATTTAACTATGATTTATTGTCAATTTTCCAGCTCCTCGGTTTATTCACATTTGTTGTATTAACATGTGTAGCACCTTTTGAAGGTGGTCTTTGTTCACTTTATTCCAATAATTTTCGATAATGTTGTAAGGGCTCGCGCCAACATGACGCAATGATGTAAATTACAGTTATTTAAGATATTTATGCCGACAAGTGCCAGTATTAAGCTTTCAATTACAATGTTTAAGGGGTAGCACTATGGATATTAAATTTTCATTGTTTCCAATATTTGACGCTGTAGCACGAGTTTAAATTATTAAATACGTTTCTAACCGTGAATGGTAGCTCTAACTCATTTCGTTTCCTAAGTTTGTTTAGTATTCGAAGTTTTTGTTATCAACATAAATAACTATCTTAATAACTTTGAAACTTTGAACTTTGTTTTAAAAATGTACTTTAATTTATAACGAACGCACTTGGTTTTTTTTAAATTACTGTTTTAACGCCACTTAGGTTTCTCTAGTAACATTTTTAATACAATTATGATGAAACCTAATGAGGTGTTAGTTGATGTTCTAGCCGAAACACAGTAACTAGTTGTCACTAGAATGAAATATTTCACACAACTAAAAACGTACGCAAAATTATACTCACTCCTAAATAGCTTACTTTCCAATCTAAGGCTTATAGTCTACAATTAAACATGTTTGCACAATTATACCTTTAAGATCATTTTTGTGTTAGCACCATGTCTAAAAGCCTAGATTCCGAATTAAGGATTACAAGTCCTACGATTAGTTAGTCTTAATGACAGAGAACCAAGTGACAGAGTGTTGCCGATAAAAAAAAACATTTTGTGAAGCTACCAATCCTATTTAGGTTATTAAGTTTTCCAGTGTCTGGTTCCATAAGTAATCGTCATACAGCGTAGCATTCTAAAAATGAAAACTAATAAGTTGGTAAAGTGGAAGAGATTTGCACTTAATATTGTAGATTAATTAGCTAAAATGAATATTGACTTAACGCAGCAAAGGATGAAAATTGTATTAGTGAAAATGGCTTCCAACGCTTAGTTAGATCTTAAATAACTGCTTTAAAATTAGCATATAATGTTTAGCTCTACAATCATTATTTAGTTGTTATCATTACAAAGTGCATTAACTGACTTGAACTATGTTACACAACTACAAATTCTTTAATACCCCATGAGTAGATTTATAGCTTGAAAATTATAACATATTAGAACAAAGTCACCGTGCAAAATGTAATACTTGAAGTAGTACTACACAATTACAACTACCTTTAAATTTAATAAAGTGGAAAATAGTCTAACACCGCTTACATTTTCACGCCATGTAAACTTTAATAGTGTCGTTCAGCTTTAGTGATTCAATTACCGGAAGGTTTGATTGAACATCCAATGATAATGAACTGACGAACGAATTTAAAGATTAAATATAGTTCCACAATAAAATTAATTCCACAAAACCGTAGAAATACACCTATTCTTAGGAAAAACCTTTAATTTTTACTTTTAATGTACCACATGTATGACTGAGGTTTTACCAACAGCCGTTCTGTAACACTATTTCGCAATAGAATTATACTAATAAAACACGAACATCAAAAACATGATTAAACCACTTTGATGTTAGACACAAAATTAAACAATGCATTTAATTTCAATACAGATTGCCTAAGAATGCTGATTTTTACTACGAAATTAATAATGCGAAAACAACCACAGTGTCTTTGTGATATATTGTACGATAAAATATAAAGCTTTTTATATTTACTTTCTTAAAAATTATAAAAGACAGATAACATAATTTGGTATTGTTTATTTTATATAGTTGTGTTCAGATTGTTCGGAACCAATCACGTGGCACTACACTTTTATTTTCGAATATTCGTTTAATGTTCATACCAGCTAATAAAATATTTCAAATTCACAATCATATTAATCTAAAAATGTAAATGTTAGTATGCATATAATTAACTGGGCTTTCACTCTTATATGCGGAAAAAGGTCGATTTTGGCAAAATCGGTCGCACGTGTAATTAAAAAAAATCGCATTTCTGTTTTAAATTCGTTTTCATTTTTTTTTAAATCTTTGCTGTCCTGTTTTCCATTATTATGTTTAACGAATATCAAAAGCAATGGCGGTTCCAAGGTAAATGGGATGTTGGGATTGGGAGGCCTATCTTATAATTACCCCCTGATTAGATCCAATGTTTAGCATTGTAGAACATGGAAATTAAGTCTGCCTAGAATATACATAATATACCTCTCCTCCACAAATTTAGAAGAATCTGCTCGTGATAAATACGCAGACGTACTGTATTGTTTTTAATAACTCCGTGGCCTTTTTTAGATTCTGAGCTTTAGCTGCATCTATTGAAATGGTTTTGGGTCCGTCTGTCTGTCTGTACGCCTGTCTGCGTGCCTGTAGCTTCTTCTCTGCAGGTCGAAATTCTAAACCGATTAAATTTTAACTTTTTCTAATTGCCCACAAGTGCGAGGGAAAAGTGCTGTATAGTTTTTGAGCATCATCGCATCAATAGTTTTTGCGCAGTTAGCAGTTAACTTGAGCAACTTTCAATATCTTTAGATGCTGAGCTTTATTGTGTGTGTTTGTCTTGTCCACCTCTTTGTTGTACGCTACAGGTCTCATTACAAAACCGGCTTTGGTGAAATAAGTTTTATTTGACTCTAAATGCGATGTACATCTGCTGTATGGTTCTTAGTTACAATTATAAGTAAAAGTAAAATGCGAGTGGTGAGGTAGAGATATAATGGTAAACGATAGGATACAAGGACTCACCAGAGATTTGACGATGCTAATTGTGGTTCTGAGATATTTCTATTAGTAGATTCTGAATATTTCTTTTTGGAATAATGTTGATTTTCGCGACGCGTTTCGGATTTTGATCCTTTTTCAAGCGATACAATTTTAGAATGAACACTTTTGTTATGTCGATGGTTGTTTGCACAATTTGGAAGTTGGTGGGATAATAGTAGTACGGGACAGATAAAGGAAAAGGATTGGATGGTTGTTTCGCGGGAGGAGCGAAACAACCATCCAATCCTTTTCCTTTATCTGTCCCGTACTACTATTATCCCACCAACTTCCAAATTGTGCAAACAACCATCGACATAACAAAAGTGTTCATTCTAAAATTGTATCGCTTGAAAAAGGATCAAAATCCGAAACGCGTCGCGAAAATCAACATTATTCCAAAAAGAAATATTCAGAATCTACTAATAGAAATATCTCAGAACCACAATTAGCATCGTCAAATCTCTGGTGAGTCCTTGTATCCTATCGTTTACCTCTTAGTTACAATTAGTCAAGTTAATCTTCCGTAATTATCAGTGAAACGAAACAAGAATCTGAATTATTCGTTTTTTGTGTGACCAAAAAGCAGGACTCCATGCTTTCTTTAAGTACATACTAAAAAGTGTACCAGCAGGGTGCGTCATTTCTTTTTCAATATTTAAGAAATGAAACCAAAATTTTCAATTTTGTATCTCTTTCTATGAGTTTACCACAGCTTATGATGCACCCTGCACTGCTTTCTCATCATACCTGGGGAACAAAGACCAACTCCAATTTTCTATATATCAAGGCAGGCATAAGCTCACATATTAGGTTGACATATATCCTTAACATATGATTTTACTAGTATGTATGCAGAGATCGTCCATAAATGATGTTAAACAAATTTTACCATTTTAAGGATCCCCAATGTCATTAGTTCAGAAATTAGGTTGACATAATTAATATATTATTAACATAAGATTTTACTAGTATCCATGTAGGGATCGTCCATAAATAACGTCATACAAGTTTTACTATTTTCGGAATCCTCACTGTCATTAGTCCAGAAATTAGGTTGGCATATATCCTTAACATAAGATTTTACAAGTATGCGTGCAGGGATTGTCTATAAATGACGTATTACAAATTTTACTATTTTAGGGATCCCAACTGTCATTAGTTTAGAAATTAGGTTAACATATATCCTCAACAAACGATTTTGCTAGTGTGCATGCAGAAATCGTCCAATGACGTTATGCAAATTTTATCATTTTAAAGATCCCCACCGTTATTAGTTCAGAAATTAGGTTGACATATATCTTAAACATAGAATTTTCCAAGTATGCATGCAGTATGACATGCAGGGATCGTCTGTAAATGAAGTCCGACAAATTTTACTATTTTAGGGATCCCTACTGTCATTAGTTTAGAAATTTGGTTAACATATATCCTTAACATAGGAGTTTGCTAGTATGCATGCAGGGATTGTCCATAATTACAAATTTTACTATTATGAACATTCACATGCCATTAGTTCCAAAATAAAGTAAACATGTATCCTTAACATCGCACTTTTCAAGCGTAGGTACGGGGATCGTCTATGAATGACATTATTTAAATTTTACTATTTTAGAGATCCCGCCTGTCATTAGTTTTAAAATTAGGTAGGCGGGTAACTATATTATGAAATGCTTCCAGTATTCATACTTGGATCTTCTATAACTGACGCCATCTACACATCACTATTTTAAGGATCCGCTCTGCATTTGTTCCAAAATTAGGTAAACAGATAGTTTGAACGCAGAATGTTACAAAAATAACTGCACGGATCGTTCATAAATGATATTATCAAAGTATTATGATTCTAATAATCCATCTGTTATTTGTTGCGACTTAGAAATTAAAAATTTATGTAGGAGAAGTTAAAGTGGGGTTAGGTGCTGTCGTCACGGCTGTTCACGGTTCCCGGCCGGCCGGTCACCGACAAGCAACCAACATACAAATCGGCCGGTAACCGATTGTATTACCGCCGTGTTAGGATCGGTAGACCGCTCTACCGATGAACACCCGTGGCTGTCGTAGTTTAAGCGTTGCCACAATAGGGTTCTACTCGTTTATTAAAGAAATTATTCGCGGTAAGCTCAGCATCTACTTCGGGCCCCCGGTCGACTAATCCGGCGCTTCGCGCCGGATTTTTAACTCCTTGGTCCGTCATAACTCTAGAATCTATAGCTAAGTTTGACGTAACTCACACTAAAGTTACTGGAATCTTTACTGTATGCATCATTTCAGTTGGATATTTAAAAGATAATCTAAAATCTCACCAAATTCTTATTCTTATTTGAAGTTTTAAAGCTACTAACTTATCCTATTTATATTTTGTTCTGGGGCGGATCCAGGATTGGGTCATGGGGGGGGGCTAACAATGTTAAAAATGTTAAGCAGCCATCTTGGAAAATGGCCGCTTCTATCCCCACCATGTTAAAAAATCTCCTCATGGAGGGGGCTAAAGCACCATAACCCTCCCCCCTTGGATCCGCCCTTGATTTTGTTTTATTTGAATAAAAAGCTTGCAGCATAACATTTTACTTTTTTAATTTCAGAAATATGCTTGTGGTAAATTTACATCTCTTAAAGTAATGTAAACATTAAAGCAAATGTTGGCTCCGCAAGTCTTCACTGCCTCCGCCAGGAGACCCCGCCCCGCCATGTGTAGAGCCCCTAGTATTTGATTACTTTTAGTACACTTTTGTAAAAGGATGAGAAAATTAAGCTGGTTAGGAAAAAGTATAGATACGGACAAAAAGTCAAAACTAGTTTGTTAAACAAAAATATTTAACTTAAATGCAGAGCAGTGGCATCGCATGAGTCGTGTGACGGTACAAAGCCAAAAGTCCAAAAAAATCATGATACGTAGGTGGTGCGCTAAATATTGTTAAATTAGTTATCTAATTGCAGTGCAAGTTATTAGATTTGTAATTTATGTACGATTCAGCTCTTTTAATGACCGAATTATTTTATTTAGTTAGAAGCCGCTCTTATTTTAGAGTTAACAAAGGTTGTAATGAGGATGAAGTTCATCCATGCTTTTTTGCTTAATAAGGTAAAGCTATTATACTCTAAAAAGTGAAATAACTTACCCTCGTGGTTAATCTTTGAATCGTGTTGACGTCCATCAAATTTTAAAACACATTTGATTTCAAGAAATTGAAGTAGTACGCGAATGTGCACATGTTATAATTGACATCTAACCACCTACAATTTTTATAATTAGTGCGTCACAAGGCGGGTGTGAGTTTGTAGTATGATATTTGTAAACTGTTTCCATATTTTCTGCTTACCTGATTGTTTAATAATAATACAATGTAGCAATATAGGATATATATTTATATAAAACAAAAACAAATACAATTTCAACTTTAAATAGTAATCAGATTAACAGAAAATAAACGCACAAATGAATTTTATCAATACCAATCACTACTCCTTAATTTATTTACTATTGATAAAAATTGCTGTAGTCTTTAAATTCTTGCTACAGAATCACTAATGCGAAAAGAAGCACTCTCGTCAACACACTTTCGTCAAAATATATTTCGTGATAAAATATGGCAGTTTAAATGTTTGCCAGCTCTAAAAAAACACATTTCATCTTTGTTTGTATCGTCATTACATAACTTGTGATTAACGTAATTAATTATAAAACCCAATTTTTTTTTGTATTTATAATTTGATTTAATGAATAAAAACAAAACTGATTGCTAATTAAAAAATTCAATGTGCTTTATGAATTTTAATTTTTAATTTAACATTTGTTTTTACTATTAATTTTAATTCTTTTAAGAGATACTTCCAAAAATTAAAGCGTGACATTGTGCAGTTTTAAAAATGTTTATTTTATAAAATGTATTTGACTTAATACATATTTATGTTAGAACATCATTTGCTTAATATTGACAAAGTTTTAACTCCTACACGGTCATCTGAGTTATATTTTATCTATTTTCTAGATTTTTGTACGGTACTTGAAAGTTATGATTTTGACTAGCTTAACACCGCTCAGTTCACGTTTTCAGGGTATTAATCATTAGTGATTAGTCTCAGCTTTTATTCCGACGAATACATTTTGAGAAAGAAAGAAAAATAAAAGTAATTTCTTCAAAGCTGCTCAAAAATTTACTGAGATGCAAGTAAACACAACGGCTGCAGATACAATTTTTCCTTGTTTTGGAGCGCGTTGGTTGCACACATAATTAGTGAAACAATATAACATTACACATTTTCGATTGCTATTATATTAGTTAACAGTTTCAAAAACTGCATTGTATTTCAAGAGGAATTGGTTAAGTGTGCAGTAGACTGTCGTTCGAACCGAGACGGGAAGGGAAATTGCATTTCCCTTCTCGTCCCGAAGGAATTTGTTTCCCGCCCTGAGTTTCTTGAAACAGGAAAAATATTTCCTTTCCCGTTCCCGACCCGGACCGTTCTTGACCCGTACTGACGGAAAATTTCCCGAAAATTTCTATTTTGGAAAGTTTTTAAATCAAGCGGATATTATAAAAATAGTAAAGTAAATTAATTTTTACTAGTTATTAATGATTCACAAACATAATGTGCTCCACCGTAAAGTAGCTTAGCCTTTCCTTTTTCTCAAAACATTTCTGGTTGCAACAAAGAATCTTCATACAATGTAGTAGCTTTACATCAAGAATAATTGTAAGCGGCGTTAAGTCATACCAATTTATTGATTGCAAGTGGCTAAATCATTCAACATAAAACTAAATTCTTTTTTAGTTTTAATTTTAATTAAAGAAATCTTCAATCTATGTGCAATGCAAACTATACTAGTTCTAAAAAACTATTTTAAATTTTCAAGATGCAGGAATAAAGCATTTCTGTTTTGTGTAAACCAGGGGCAAGGCCGGTCTTAGGACCAGGCGATCCAGGCGGCCGCCTGGGGCGCCAATATTTACAGAGGCGCAAATGTTTGGCTAAACAAAAAATATTTGCGCAGTTATTAATATATTTCAACAAAACTGCCGACAGTTTGTGCAGTACTGGGAATTTAGATCACAAATAACAGGCTCTCTAGATAGGCTTAGGATCCCCCCTGGCAGGGGGGATCCTAAGCCTAAGGGTGGTTTACCACCCCATAGTGAAATTTTTGATATATTCAAACATATGGGCATATAAATCAAAACAGTTAACTTATGTCAAAGAGCAAACATCATACAATCGTTATAAGCTGTATGACTTCCTGCGTCACAAACATTCTATCAATGCAAATTCATAATCTAATTTGGGCTACAATTGCAGCGCTACACAAAGCTACACGGTTTTTAAATTAATTGTAATATATTTTAAAATTTCATGCATAATATTACAACAAATGCAGTGTAAATTATTTATACCTGGATTTTGGCATCACAGCTACCAATACAGTAGTGAACATAATTTACTAGTTCCAAGCCGCTTATATTGTTAATGTATATAAACTTATAAAAGTCGCATTGCGGCCAAGTTAGCTCATACCCATTAGCTCAGTAATCACTTGGCAAGATTGACGAAAGTGAATCGTGCTAACGAATCTAATCGTAAGAATGAAACAGTAATTAATAAATATTTTAACCGAAGATAAGACTTAAACAATTATTTTAAAAATATCTTAACATGTACAAAAGCTCAAGCGTGAAAATTCAGTTATATCTAATTACATATCGTCGGCGAAAAGTCAATTTGACGTAAATCCATTATTCAGTTCATAACTAAAATGTCGCAAGTCCTTCGGATACTTAAAATCACTATATCATAAGTCAATTCAATTTTCTCCACCAGCAGTAAGTAAATCAAAAGATTTGCTACAGAATGTCTTTAGGAATCGTATGGACTTACAATGGAATGATTTTAGCTGTGGACTGAACGTACGCCAGAATGAGTTTTCACTGACAATTTGCAAAAAAAAATATATAGTACGTGTACATTTATCTACTGTGTAAATATTTATTTTATTATTTCTGTAAACAGTACAATGACATTTTTATATCAAATAGAATAGCCTAGATTCCAAGTTAAGTACTACACACATTTTGATATCAGAAAACCCAGTATCAGGGCGTTGCTTTCTAAATATAATATATGTAAATAAAAGCAATAGAAATTGCAGCTAATGTTTAGCACTACGATTTTAATTAGGTTGTAATTATTACAAGTGTATTAGTTCAGCTTACTCATTTCTAATGTCTGTTATAACACATAAATGAACTTCAAGAGCTTAGCATATTTCAAAATATTAAATCCAATGCATTTGTATTTATATTGTTTAAATAGGTATTTCTAAATGCCGACTACTTTTAAAAGGAATAAAGTTGTCTAGTTCAACACCGGTCAACTTTTCAATTTATATAAGCCTAATACGTTTCAAAAATTAAAAGATCACAACATGTCGAATGAATTTTAAGTTCAAGCTTTATTACCGAATTCTACAAAACAGTACCAATTCACAAATTAATCCGAAAACGGTTAAACTTTTACAAATCTGACAGCAGCCTAAACGCAGTGATTAACAACCTTTAAGACTTTTAAATAAAACGTGTCTTTGTTAAGAATCTTACGTAAAATAATTATTGTTATTAGAAAGTCCGTTTAATCTTTTATCCTTCTAGGTTTCGGTTCAAACGATCATACACGCGAATAAAACAAAAAATTTTAGTGATACGTTTATTTATTTCAGGAAACGGTACATTTAGATGATAGCATACATTTTGCATACCAATAACAGTAGGCTGGCCTGAAACATTAGACAGACGGGTCTGATATAGTGGGAAGGTCTGAGAGATTGAATTTAAAACAGTGGACGAGTCTATTAAGCACACTGTTAAATGGCACTAGACGGGCACGCATTACAGTAGACAAATCTGGGAGGTGGTAATTTTAATAGTAAACAGGGTCATCTATTTAAGGAAATACAACATTGTCTTCATTGTGAGCTATCAGATTTGATAAAAAACATTTTTTGAGGCTTCACGGCCTTAAATATTTCAAAGTGTTCAAAAATAACGTTTTATAATAACGTAAAGACATGAAGAAAGATTAACAACATAAAAAATAAAATTAACATTGATAAAAAAGGATTTTAATCTTTAAAGCGGTTAAATGCTTCCAAAAACGTCAGCTGATGTTTATGGGATAGAAGTTCACAGCCGCTCACATTTAACTTGTATGGTAACTGTATCTTTATGTCTTAGTTCGAATCATCAGTTTGTAGCCTGAGAAAGCGTTACGACGATAATAAAATGTATATAAAATTGATTATGTTACACCTTTGAGATTAAACTGTATTAACAATACAATCCTTGTTAGGTTAGTGTGGATTTACATTTCTTTGAAACTTTTTGCCGCTTCTCTTCCTCGTACAGAAAAACTTCAAAAATTAAATTGTCATTTGTTTAATTATGTTCTCATTGTAATTTGCATTTGTTTTTAATTATGTTTTGAATTGACTTTGCTCCCAAAATGTGTAGTATAAATAAAGATAACTTTTTTTAATAATGAAATCATAATGTAACGTTTAAGCAGACTTGTTCGTATCACATTCTTAGGAAAGCCAAATGCTATATAGAAATAAAATATTACCAATGAAGTGAAATGAGCTCTGGCTTGCAAATATCTGTACATATCTACAGCGTCGTTGGTTGCAACTTTTGATAGCATTACCGAGACGGCAGAATTCAAAAGCAATTTAATGAATGTTACAGAATTTATTTCTAAGATACCACACACTTCACAGCATTTTATAGTTAAATTAGTAGTGCTTTTACGGTGTAAATTATTTAATTAGTAATTTGTACAGAATGTAACGGTTCAAACGAACGAATTAAAGTACAAGTTTGAAGCCGCTTATGTTTTATTTTTAACGAAACTTAAGCATATGTGATGAAGATACGTATGAAAAGCAGGAGCAACGTAAGAGCATAACAAAGAAATGTCACAGATTGTACAGAATACTCCGTCTTGGTCTAGTTTTTAAGTCACATACTACTGCTAGAGAGAACGAAAAAGTTTTTATTTACACGTTTGCAAAATTGTACTCGCCTGAACGAAAAAATGACAAAAATATTTTGTTTTACAAAACTTAATTGCTGATTCGAGTAAATAAATAATTTAAGGGTTGAAAAAACAAGAAAAAAGTAAGCATGAAAAAATATGTGAAATCCTTTTAATACTTTATTTCATCCTGTTTATTTTGATAAAATCATGCAAGTACAACACGCCAGATAACGTACAATATTTTAAGCATATTGTTTTAATTTTTAATATGCAATCCTGTAAACGTCGCGTAAGTAGCTCCGCATTCTTCACCTACGTGTAAGGCAGTACATCACCACACCTTCACAATAAAATTTGGCAAATTATCTCTGTTATCAACGTGGTACGAGTAACACGTCTAAACACATTGGACGACTTTTAAAAACTTAAAAAACAAGTTTAATTTGGGCATGCGGACAATTGCTATACATTATTACATTTGCTTCCCGGCCATATGCTACCCACCAGCAAACCTAGGGTATTTGCTATCCAAGCATAATATAGCGATTCACTAAACATCCCTAAACATCAGCAAAAGATAGTACAGCAAAAGTACTTAAATCTGCGTTTATATAGAATCAACCACATCACATGATACGTTATTAATTAGCACATTAAGTGTGGAAAGATGAACTCACAGTTTTATATATCCAAAGGAATAGATTAAGTAGGGCCGAAAGAAATTAAAACAAAAATAGTTTAGAAATTTCATACATTGGTTTGGCAAAGTGGATTTGATTTTTAACCATGATTGCTAAGCGAGGGATATAAAATTTTAATGGTTTGAGCATTAAAAAAATAAAATTATTTCTGAAAATTAAGAGTTAAAATCGATGGAAATGATAAATGCTTACAAAAAAGTAATCTAATGTTTATTTAAACTTTAGAAAGTCATACTTAACATTGCAGTGGTATATTTGATTTGATACGTACCTTATGATTTCTGATTTGCATTATTAAATTTACAAGTTCATTTTCGTATTAATAATGCTTCAAATCAGATTATGGGGATTGGATATTGAATTTTGTAAATAAATTTTGTTTTTGTAAAACACAACAACACTGTTTCCTAGCCGATGAATTGGATATGTTACCATAATTTTAATTTTAGTTATACATTTATTGTTAATTGTTCAACAAGTTCATATGAATACAAGTTCGTTTATTCATTAGGAATAAATATTTCGTTTTTATCTGGACGTGTTTTGGTGATGCCGCAATTGTGTCACACTTAGAAAATGAAGTAATTTATAAATTCAACATGTGTAGTACCTGTTATTCTCCCAGTTGCTTCTTGTCAATTTAATCAGTGCCATCCGTTAATATTATGTGGGTGTGGGATGTCGCAAAAAGGGCTTAGTGAAATAATTCACTGTAATGAAGTGATGATTCGGATACCTGTCAATGTTACAATTAAGCTCTAAACTATCTTTTGTAACGAGGTACAATAAAATTATTAAGCCGGCTACGTGGCTTAGGGGACAAGCTGAGGTTTGCTCCGTCCTAAATAATCCTCGGCTCATTTTTTGCGTCGAGGGAACCGCAGCCGGCAGTCAGTTTAGACCCTTTCGCACGAGAATGGTACAGTGGTAATACTTGGCTTCGGGAGGGGAGTTTGAGAGTTGTATGAATGTTCAAGGCAAATGAGTTTGCTTTGGTTTATCTGTATCAGTTTAATACTGATGGCGACAGAGGCGATAGCAATAATAGACGACATGTGTCTGCTCAATGCCGAGCGTAAGCATGAACATAATAAGCCAATTCAACATATCTTTCCAATCCATCCTGCAAGTAGCTGCTGCTACTTTCGCTCGTGGAGGTTGGAGGGCTAACTGGCGGGGTTGGCGAGCGGACTTATTTCATCTAGTCAGAGAGTGATGACCTCTGCCTATTTGTTCGATATCCAATTGCCTCTCCTCGACTAAAAGTAATCTTATCGGAAAGCAACAAGTAGTAATGTTTAATTAGCATTGAAAATCTAATGAATCGCAAAGTGGTACGCGTATAAAATAAGCGACGAAAACCAAATACTACAAGGGTAGGTAATTAAGTAAACGATGCGAAGCCCAATGCGATTTAGTATACTGTAATACTACTTTGTGGGATCCTTCAAATCACATATTAAATTGAGTGAGTATAACTTTAAAGGTTGAAACTCTAAACTCATACATACATACATACATACATACATACATACATACATACATACATACATACATACATACATACATACAATAAAATTATTAAATCGAAACTTTTGTTTGCAATATAGTACAGCTTTTAGAAAATTCGTCAAAATTACGTAACTTTGTAATACTTTGGGGAAACAAAACAAAATATTTTGAAATTTTTAAAAAAGGTTATATTTTTACATACCAATCCAAAGGTTATGCCTTTTTAATTTTTGTAAAACATGAAAAAACTTGTGGGAGCCACAGGGTGGTAAATATTGAAGCATTGTAATATTTTGAACATTTGCCATAAATACGTTGTAATCGTAGGTTTAAATTCCCCTGCAACTAATTGTAAGTCAGATTGTGTTTGTTTGATAGCAAAATAATTTAATAAATGCGCATCTAAATCAAAAATTATAGAACGCATTTCAAACACCATCAAAACAACTTCTTGAGCCTTTTGAAATAACAAGTTAAGTGCAAGTGTAGTCATTACACAACTGTCATAAACAAAATCAGTATAGCTGCTTTTATTGTTTAAAAAGCATGCAAATCCTTAATTTTAACAATCAAATCGTTTTACCTTGGTGAGTTTTCTTTTACTCTGTTTTTTGCCGTTATGTTGACATAGTTAAACTTGTTTATGTAATGCAAACTGTTAACGCTAAATGCACAGAGCGGCGTACAAATAAAACAAGAAAAGTTTAATTTCTTAGTACATTCGCAAATTAACAAACCTACGCACAAAATCATGAATTCGAAGACACGTAGTATTCCTATTCAATTCTCTTACAAATAAAAAATGTTAAATTAAAAAAAAGTATTGCTTGGCAATAGTAAGAAGGGAATAGATTCCACGACACTCGCTCACACAGGTTCTCTCCAGATCATCAAGACAGCATCGGCCATCTGACAGAAAAGGAGGGAGACCCGTCGAAACAGATAATCAAAAAGAAGATACAATTTGCGATCCTTCGATCCTACGCCTATCAACCAAACGATAAACCAAAAGAAGGACGCTGCCATGCGGCCAAAGATGCATCTCGAGGAAAAAGAAGCGAAAAAGAAGAAGAGCTCAAGCATGCTTCGGCAGTTGAAAATACGACTTCGGCCAGGACTGAAGTTGGATTTGGGTCTTCAACCACAACTCTACGATCGACTCCTCGAGAAGAGAGGAAGTCAGATTCATCTTGATTATTTTCTTTTCCTTAAATATATTCAGTTTTTGAAACGAAGAATACTCATTGGAAAGGAAGGGAGAATATGGAAACTCCAAAAGGCATAAGACGTTTAAAAGGGGATTGCTCCTACGACGTCTGTTCGTTTAATCGTAAAATCAAAGAAAATAGAAAAAGTTACTGTTGTGAAAATCTACATATAATAATTTTCCCATGCCACGTGGTTTCCATATTCGCCGCTCTCTTCAGTGAGTTCGCGTTAAGTTTATTAGAATAACTAGTTGAGGTCAATTGACCGTAAGATAAAAATTGTAAAAAGTCAAAAGAAAAAGTAATATTTGTGAATTACCTGTACTTCAATCGGACATGGATTCGAAAACTATAAGCACTGCTTTCGCAGTGCGCGTAAGAAATCATTGTAAAAATCACCATTGTAAAATTATTCATGTGTGGACGAAAACCTAAAAAGAAAAACAAAATCATTATTAGAGATTGTAAACCATTAATATTTTAGCTCCCGGCCTTATGCCGAAAGGAGAAAATCGTATCATTTAAGTTCGCTTGATATTTTCATTTTCGTTTAATTCAGTATAAAGTTAACGTTAAAATTACCTCTCCTCTTCGATCGTTCGTGTTCTTATTGAATCGGCAAATATATTTGATTTTCATCCAATTGGCATTTCTAGAATTAAGGATATGAGAATTTAATTATCAATAATAAATATCATAAAAATAATTGGCATAAAATTTAGCCGTTGGGTGTAGTTCTAGTGACTCCCCACACGTTATAATAGGGAATTGGCCATGTTCACAAAATTATTAAAAATATACAAAAATAATCGGCTTAAAAGCAAATGAGCTTAACTAACTATAATATCCATATGGGAGATACTCGGCAGTCTGCAGCAGCTGAACTTCTCCCCCTCTCATAGGTCTCCGACCTTCATCGGAGTGGTGGACACCCCTTTCATAAACTATATCTACCATCTGACAATAACTAATTTATAATTAAAAATAAAAATATGGGTGTAAAAATAATAAAAATTAAATTCATAATTAAAATGGGGAAATAAATCCCCACGCGCTAACATGAGGAGGTAAGGTAAACTCGGGAATGGCCTCCTATCCGCTCACCAAACCGGGGGAGTATACCATTCTCGTTTTAATAGCTTTACACAACCTTTCTGCAACTATGTTGTTGTAATAATTAATGCTACCTACATTGCATTGCAGGGCAAGATACCAACAGGACCTGCTTGGCTCTGCGTTGCTTTGAAAGGTTAATACAGATTCATTAATTTTATAATCAATATAATATAATTGTGCAACAGTGACCTAATAAAGTTTTCTTTCCTCAGATATTAACAATAAGTTTCGAATCTTGGTTTGATTAAGGTAATAGTCGAGCGAGTTAGGAAGCAATATTCAATAAGCAAGAAAACTATACAATTTCAACACTCACGCCTAAAATTGTCCAAAGCATAGCTTGACAGATTACTTAAAACAGTATACATTGCTTATTAAAATACGTTTTAAAACTGTATTGCAAATCTTAATTAAATAAAAAACTAATAAGGCGCATAACCTGATTAAAAAAATTGACTTTATTAAAACAACAAAGGCAGAGCTCGAATATTTATAAACCTATAACTTGAGGATCGAAAATAAATCTTCTAATACTACATAACATCCCTACATACTACATTTTACCACTTTTGCCACGTATCTGGAGAATTGGAAAATTTAGGTTCAGTTCATACCAATATAATATATGTTAAGGATTTTTACTAATGCACGTAAACTTTGTGCTTCATTTCTATTGCTGCTAACTATAATTAAAATTAAGTCGTAATTTTTGCAAGGTAATTGGCCTTAACGCTGTGAAGTAATTATTAGGTTTGTCTCAACAAAACGCAGACTAGTTAAATAGGGAATCATGTTTCTTTTAAACCAATAAGTGAAGGAAAAAGAAACAACGAATTTATAAACGTACGAATGTTTAAATTGAAAATTGTTAACCCTATATCCACAAGAAACTAGTAAGTCACGAATGGCTGGGAAATAAGAAGCTTAAATTTTGGTATGTAAGTGAAGGCGTCACTACATCACTCCATTTGACGTTGTGTGTTTTTTTAATTTTCTGATTTGTTAAAATGGATCCTACTATAAGATTTGAATTTGGAGACAGTTAGGACCAGGACCAAGCAGTTGCAGTAGATTTGGAGAAAAAAGCAATTTACGAAATTTGTGCTAAGTTTTTCTGTTTCATGGAAAAGTGGGATTTGCGTAAAATCGAAGTGACGGGTCATTATTTGGAAGCAAGGGGGACGATAACTAATTTTTTCAAGACGTGGGCTAAATCTTTTGGCATACCATCGAAAGTGGTGGATGATGTATTGATGTTTGCTCTTAGAGGATCAATCAAGATTTATAATCACCATTTATGTACTTGAAATTCAATTAAGGGTTACCTTGTATTTATATAAAAATGTTTTTAATTTAATTAGGAAAATTTTGTTCTGTATACTGAGCTGTTTGGCTATTGCAATTGTGCAACAGTGACTTAATAAAGTTTTTCTATCTTAGCACAAGTTATTTAAAATACGCTTTTTAAAATTAGATTTACATTATATAAAAATGTAACAATACATTTGATTTCAAAACAAAGAGTGTACATTTTTACTACAAAAGCATTAATGCGAAAACAACCAGTTTCTTTTTAAATTTTATTTTACGACTGAATATAAAACCATTTATGTATTTGTACAGCAATTGTGGCGTGCATTACGTTATATACAGTAAAGTAACATGGTGCTCATATTATACACTTGTGCACAGGACCAAGCACATGAAAGAACAATGTTATGCAAAAGGTATCTTGAATATTCCCACCATCGCATCCATCGACACAGTTGCTTCTTGTATTAATTTTGTCATCTTAATATCTAATTCCTAATTTTTTTATTTTAATAACCTTAAAATTAACTTAAGAATTAAAAATAATGCTTCTGGAAATAAATTCTTGTGTTACCTACGAGTCCAAGTCCAATAATAACGTTTGCAAAACATATAAATATAATTTTAATTCAGGTAACAGGTAGTACAACCTAATCCCCTCAATAGGTACATTTTACAAGTTTCTGTACGCAATTAACAAAACAGAAAAACATGCCACCTGCAGTAGCAGTGCGTTCTGACCATGTTTTCATTTATCAGCTGTCAATTTCAGATACGTTTACGTTCCTCATCTCCCTATCCAATTTTTTTGTATGGGCTGACGCTAAAGTGATACAATGAAATAAATTACTGTTTCTATTAACAGTGATAAACATCATGTATAATGGTTTGGCAATATACATACACAAATGGAAGTGTATTTAAACTATCGATACGATGACCAACTTAAATGAAACAGCCCACCTAAAAGAAAATATCTAGATCCGCTTGTCAGTTTCGATATAATTTAAGTATTATTTTTGTAATGTACATCACCCAGTTTTTAAGTTTTTAAAACTTGAGCTCTATGTTCGTTTATGATTCAGTTCAACGCCATCGGGTATTTTAAGTCGTAATAAACACACAATTAGAACGGTATTGCATATCTAATGGTTATGGTTTTGGATGCTGTTCTGAACTGCAGAAGTCTTTGCACAAAAGTAAACTATGTTTTGCTTACTAATTTATAGAAATAAGTATTAAATGTTTGATTAAAATTTAAATATTTTTAATACTACTTTAAATCATAATAACTATTGTTTCACAGTTGACTGGGTGCAATTTTCAGCACCAATATTTCTCTAAATAATTATGTTGGTATAGAATGCAGCTGTAGTAAAATTTAATTTACGGTCGGTGTATTTTGTAGTCTTACGTTAGTTTTAATTTTTAATTGTATCTTGTACTAGCTTCCTTTACGTGGATCAGATACAGGTCTAATATTATTTTAACTTCAAACATATGCGGAGAGGAGAAATTTTTCGTTTGTTTAAAATGCAAAATGTTATCTTATAAAGCTTACTTTTAACCTTAAGACGGAATAATCTATATAAAAATATAAGGTGCAAACAGTTTGATAAAAAAAGTGATAGATTTTTAAATAAATATAGAATTTTTCGTTTAAATATACAGCATATTTGAGTTCTACTCTAAAGCCAAAATTTTACTCTGTAATTATCAACTGTGTTTTATACGATAGGCTTTTTCAGAATAGGGATCTTGATTAAAGCTGTACTATCGTATTTTCAATGTCGTACTACAAAGGAAATTATTTAGCGATTTCATTGCTCTTTGTTTAGTTTCAAACTAGCTCACAGCTTGGTTGGCGCCATACTGTGTTCAGTCCAGGTCAACTTATCCCACAGAGAGCAATATGATAAAATGTTTTGTAATTAAAACAGTAGAAAAATAAAATATAAATTAATAAAAAAGGGTTAACATCCTTAGAGCGACAAAAACTTCTAAAAACGTAATCCAATGTTCATGGAATCTGAAAGAAACCGGAAACTAATCTTAGCAGTGCTGTTGTGTTTGTCAATTGTGGTTAAAGCCATTTCTCTGACGTCTGCAAGAAGCAAATAGAATGATAACGTTCTTAATTGCCTAATTCGTAAAATATATTCAGTCTTCACAATCTAAGATATGTTGCAATTAGTAAAAAATACAATAATTCACATTAACTCTAATACTCAAGTTCAAAGTATGTAATAATTCATAACTGCATCCAATCGAATTATATTTTAAAACAAACGATATGTAAAATATGCAACTAAATGACACCAAAACTATAGAAAACAGGATTCCCAATTACAGAAGCATTTCAAATTAATTGTGAACTTAGTAATCAAGTTCAATACCGTTCACATTTTAATACTTTTTAAGTTCATCGCTATACCACTTACATTAGCGCCACAGGTAAGTTCTTGAAGCAATAACTCATATCTATAGGCACCCATACGTAGGAATGACGGCAAAGAGCAAAATTGTATTAACTATAGGAAAATTAAATCCAACTCCAGCCAGTTCGCACTTCGCACTATAATCCACAGCATTAGTCGTACTGGCTATTTAACTTTCTCGATATCCAATTATGCATCTATCTTGTCAAAATATATATGCTCCACAAATTTCGGTTTTTTATCTTTAATTTACGCAAAAATAAATAAAAAATTGTTGAAAACTGTTTAAATAAAAAATATGCTGGTCGTTGCAATTACATTTGAAGGAAATTGCATGACCGAATTAGTGGGGTACTACTGTGTTCGAGCGGACCTTTTCTAGATATTATGTAGATGATCCTATCCTAGATTATAACAGTATCTTACATTTAAGTCCAATTTGCATGTTACACTGCTTTCTAAGTTAATATTGCAAGTGACTTTCCAATTAAGCTCTACTGCTTCCTTCAGTTTACTATACCGATAAAGATGAAAACGCATACTTTTTTTCGATAAATATGTCAATATGTATTTAATAGCTTTAAAAATGTGATCAGCGGCTCTTTTGGTTTGCAATACAATTTAACCTAAATGAAATAAATTTAATTAACAATTATCTAATTGTTGGTAAAAGCTTCAATTTTTGCAGGTTTGAATACGATTTAAAATTGTGTTTAGTTTTATCACGCCTTGTTTCATAACTTTAATCCCACTAAAGAAATTGTAAAACGAAAAATAAAATGAATAAGTTAAAAGCCGCTTATCTTTTATTGCTATGTAAGGCAAACTATGTGACTACTATCGGTAATATACCTAGGTAAGCTGGTTGTCAATGACTTGGCTCTGCACAACCATAGGTTAAGGAATGTATGAAACCCTTTTGATTTAACAGTATTTACGTTTAATAGAAAACCGAAATAATAAATTTTGAGAACAATATAACTTTAGTATGAGAAGCTTACTATAAAATAATGTCAAAAATACACAGTTTCTTCATAACAGAATTTTTTACGGAGAAGTATGACACTGATATGTGAGCTGCTATAAAAATGTACGTTACATATATTATAGTTATGCTATAAAAGTATCGCTTATATTGTAAGCTTACGTAGAGTAGAACCATACAAATCGAAGAATTATTTAATTTACAATATTCATTTATGCTTAAATCATTACTGCCCCTGACCGTACCATGGCCCCCACCCTTACTGATTTCATTACCTTTCGATACCTTCGTGCATCTACCATTATTATAAAGTTACGTTTTTCGGCCTAGCTTTCTCAAGTTCCTATATTGCAAAATATAATAAATTACATCTCCACATCCCTAAAATCTTAATAATGTCATACTTTATCACAAATTACAGGACGCAATATCAAGGGGTTCTTCACAAATGACAACATCCGTTTTATCAATTAATATGCTTCGATACTCATGACATTACATGTTAGTGATAGCCAATTACGCAATAATTATGGTCCTGACATATATATTGTATATGTCACTGGATCCTAAAAATATAGATTTTTCAATGACGTCATTTGCGAACCATCCTTAATTCACATTAACCCTGTGGCTCAATTTTTAGGTATGTAATAACTTTATTTCGTTGTAACGTATTTCCAGAAAATAAATCTAATGGTAAGACTTGTATAAAATCGTAATGTGTAAAATATGAAATTAAAACATATTTTAAAACAGGATCCTAAATTATAATTTACTACTTTTAATGTGGTGATTGAAGTTGACTAGTTCGCCACCGCTTAAATTTTCACGGTATGTATAGCTGACACACGTGCAGAATGGCTGCCATTGTAATTATGTCGTAAAGAAAAACCCGAAGATAAAAGAACAAGAACATGGGAATGCAATCTAAAGTCTTAAGTTTTATAAATAATTCCACTAAAACTAAACAATCCACTAATGGCTGGAGGCAAGCTTGACTTTTTACATGCTTAAATGAAATTTAAAGTTAATTCCAGCTTCCTCACTCTGTATTGGTCCCACCGTTTTAATTAATTTAATACATTTGAAGATTAAATGATGGTATCGTTTGTTTTAGAATAACCACCGTAAGATCAAAATAAAACATTAAATAAATTAACTATGAATTAATTTATCTATTAGTAGGAAGTTATGCCTCTTTATTTCATCACGTAGTTTCTTCTTGTATTTATAAATGCACATACACAAACACTTCGCCTAAGCAAACTTTTAAATTGAAGAACTTTACATGATTCATTTTGAATTTAAAAACACTTGATTTGAAACATATCACATTGCACCTTTGGTGAACATAATTTTATGAGTCAACGCCATTTATGATTTTACGTTTAATACTTCAAAAGATTGCAGTTAAAGTTTTGACTCGGTTCTTCAAGCTCAGCCTGATAATCCACGGAAATTATCCCGAAGTATCGTACAACTTCCAAATCGAGCCAGTGCATTTCATAGGCTCTATTTACTTAACCAACTCAGGAATCCCAGCCTCTATTAAAGGCGATGTTTTATTTAAGAGGAAGTTCTATTCGTTAAATTGAGAAACAGCTAGGTGGATGAAAATAATAACTGCACTAGTAATATGGAGCACGACTATTTATTAAATTCCTTGAGGTTGGAATATACATCTTTTATTTGAGTTCATTATATTCAGTGGATGCTCTTAGTATATAAGTCAAAAGTGCAACGATTTGATGTGTGATAATGAGTGAGAGACCAACGCCGAAGTTAGGTAACAAGTAACGAATTCACAATTTATTAGTTCACTGATAGATTTTACAAAGTACAACTTGTAAGTTTGGAAGTGTGTAGAGAAGTGACTATCGGTTAGTCGCTTTCGCTCAAATTACAACTTTTGTTTTACTTAAAATTACGTTTCGAATTGTAAAACTAGGACCTCGTCCTTCGACACATCCGCTGATGGAAGGTCACAGAATTCATGCCAGCTGAGTCATTCCTAAATATTCGCTGTGCCATGACATTCATCCCAAACTGCTTTCTAATCTCATTCATACATTTTGAAGTATCAAAACTAACTAGTTGCCCGTGCCTCCGCACTATACAACAATATATCGCTACATTATAACGCTTTTACCACGTATTTATAAAACTTGGGTTCAGTTCATTTTAGTATTTTGAACACAATTAAATTTTAGATGAAATGCATAAAAATAGTTTCTAGTTTGCAAGCTACCAATAATGATAGGCATAGGGCATTTGATGTACTCGTATTTCATAATTTTAGCAATGTCTATTTTTTTTAAAATTACCCCTCATTTCACAGCATTAAGCGAATTACATACTAGGGAAACAGATAGTCACAATTGAAAATATACGATTAAATGAATTATGAAACCCTGAACATTGAAGGTAAGCAATAAAGAAATATTTTTAAACTAATTTAATATGTCAAAAAAATATCAGTGAATATTCATGCTATCTTTTCGAAACTATATTCATGATTAGCTAAGAAGTATATATTTTACTTAATTTTGATTCAAACAGAAGTTTTTTCAAAAGCATTTTCCATTACCTCAACAGACACTGCACACATCTATACTGACACAAATAGGCTCAGAAATATTAAAATAAATTCACTTGGCGCTGCAATTTAAAATATGTTAAAGTTAATAAAAGATGCGACTGTTCAACTTAACCTGTTTACATAATTACACAGTGTGTAATAACTAGTTACACTTATTAATTTTATTTTATTTTAAAACAAATTTTTTTTAAATATTTAAAGAACTATTGCTGCAATACAAATCATTTAAATCAGGATAATTTAAATTTCTAAATCACAACTAATATTAAACTTTTGGGCGAAGTGAACTAGTTCAACGCCGCCCATATTTCATGCATTGTGAGTTTAAATATAACTGCTTAGTAATTACAAACAGTTTAGTTTTTAATAGTGTGAAGCAAATATTAACAGAAACGTTGTTCAAAAGTTGTTTAAAGCTACTACTGAACGATACTGTTTTTAAATGTAATTTTTTAATTGCTTCAGAATGGGTATTTGATGTTGCAAAGTCAGTGATTCTGTTCAAATTTTTTAAAGCTAGCCAAGTTGTGTATAAACGTAGAAATTAATTTTTCACCAAGTGTAATAAATTATACTTCTTAGAAAAAATGTATTGATTATTTTAATTTGACGCCGCTGCATGTATTTAACTTTGATATGCCAACACTTTCATACAATACGTGATGACACAAGTAGTTCTACATAGCCCTACTAGACCGTGAAATGGTAATACCACATAAACACTAAATTGTCTTGGGTAATTTTCTTGTAAGTCCAATACTAAATTATTAACTGCTGAAGCTGACGATTTGCAGATATTTTGAACAACAAAAACAAGCATGCAGATTTTGCTTTTGACAGCTTGTTTTTTACTCTAAACAGAAATGTCATCCGAAAGGAATAAGGACAATGTGTGAAACCTTTCACTTCAACTTTCCGTACAGGTGACCCGTTAAAGATAGGCAATTACTCATTGCTTCAGATGGCAACAGGGCGAGCGGGCCTTCGCCTCAGTGTTTTTTAAAAGACAGTTGCGAAAGTCTTGGTCTTTTTTATTGCGAGCCCTGATTTTCATCAAACTTTTGAGTTCGCAAAGGTCATTTTTTTTAAATAAGTTTTGTTGTCATCGTTAGGTATCATAAATGTTTGTAAAAACAAAATAAACGAATCCAGGATTTTATTGAATTACTGTAGACGTCTTAAGAGAGTTGAGGAGGTTCAGAAATCTAACTGGTGGTGACAGAAGAAGAAAGGGGTTCTTAAAATGGGATTTTTGTAGACGTAATGTAGATGTATGCTCCCTTACATGTTTACGTTGTCAGGTAGAAACAAGTTTTGTCTTTATTTACAAAATCACAATTAGATTACAAATTTCAATTCACAGTCTACCAAAATCTTCATTGATTACAATCTTACAATCTTGCATATGTTTATGTTATGTAAGCGAAATTCGTATCTAAAACACAAAAGCTAATAATAATGAACTTTAATTAAAAAACTTTGACTAATATATGATGTGGGGGAATAACTATACCTAATATGTTATTGGTGGTCACTGTCATGATGGTCATTGGACATTTTCTAATTCAACCTAATTATGAATATACTTTTTTCACTCAAACCTGGAAAGCATCAATCATGTATTAACAAAAATTGAATTATTAAATCTTTGTGGAACTAGTTAATACCATTTAATTCTTACGATTTATTCGTTAGATCGCTTTAGTATCAGTATCAATAACTTCTTCCATTTTCAAAGATTTAACGGTTTTGAAAATTTGTATTGCGTTGAAATTGTTAATTTCGTCCACTAATTTTGAATTAGTTGTGATTCAGAAATTAAATTTTTCATAGTTGAAATAATTTGCACTGCAGCACAATTTGTTCTAATTTTCTAAATATATTGTTTTTTTAATATGTGATGCAATTAATAGGCAGTGGTAGAGTAGTTATTAATCCCTATTTGAAATTGACTGCTCTCAACAAATCAGGAAAAGCTTTTAATACTTTCTTGGATGTACAATTGCACAATTACAAAGACAGCAACCACCTCTTCTAAAGACTTAAAAAATGGTTCACAGGGGTAAAGTGAACAGTTAGTGTCTTTTAATAATTGCAACTTATTTTAAATTGCATGTAATAAATTTCAATTTTAAATAATTTTTTTGTTTTTAAGAGCTTCAAAATCATATATTGCATGTCAAATGTCATTGAGAAATGCAAAACTGAGATAAATTATGTAGATATGTAGAAATAAGGGAATATTGGAAATTTGAACTTCCCGCCAAACCTAAAGTGTCAAATTTCGACCGATCACTCTCTTCAAATGTAGAGAAGCGATAGGTCAAAATGACGGGAATGAGGAGAAGAACAATATATATTGCGATTGACGCGCAAATTACCAAAGCTTCAATTTTAAATTGCGGATTTAAAGTTAATTATAGTTAAAAAAAAATAGTAAATTATATAACTTTGAAGTTTCAACGAATTTTTTATATTTTATTTTTTAAGAGCTTCAAAATGGTATATCGCCTGTTAAATTCCGTTGAGAATTGCCAAAGATTGTTAAATTATGTAGATAAGTAGGAAGTAGGAACAATACATGGGTCTACTTAACACAACAATATATGGCAGATAGCAGCACACGGGTCTGTATTATCACACACACGGCTCTGCAATAGTATACAAGGGTCAAGGGTATGGGAGGTCGGCATTCGAATAACACACCCCGTGTACTACTACAGGAAATACAATAGTTGTTAAATGGTAGTAAGAAACTTAAATATTTATTTTTTCGAATTGACTGATTAAAAAACAATGATAAATCATTTAAAGCTCTTAAAAAATTGTACAATTCGAATTTTTTAGCCCTCCGACCCATGCAAAATTCTTAAGCAAAAATTTAGAAACAAGTAACGGTTTAAAAAAAAATACCAAAAAGTGTATACACAAAAAGTTACTCATCTACATTTCGTTATTTGAAATGTGCTAGTCATGACCTTTCGAATCGTATATCACTTTTTAAAATCAGTTGAGTACTTCAAAAGATTTTAAGGTTATGTAAATGGGTGGAAAAAAATCAACGTTGTATTTCTAAAGCGTTTTATAAATAGTAGTGCGTAAAATGACACGGTATACTGCCAAAAATTGCTGTTCAGGCCTAAAAAGGGCAAAGCCACTTTTTTTTAAATAAATAATTATCCTGCTTTGGTTGCTATGCTTCAGTTGCGACTTACGACACCAATATAATAGATGACCTAGCTTTACACATTGAGAAACATCTATTTATTCCTACGCAGTATTACAAGTTTCTTTATTTTCCCGATAGGAACGAAACGAACAAATATTTCCCGAACCAAACGGAATGAAATGATTGAAATTTTTGAGGTATCGAGTTCTAAGCCGCTCGGGTGTTTAGATATTGTAAAGCTAGCACGTGAGTAACTGATGCATATTCCATTGTTTTGGAATGGTTGCAGTGAAGGTTATATTTACCAGAATATAATATTGGGAATGCAAAATAATGATGACAGGGACTACAGTATGTCCCTAAAGGTTAGACTCACCCCACTTTATGGGGTTTACTCCCCCCCAAGCGGGAACCGTAAGCCCATATATTTATTTTTGGATGACAACCGACTAATTAGTAGGATTTGGCTTTGATTGACCTCCAGGGGTCAAGTCGTTTTCACGTAAATAATTAAAAACTGAAAATCAGGTGTCCCAAAAGGTTAGACTCACTTCATTGTTTTCAAAATTCAAACATCAATATCTCCTGACTTAACGCATGAAAAATTACGAAATTTCGTTTGCGTGTGCTTAGATATACTACTTATGACTAGATGTATGCACTTTGGATATTGGGTCACTATAGCACCGGTAGCGGAGGAGAAGACGGGTCACCCTCATATCAAATTTTTTCCCCGTTTGATAACATGGGAAAATCGCGACTTACTTCACTAACTTCTTACGTACACATGCAAATGCCAACCGCTTGTAATTAAAAGAAGTCGGGCATGACCACAATTAAATTGCCTACAAAACAGTATAACACTCAACACTTAGGTCATTAGGGGTCCCGAGACGCCCGAGCTTGAACATTACGAAAAGTTCATCATGTGTTTTGTGCGTTTCATCAACTTTTCGTAATGTTCAAGCTCGGGCGTCTCGTGACCCCGAGTGACCTAAGTGTTGAGTGTTATACTGTTTTGTAGGCAATTTAATTGTGGTCATGCCCGACTTCTTTTAATTACAAGCAGTTGGCATTTGCATGTGTACGTAAGAAGTTAGTGAAGTAAGTCGCGATTTTCCCATGTTATCAAACGGGGAAAAAATTTGATATGAGGGTGACCCGTCTTCTCCTCCGCTACCGGTGCTATAGTGACCCAATATCCAAAGTGCATACATCTAGTCATAAGTAGTATATCTAAGCACACGCAAACGAAATTTCGTAATTTTTTATGCGTTAAGTCAGGAGATATTGATGTTTGAATTTTGAAAACAATGAAGTGAGTCTAACCTTTAAGGACACCTGATTTTCAGTTTTTAATTATTTACGTGAGAACGACTTGACCCCTGAAGGTCAATTAAAGCCAAATCCTACTAATTAGTCAGTTGTCATCCAAAAATAAATATATGGGCTTACGGTTCCCGCTTGGGGGGGAGTAAACCCCATAAAGTGGGGTGAGTCTAACCTTTAGGGACTGTAATGGAAACCCTTGGTTACCATCACTTTTATTGTTACTAGTTGTTAGTATTAGCCACTTCTGGCAACGGCTACGGTTGTCGATGCTGAAATCGACAGACAGAAGCAATTTGACCGCGAATCTGATCAGACGTAATAAATTCTCTATCTCACTCCGAATCAAATCTACAGATATTCATACTAAATCCAACATTATTTATCATAATAATTATAATATTAATTAATTAGTCTGGCTAGCTTTAAGTGAAGTGAGAATCAGACCCTAGACAGATCTGAACTATGAGTACTGAGGACTTTTTGAGCCAGCAAAAAGTCTTTTCTACAAAGCTTGGCCGGGATACAATTTGGGACCTAGAAAATCGAAGCGACAATCAGTTTCGCCACCGGTACGTCGGCGGAGCAATCCGCTTGTAGTTTTGTGAGGCTACACTAATCATCGGGTTACCACTTGGACGAAATAATTTTCACAAGATGGCGGTGATTCTTGGACGGCACAAGGTGGCAAACACTAAATAATTTTAATCAAAAATGGTGAGGAAGTAATACGGACTTGGCGGTCCAGCACCACCAGTAATGTCAAGGTAGCGGTACACACATGGGACCCCGTGGCCAACATGAATATAGTGGAGCTCAATACGGTACTGCGAGTTGTATGAAAAATCCCATTACTAATTTTAAAAGTTGGCCGAAGAGGCAGTATTTAAGGTGATGAAAGAAGTTGGAATTAATGTTTAAGAAAATGGCCGGAAATGGCAAATTAATTTTAAAAAGATAGCTGAAAGTGGCGGATTAATTTTAAGAAAATGAGAAAAGAAGATGGCCGAAAATGGCCGATTAGTTTTAAGAAAATGAAAGAAGAAGATGGCCGAAAATGGCGGATTAATTTTAAGAAGATGAAAAAAAAGGTGGCCGAAAAGGCGGGGTAAAGTTAAGCAGACGGCAGACGGAATATTTAAGTTATAGTAAACTATTGTTTTGGAGGGAAGCGTATGTAATGGCGGTGATTCGCATTACAATTATTGTAAATGTTAATTTATGATAAAAAACTTTATTTGTGATGTCGGCGTATGTAATGGAAACCCTTGGTTACCATCACTTTTATTGTTACTAGTTGTTAGTATTAGCCACTTCTGGCAACGGCTTCGGTTGTCGATGCTGAAATCGACAGACAGAAGCAATTTGACCGCGGATCTGATCAGACGTAATAAATTCTCTATCTGACTCCGAATCAAATCTACAGATATTCATACTAAATCCAACATTATTTATCATAATAATTATAATATTAATTAATTAGTCTGGCTAGCTTTAAGTGAAGTGAGAATCAGACCCTAGACAGATCTGAACTACGAGTACTGAGGACTTTTTGAGCCAGCAAAAAGTCTTCTTCACAGGACATACTGTAATCCCACGAAAGGAAATGAATCACTTTGTAAACAAATATTTAAATTTTTACATGTTCCATTGACTGAGATTTAAAAATAAGTCCAGCTTCTTCACACTCCATTTTGCAAAGATACAACTAAATTAATAATAATAATAATAATAATAATGATTTATTGTCAGGAAAGCATACGTGAAACAAACACCAGATTTTACAACAAAACAAGGTTTAACGTAAACAGTAATAAGTTTCAAAGATAGCAGACAAGTAGTGGGACATATAGGTAAACTTAAATATGTTAGCTGAACAGGGTCGGAAAGAGAGTGTACACTCCCAAGAGATACAATAATATTACATATATGATAAAGGAACCGAATAGATTAGAATAAATAATTTCAGCAATCGGTAGTGAATATAGTTAGTGTAAAAAAAACTGAAACTGATAACCAGTGACAGAAAAAAAAATAACATGAAGACAGAAACTTTGGCTTAACCAATACTTAACTAAACACTGTTTAACACTTTACTAATTTAACGTAGATGAATTGAAACAGTTGGTTGAAGACACACATAACACTTCTAAGTGACTTAAGAGGATTTGAGTTCACGAGTAGCTAATTGAGAATTTTGGTTGCTAGAAATTTTCCTTCTTAAATGATATTCTTAAAATTGATCAGTAATAGATAATAGTTTAGTAAATTGAAGCAGATTTAATCTAAAAATTACAGAACATAGCGCCTACTCAAATGTATAAATGTAAGAACCACTAAAAACTATAAATAATATTGATTTAGCATGTATTTAACTTAATTTTAAAAAAACTAAGAAATTCCGAGAAGTTCATAAATGGTCAAATATATGTTGGCAGCATTGCAGTCTAAATTAATATCTTGTATTAAATATTAAACGAAGCAAATCACCTTAACCCTGTTACTCAATTTTAAATTTTACAATAGCCAGTAACTCCGATTAGTTGCATTATTACTCACTGAATTTTTGTAATAGGTGGCAATGTTAGTTTGTATAGCAAAGCGAATTTAGTCTAAGTACACACACACAATGCAATTATAGGTCAAATTGTTTGAAAATTGTGTGCTGCGCTCTGCGCTCTAGCGTTTGTGAGTTTGTGCTTTGCATATTGTGTGAAAGTAAAACTTAAGTGAAAAACAATGGAAACCAAAAATGAGGAATTACACCTATTTAGACGGTTCTCCTTATCTCTGGTTCTGTAAAGCATGAATATAAGATTAAAGATTACGAACGTACAAATGCAATCTAAAGATTAAATTTTTATAACTAATTCCACAAAAACTGAACAATCCAGTAATTGCTAAGAAAAAGCTTGACGATTTTTTAGTTTATATCTGTCGTCCCGTAAATATTCTACTTACGCATTGACTAACACCATTGTTCTTTGCGAAAGCGAGTACTTCGATCAACTGTAAAGCGCGGTGGGATCTGTAGCCACAGATACATCAAACGGCGTTAGAATACGATAAATTTTTCCTGTGGTACACCAAATCATATTTTATAAATTACCACCATCTCACACCATAATAAAATAACCAAATATCATGCTAGCACGAAACTCTCAAACTTCTAAGGACAATTAAATATATTGTGAATGATGGAACGAAAATAAGAATAACACAAGTATTTTATAACCTAATTTAACGTATAAGCAGCCCATGTATTAAATTCAGCAATGTATGTATGCATATACAATTATCCTTTATGTTTATCAATATTAATCCAGTGACCCTATATAACTCCCTAATTAGTAGCACTTTTATGTGACAAGAAAATAGCAGGATTTAAAATTAAGTATTACTAAAGCTTTATACGTGTTTAAGAGCGTTAACTTTTGAATAAAAACACACATTGTGAGACTACACGCTAAATAATATTTAAAAGTTGTGATAATTAGTGTTTTTAAGAAGGGTGATTTTCATAACATGACAAGAGATAACAGACATTTTAACTAACAACTAAATAAGTGGATCATATTTGCAATTACGGTTAGAGAGTGTGGCGTAGAATTTTATTCAGATTTACATAAACATGGAAAGATAAAATTGATATTGACAAAAAATAATTACTATCTTTTGAGTCTAAAACGCTTCCAAAAACGTCAGCTAACGTTCATCCGATCCGATCAGCCGGAAACCGTTCTTAAAGCAGTGCAGTAGTTAGTTTATTCGATTTTGATCACAATACATTTTGTGTAAAGAACTTGCATTGTATAATTATTATTTAAACTTCAAGCCTGTAGGAAGACATTGGTAAGTTTCTTTATAGTAAAAACTATTTACTTTAAACTATCATCTAAATTAGGTTGTAAATAGGATCAAATATTTTGTCTAAACACTATGACCTAATTCTAAAGTATATAGCAACACTTGCTAAACGTGTATTATTTTAAATCAATTTAAATGCAAATTGATAAATACAGTTCTGTAAAAATTGTATCATTCAAGTTAGGATTTCAAAATACTACTTTTAAAGTAGTCAACGATGTTAGTTTGTTCTACGTCGTTTATATATTTGAACCACGTAAAAGGTGTAGTTCAGATGGTGGACAGTTAATTGCAACAAACATGCAAAGCAGAGATAAACAGCAAAAGACAGAACATACTTAATGCAATCTAAAAATTAAATTGTAACAACTAATAAAAAACTAAAAAAAAACACAAATTGTGCTTTATTTTTGAAATTTAACTTTGCGTACAAATTTTGTCAAGAATAGGTCTGTTTCAGGAAATACAGTAAAAAAAATATAATCTAACGTGTAAAATTTGCTGATTACATTTACAAAAACTAAAATAATTTGTTTACGTCCGAGGTTATCGCAATCGCATTTAATGTTTGCAGTGTTTGCACTGTTGCTAATAATTTATTCAAGGATCCTGAAATTTGAAAATTTTGTGTAGTGTTCAGTGACACAAATTTGTAGACATCTTAATTAACCATTTAGTTCACCAAATTTTAAAGTCAACTAACAATAAATTAGGTTGTTGTGCACTGTTTGCTCGCATTAAATTCATTTTGCACAATTTAAACGCTGTTTATAACTTTTATTCAAAGGTAATTCATTAATGGTAAGAGTAGGTACAGGTTTTGCAATTTAAAACAAAAGTTAACTAAATCCTGAAGTCGGAAGTAGATAGTTAGTTATTGAATTTACAACGTTTGTATTGCGCCTCGCCTTTAAGTTCACATTTAGTTTTTGCAATGTTCAAATGTTTCGACAATAAAAAGAATAATTATAATTATAATGGGCAGCTGTGCTTAACACAGTTTAAAGTGCATCTCATGGTAACATTAAAAGCTGAATGACGTATTATTTTGGAACCTAAATTCCAAAAATCAAAATCGTAAAACTTATTATATTTTACTAGAAAAATTCTTCTTTTTTACTTGCTTTCAATTACCAAATCTCATTCAATTAAACACATTAAAAACATTATATTCCGCAAAATGGTGTTTGTCAGATTTTAAAGCCTTTAAAAACCTGTAGATACCAAAAGCAGTAACTGCGACCACGTGTAGTACGCAGCAGTACTTCAAGCAGATAAATTAGTAATTACTGTCTTTATTTCAACAGTTTAAATTACACATTGATAATGTATGTTTAGATAGGTGTGAGATTACCGTCATATTGCAATTTTCTAATACATGATAGCACAACATTTTTCTCTATTAAAAAACGCATAAATAAAATATTGTTCAAATTTATTTTGAACAATAATTTTTTTTGCTGGAAGAACAAGTAACGCACTTTAAAAAGAGGCGAATAGAACATTTTAAAGCATGTAATAATCACATTATACTCAATCATATCATTAAATGTATTTTTAAACGTCATATTTTCACTCTTGTTTGAATAGTTTGAATTGAAGATGAGTCATCTTGATTCTTTACTCAAGATATATGCAAACCCAACATTTCAATCAATAATTCATTATTACTAAAGCAATACATTTTTTAAGCATGCGGCATTGTATAATACACAATCAATCGCGAATATATTACTATTGCTATTTGCAAAAACAAATAACCCCTGAATTGCTCTACTCATGAAACAGAATCATAGCAACCTTAGAAATTAGCATAGAGTTAGAACGTCACAAGGCAACGTGCTCTACTTGCGCTTTCACTTCAACGTAATACTTCATTTTCACATTTCATTTCATTTGGACAGAACTAACTTCGCTTCTTTCCTTGGCCTGGAACTGGAGCTTGGAACTCCTGCAAAAGTAGACTAAGCTTGACTGGAGCTTCTTTCTCTAGAATCCTAGAACTGAAACTATTGCTGGAGTTTTGCTGAATACCTGGACTGTTCTACCCACCTATTGTGTAGTATGTTAAAGTTACGCTCTTTTCCATTGCAAGTTTACACTCTGCACTCTGCGTCTGCATAAACTGCTCACTTACCCTCAGCCTCGCACTCACATCCAAATCAACTATTCCAAATTCGAACTCAAACATTGCCATTTCAAGTTCAATGTCATGTGCTTACTCTCATCCACTGAAACTCATTGCAAATTCACTCACCTTCTGCAATAGTAATAGTAATAGTGAAAAGTAAATATACTCTTCTCATTCATTCATTCCCTTCCTCGCCCCGCTTCCTCTGCAACTGTGAGTTTTCAGAGGGAAACATAATATACAAAATAATCAATAACGTAACTGATTTACGTTAAATATTTACTCTGCATAATATGTACTACTGGAAATTGTGATAACATCAATTTAAAAAACAGCAAGGAATTCACGCTAGTTTACTTAATAATTAGTGAGCTCTACTTTTAAAGTACACTGAATTTAATTTTTAAAACTAAAATAGTGTAGAGCAAATGGAAAAACTTTGGTTGGAGTTTCGTGTAGAGTGTAAAGTTTTACTTCCTATGAAATTAAAGTACCATCGTTTCTGTGGTAAAGGAAAATTCCTAAAGTATGTGAGAAATGTGATAATTACAATAATTATTAATTACAATAATCTGTTAATAAATGTGAAAATTACAGTTTCCTAAAGAATTTATTATATATCTTTTCTTTGTCATACTGGCGATGAGTTGGCTGCCAATTTTGTATGGTAGAACTGTACGATATGCTTGATTTCTTCTAAACTCACGCAGCAAAATTGAAATAGATAACTTTCGTGTTGTAACATGTTGACCATTATTGAAAAATAAACATTGGTCGGCGTTGACACATATTTCAATGAATTCAGAATCTAAATTTGATTTTTACACTCATAAATTAATTTATTACTCTATCTGTCATGCTTATCAAAACGTAACTTGCAATTTTTCTCCGAAGGAATACAAACAGCTTATTTTATCTGTTACAAAAACGTGTGCTTCTATTCTAGCTTCTGGAATTTAGAAGATATTAGTCATTAAAACTTACGCTGTCTGCATTGCAGGCTTGTAAAAAAACTCTTACAAATAAAATTAATAAAATTTATTTGGAAAATGGCTCTAATTGTATAAATTAATTTAGTTTTTTTTGTTATAAACTGAGGATATACACTACCTACATTTGATCTACTAAAATAAAAAGGAGGATTTCTTAATGATGCAATAAATGTCAGACAATTTACAAATAATGTTGTATCAGGTGCAATTCACGTACAGTATTTTTGTACATGGTTTAGCAGAGCACGTACACACATAATACAGTACAGTATTTGCAACTATGTTTATGATTTTTGAAACTCCTTTGATTAGATTCCTCAGTAAAAAATTATATTTCAACGCTAAATGTGCTCATAAAACGGACTAAAATTAAGATGAATTACGAACCTCATGTTTTTTAAAATAAATAAATAACGTACCGTATGACCGAATGCCTTGTGTTAGTTCGGCCCGCGTACTATTTAAATTTGGACCTTTCAGTGCCGCGCGAACTATTACGAGCCGGGCAGTATTAGAAACCTGAGCATTATTATATAGGATATAATTTCTTTCTCAGTCATGCTCAGTCTTTTACCCCTCACAGTCTAGAATAGTGTAGAATTAAATCAAAATCTAATTATGATGTGTACAACTGAATAAGGAATGTACGAGGTATTGTGGGCAATAGCTTGCAAACTTGAAACTTGTGAGTCAGTGAATGAAGCTTTATTCAAAAATAAAGTAACAAGATAAGTATAAGCCACATTTATGATATTATTTGACATAAATATAGAATCTACTCAGCATTTGCATTTATTAAAATGCATTTAAAACTGGCGATGTCCTAACGGGATGAATGCATTGTTTAAATATTGCAAAATTATTTATTTTACTGTAAATCACAACGTTGCTGTCAAATGTTGACAATGACAAGAATAGTAATTAATAATACAACAGTTCCATAATTCCATACACCGTAATACATGCTTTTATATAAAGAAAATCAATTTAAATATTATACTCGTATTTAGGAATTTTAACCTTACTCCTTACCCAATACTATTGGATATTTAATAGATTAGAATTTTTCTCAATTTATTTATTCATGCCATGCATTATATCAAATTCAATTTACCATTCAATCCCACTTTACAACTGTTACAGGTTTTGTGACCAAATTTATTGTTTAAATAACGAAGAGCATTTAACCTAGAAAATGTACCATGCTTAAATTAATTTAAAAAGAGTGATAATTTAGTGCTGCATTTAGATTTTGCTTTTTAGCAATGACGAAATTAATTGTTTTAGCAATGCTATATTTGTGTTTTGGCAATGATATTTACATATTTTTTCTGGCAATCATATATTTACAGCTATTTTATGGAGACCATACTTTTTGTAGCATTCAAACCAAAATATTAGAATAATATTTTCATAAGTTCTAGGGTAGTGATTGTTAATAGAAAAATATTTATATTCGTGGATGACGTTAAGCACTGATAAGGTAAGTAGTACCTTGTTTGTCTCCCTGCCTCTCAGTTTTATTTAAGTTGACGATCATTCCAGTTGTGGTTGCTTATTTAACTGTGTGTCTACCTACTAGAATAAATATGAGTAGTGGTGTTGTGTTTGTTAAAAAACGGTCCCTACCAGATGCTGACGAAGAGGAAAATCCACCACCTTGCAAATTGTGAAAAAAATCTGGAAGATATCAACAACCTACGGAGTGGGTACATAAAGGCACATGTAATGATTTAAAAGAAGCATTGCCAGCCGTTGGAGACGAGTGGTAGTTTCAATATTCAAATGGAACAATACATTCAGAAAAAAAATATACTACTGCGCTAAGGACGGGAAAAAATGCCCCGTAAAGAAACAGTTGCGAATATTGAATGAAAAACATGAAGTTGCCTACTTTGAATCAAAACGTGTGGACCATTTTGATTCTGAAGAAACTAATAAAACCTTGTCATGGAAAGTTAAAAATCAGATTCGTGGCTTTATTAAAAGTGGCACAACTGGAGGGCTACAAATATTAGGATTGTTGGGAAGTGTAGATGCTCCACTAAGTGTGAGACAAGTAAATAATTTTGTTGCAAGAGAAAAGAAGAAGACATCCGAGTCATCAGACAGTGGGATGAGTTTCCTAATGAAGCTATAGATGTTCCACTGGCAGGTAAACCGAAGCGAGGAAGGCCAGCCAAAGTTGATGTTAGAAGTTCCAAGGCCCATTTGCAGCCTAGTTGTTCTCAAACTTCGAAACCTTGATAATAAACTCCACATACATTGTATAAATATGTATAAAACAAGTGGGAAGCAAGTGGGTACAGCGAGTCCTTTCTCAAAAAGAACTGTTGACTGTCACTGTATGAAGCCAAACCCTAAATGCTAAATCCTTATCGTATTAATTTATTTTAAAATTCTTTAAATTTTCGGGAAACGGTGCAGCAACCAGCAACACACATAATATGCTGTAAGACCTCTTGTGGTACTTTTTGATATTTAAGCATGCAGCATATTATGGAAAACCTTTTAAATTTCAGATTTGAAGGGCCTTTATACTTTATATATTTTGTCAATTACTAACTGGTTTTTCGACTTGTCTACCAGATGCCAGACTATACGAAATTAACAGAGGCCAACAAAAACCTACCATTAGTCATTAGTGAAAGTTCATTTCCCCTTTGGGAATCAAAAATACGCATGACGTAGTGGCAATAGAGTTGCAATAAAAATCGTGAATAGAATTTAAAGTAGGTAGTATTATAGCGTATAACTGGGTAGTCAACATTGAGCGATCAAGCAACATTTATAAATGAAATGAATCAAAAGAAAATGGTGGCTAGCTAGTAAAAAAGCCCATGCATCGTTGATAAAAGTATAAAAGGCAACAGGGAGAAAATCACAAATCAGGCTTACCTTTACTTGAATCCCTGTTGCCCTTGATTCGATTTGTAATTTAACCTTAACAATTTTTCGTTTATTAGCGGTGACTTTTCTTCCGTTTCCGTTTTCTTTTCCGGCTTCCTCGTGTCACACTTTTGACCGACAAACGCACCTTAATATAAATCACACAATCACACTTCTATTCTGGAGTCAGAAAAAGGCATTCCGTCATCCGTCATCCGCTGATTCGTTTTCTTGTCATCTGTGCACTACCATGTACCAGCATAGCCCGTACGTACTACCACTACACTATAGAAACGAAGTTATCAGTTAATGCATGCCGCCGGTGGTGTCGCTATATTACCGGAGGTTTAAATTAATTAAACTCAATACTTCTTCATAGATAGGGGACTGCTTCTTGTCCACCCTAACAATAGAATGACAATTTTTTTAAATAGAGGGGTGTTTGGGACCCACCCACCTAGTGGGTGACATCATTTACGGACCATGTCTTCAGGGCCGGACGAAGGAATTAGTTTTAGGGAGCAATAATTTGTTTCCATACAAAAATCACCATTTTGATTTTATTGATGGTTTTCTTTGGTGAGGCAAAATGTTATATTTACATGTTTAAGAAAACTGCAAAATGTACTTTTTGCTTGATTCAGGAAAGTGCAAAATGTTCTTTTTACATGTTTTAGAAAACTGCAAAATGTTCTTTTTACTTGATTCTGAAAAGTGCAATATGTTCTTTTTACTTGATTCAGAAAAGTGCAAAATGTTCTATTTACATGTTTTGAGAAAAGTGTTTAATGTTTTATTTGCATGTATTTGAAATGTAGAAAACAATTTATTTTGAATGTTTTTGAAAAGTCTCAATATTCTTTTTATATATTTTTGAAAAGTGCAAAATGTTCCATTTACATGCTTTTTGAAAATTCAAGCAGCAGGGACTTCCTGCGCTGGCCGCATTATCCGGCCCTGCATGTCTTGCTTTCTTTGTACTTGTACAGGCTTCCGCGCTTTTGTTGATCAGTGCAGCCAGTGCCAGTACTGCCAGTACGTAGCGAAGTGCGTGTGCGTGCAGTCCAACACAATGGCAATATGTACTTGGTAAATAGACATTTTCGGGAGCGTTCACAAATGGTGTCATCATTTAGCTGGTAGGTAGTTGCCTCTTAATAAAGACGATTTGCCATGTGCTTTATTAACAATGGATGATGAGGGGTGGGAAAGTCCGAAGTTGGTCACACGTATGAGCTTAGCTCTAGTTCTAGTAGTAAATACGATAGTATCGCAAGAGAGGAATCACATAAAAAATAAAGATTGGGGTTAAGATTTGAAATTATGTTTAAAATACAAAACACTTTCCAAAAAATTAAACAGTGTATTGCTGGTCCTACGTCCATTGTTCGAATGGATTCTGTACGAAAGCTTGGTGCACGAAAAGCATGTCTTAACTACATAATTATGTATATTAATGGCAGCCTTAACAGCAAAATTAGCATTTTGAATTTGCCGCCAAATTTTAGCTGACAATTTACAGGTTGTAAATTAAACGGAAGAAGCCGTAAACGGGTTAGTTGTGACGATTTACGCACAGGTATTTTGATATTCTCAATAAATCCAAAAATTTAATATTGAATTTTTTGAATTTCCCGCGAAAACTTTAAATATTGTGTTAAATGAAGATTTCGACCGGTCACTCAGTAAACTTACGCAAACATGATATACCATTCGAGCGGTAACGATTAGGCAAATCTAAATAACTTAGTGTGCACGCACGGTAGTTAATTATTTTAAAATAATTTTGAAAAAACTTAATAGCAAATTTAAAAAATTTAACGGATTTTGTCGAGTGATATATCATTAAAAAGCTCTTAAAAAATAAGCAGACACCATTTTTTTTGTTTTGAGTTTGTGGCCCATACAACCCGTTTTAGGTGAAATGGAAAAATTAAAAGACCGTTGCCATGGAAACTGTTAGTAGAAATAGAGGCGCATTATGTTATTTAAATTCTACTAGTGATTACCTTTCGAATGATATATGGCACGATGAAATTGGTCCAGTATTGCAAAAGTTTCTAAATTCCGGTAAATTATGTAGATAGGTAGTAATAAATATTTAAACAAACAAATAATTATCGTTGCTAATTAAATTAAAATGGTTAAAAGTAAATATCATTGCCAATTAAATTAAAACTGTTAAAAGTAAATATCATTGCCAATTAAAATAATGTTATGCTAGGCCACTTGAATTAAATATTTTACTTCTAATACTAGTACTGATTTAAAATAAATAAATCATTGCCGATTAAAGTATAATCAAATCCAAATAGAGTAACCTTATTGAACGAAAAGGTTTTACCCCAATAAAATAACAGTTGTGTTTGCAATTTCTCCAGCTTACTGTACAAACATTGAAAATGATACTTTAAAGTTCATAAATAGATTAATAGTACTAGAAATACATTGCGCCAAATTCATGTATACGCATAATTATATGACACTATGTATAGCTATACTGTGATTGCAGGTATTCGCGTATTTAAATATTTGTAATTCAGTGTTTGTTCGTAAAACAAAGATACGCCTTCTTCATGTAAAGTTACAATTTACTGTGTTTCGTCGTATCCTTGGAACAAGGCAAATTAAATTGATTGCAAAAGCGTTCGACTTACTTTATTAGTATAACAGACCAAAGGCTCTGTTATAACTCAACCACACCATCTACGTAGACTAGTAAGTAGTAGTTACAGGTACTGTGTAGTACCGCGCATTACAATATGTTATATTACATAATAAACCATGCCATGGAAAAGTAGTAAAAGGAAGAGCCGCAGCCAGCAGCCAACATTCACCTACGAGCAGCCACTGACTTCGAATCTACTTCAGCTCTACTTTTCCATTCCATAAATTTTCAGTATTTCATTTCATTTTTGATTTACTTTTCTTGAAAAGTATTTATTCGTTTTTGACTTATTATTCTGTACAATAAACTAATAGTAATAAGCCGGTGGCCACCGAATCAGACTGTCTACTCCATGGGAAAAACAGTTTGCCTGATCCGCGTAGCTCTCGACTATGCTGGCGATGACTAATGCCTCTGAACTAAATATAATAAGGATCAGTTAATCATATGCCTTAAATCAACTACTGGAACATTACCCAATCAATCCCACACTAATCAACCATCAACC